>JARHVA010000655.1:1450000-1917500 GCA_037957365.1 Torreya grandis | reverse complement strand
ACTCTTGAATGTGCCCTCCAAGGTGTTAATGGTAGGGGATGTTTGCCATTTTATAAGTCTCTCTCACATGTAGAGGTCAAATCTCAAGAATGTAATATTGAAGGGTAAAAATTAATAGTTTTCACCCTCTAGGGGTGAATATATAGTCAAAATTTTGAATTTCCCTTGGACCTTTTTGTGATCCATTTTTCTTTTGAGGAGGCTCATGTTTTCCTTGTTTTCCCATTTTTTGGTCTTTTTATTCTAACTACCCCAATTTTATCCCTGTCTATTGAAGCATGTGTTTATTTATTCTACTTGTGGGCTCTCTAGTCAAAAATATTTTTTCACTCTTCCCACAAGATCTCATGTATCTCTCAGGCAATGTTTGGGGCATTTTTCATTTGTCTTAGTGTGTTTCTTGAAGAAATTGGACACTATCAATTTATTTTTCAATTTATATTTGTGTTTCATTAAAATGATGTTTATTTCCCTTTTTTATCACCTCAACTAATTTCACAATGTTGATAGGGTCATCATCATGGTGTTTTCTATTACGTTATTGCACTTGAGTCTATCCATTTGTATATGCCAACATTCCCATAATGGAATTTATCACTGGTGTGATGTCATTTATCTAGCAGATTAGGGGTCGGTCCTTATGGTTGTTCATCATGGTATTTTATAACATGGTACATTTTTTTATTAGTGATATATCAAAAATCTAGACATGAGAAGTCTAAATTAGAAATAAAACAAGAGATGTCATGTCTACTATCCCCCAACTAGTTGTTCACTAGCCTAATCATCATTTATTTGAGTGAAAATCTACCCTATTGGGGAAAAAAATTTAGACCGATCAATAATTAAATCTACCCTAATAGGGTAACTCATCAAATTAAGTGATAAAAATATGCTCTACTAGGACACATTATTATCTATCAACCATGACCACCTTTTTGGGGCTAATTTATTTTAATTTATTCATTTTTTTTAAGAGACCATGCATGTATTTTAGCTCCACCTACCCTCTCAAGGGGGCATCATGGGTCACTAATTATCTCTTCAATGAAAAATTTCAAATTCTTTTTAACAACTTTTACATTATTTGAAAAGATGTTACTGTGCCTAATGTCTCATTATGCCTTATCAAATAGGGTTAAAATGTAGACATCCAATTCTCACCACTACCATGTCAAAATTGTAAGTTTAAATGACTTCTTGAAATAAGACACAAATTGGACTAAAACCATTAAAATGCTTTGATTCATTTGTACAAATCACATATAATTCTTGATTCATGTCAATATGTTCTTAATTGGCAAATTATTTTGTACACAATCATTACCTTCTTCTATTTCATCTCTATTTAAATTATGACCTAAGAAATTAACTTTTTTGACCAATCATGCATGGTAATTAATCAAATTAAAAGAATTAAAAAATTCTTAATTAAATTAGATTAACCAATTAAATATAATTAAATTCTTAAGTGAAAAATCCATATCAAATTAGATAATATCTAATTTTGGAAAATGAAAATTCAAAATAAAGTGACATCATCATGACATAAGTGGTCATAGAGTCAAAATTCAAGCCATGCCTAATCAATGAAATAAAAATATGGTTTATGCAAACCATGCCTATTAAATAACCCATTCTTCCAAATATTAATTTCAAAATTTATTGCATTTGGTCTTCAAAGTTGAATTGATTTTGGACCACACATCTTGATCTTAATATGGATGGTCCATATAAATTTACTTAATCTATAAATACAAGGTCCATGATCATTTTTTATTAATATTTCATGTGCAAATAATTAATGTCAAAATATTTATAAGAAGCTTCACCATTCTTCATCCAAAGTAAACAAAGCCATAGTGGATAAGGGCAGATGTCATTATATTGAACACATGCATTGATAAAGACACTTATATCCACAAATTGAGCACAATACTTTTCACAACAATTGATATACATAGTCTTCAAGGAAAGTGAATGTATTGTTCATCTTCATGTATTTATTTATTTACTTTAGTGATTATAGCTCACCCTAGGGAACAAGCTTGAGGTGTCATGATTCATGATTTCATTTATCTTTACATACTGACATATAAACTAACCCATATCATAATATTATTCTATAGTTTATATGAGGGATACTGAATTCAAGGAACTTATGATGAACTATGACAAACGTCCTCATATATGTGAATAAATGTGGGATATATAGAAGGCTGAGCCTTTATCTATGAATGTATTGGAGTATGTGGTTGAGCTAGTGAAGGTGTAATCCATGGTAAATCATGAAAGTAATTTGTTATTAATTGACATATATATGTATGATGTGTATTAAACTGATGCCAAAGATAGTAAACTTCCCCATATTCAAAGATGTATTATATAATTATATTAGGAGGTTGGCTCTTATCTGTAGACTATGTCTTCTCTAGGTGAAGTGTATCAATGTATTGTCTAAGTTATCATAAATGAGTATAATAATGCATGCATGTACCATTAAATCAACAATTACATTAAGGAGCTGACTATGGAGGTCATAAGTATAAGTAGAGCCTAAGGTTTTTTATTAGTGTGCATGATAATCCTTGGCCCTATGATTATCAACTCTATGGATCTCACAATATGCATTATCTACCTATTTTGTTAGTATAGGTTCAAATTGAGGAAAGGTAGTATGTCATCACCAATAGAAGGATAACCTAGAATAGGATCAAGACTAGGATGGGTCATATCAAAAGATGCACTTAGAGTAGGTCATCAAAATGTATCTAACATGTATAGAGGAAGTAAGTTGTAAAGATCATGATATATAGTGAACCAATAAGGTCTTATCATAGCATGGTCAAGAATCATACTCCAAAGAGGATCAACATTGACTATAGGAATAGTGTTTGTGTGATCCATCTCATACCTATGAACATTAAAAGAATAATAACTAATGTTAGTTACTATAGAAAGAGAAGCAACTACATAAATAGAACTAATAAAATGTTGTAAACAAGAATGATATTTAATTATCTATATATTTTTAGCTTGGGCAAAACCAAGCAAAAAGGGATCATATAAATAGTATCCATCATCATGTTTGAAAAATAATAACTAAGAGTGGGGGCTAAATTAGTCTCTTAAAACTTTCTTTCACATGTACTTTATCATTCCTTGAATCATCAAAGCACTATAAAGATATAACAATGCATAAAGAGTCATTTACATGAGATAACACAAAAAATACATATATGAGTGGGAAAACCTCTAGGGGAAGAAAACCCCCTGGTGTTTTCAAATGGACTAAAGTCTTATAATACAAACATCAAGATTTAGTGAAGCACCAACTCCACATGGAGCACCAACCCCAATTAGCCAAGTACCCACTTGACTAGCCTTTAGTAAGCACACATTTTCAAGGAAGAACCAAACCCCTAGATGACTCAAAACCACCTCAACCACCTGATTACTTTTATCACCCTATTTCTCAACCAAATAATGATGACCATCTCATCATATCTTTACACTCTTATTTCTCTCAAACTGCCTTCTAGACCTCTTCACACAACTAGCCCTCTTCTTGACTTCATTAGGTCATATAACCTTGATTTTCATAAATATTATCCATGTTAGATATTCATGATAGTTTATCTACACCCTTATGATGGTTCACAAGACCTCCTTCATCTCTTTAAAGTTCTATATCATTTGCTTCAACTCACTCATTCTCTAACTAGTCAATTAGGCCTATTAAACCATGTTTTTATACTAGGCTCTTGGTCATACACATCTTGGTTGGAAATACTCACTTTACCACTTAGATTTTAAATAAAATAGGCCTTAGGAAATTCCAAAAATATTAATAAAACATTACAATAGGTTGGTCATAGTATATAAGACCAAAACACCTTTTAGGCCTTAAGGAGACCTAATTCAATTAGGCCTTCATTAACACACATTACACTTTGAAATCATTGGAACACTTTTAAATTTATCACATGGTATTAAAATATTATATGTCCATGATACATTTTAGCTCCAATCACCACTTGAAGCATGCCATTAACACTATTCACAATTAAGCTTGTGCATACCCATAAAGTCTGTCTTAAACAACTAAAGCATAAACACAAATTTTCCAAACTAATATGGAAAAAAATAACATATAAATAAGATACATAACCTTGGGTTCATCACCATACTATTTTGACTTCATGACTTAGGAAAAAATAACTCAAACCCTTATCTACAAAATGCTCACTCTGAACTACCAACTAGCCTCAACACATAGTCATCAAAAATTTAACTTATGATACCTGAAAGAAAACAATTAAGGAATTAAAATGCATGAACATGATCATAAAATATTCTCATGGAAATATTTTTCTTGTATACCAATCTCATGACCTCACTATACACAAATCTTAATAAGCTAGATAGGTCAACTTGTGAGTAATGTTTTACTATATACAATGATATCCAAAACTTATATCCAACATGAACATGTATTATAGGTATTTAAAAAATTATCAATGCACTTTTATTCATAACTATTCTATGATAACACATCCATAATCATCTTCTCACTTCTACTTAGGTTTCTCACTATTTACACCATTAGGCCTGTTAGCAACTGGTCAACTTATATGACTTTTTTAGCACACATGAGGGACATAACCTAATTAAAAACCACCATGGAAATAAAATACAAGTCTCAAGATTTATCATCCATCCATTTATGAACTTTGAATTGTTAAACTCTAACTGCTACAATAAATCTCTGAGAAATAAGGCCTTTCTTATAGGGTCCACTCACTTACTTAACAAACCAATCACAATTAGATGTGCATGGGAGACTTTAATACAATCTCCAATAACTTAAATATCCATACCAATCATTCTAGGATATTTTAAATAAGATATTTCTCATTGGGTCATTTTTAGCATTTTAGAGAGGGTTAACACTATTTTTGGTGTTAATGATTATTCATAAAGGACTGCCCCTCATTTATATTACTAATACCTGAAGATCTTGTTGATTCTTCTAAATTTCCCACAAGTTCCCTTTGTGTTTAAAAAATACTTCTCATTTTATAATTTATAAAATTTAGATCATGAGTTGTAATTTTTGACAATTTGGTTGCCTGTGGTGAAATAGCAATAGAGTAAGATAACTATCCCACAATATTTATATAATTTTGGTGGTTGGGAGCCACCATAGCCTATTATTTATGAGTCTTTATTGATAATTAGTTAATTATGTTATTTAAGTTATATAATAATATAAATAGATATTTATAATGTGGCTAAAACTAAGATGATAATGGTGTACAAAAGATCAAAGAGAAGGGTATGACAGAAAAGAAATATGTGATTGCTAATTCTAGTCCTAAACATTATGACAAAGTATTAATGGAAATTGAATACGCATTTAACAAAAATATAATACAACATAGCCTAAGCTAAAATCTCACTATATATCAAGAAAACTTTAGAGGAAAAAATTTTAAGAATCACAACTAAGAACCATGTCTACTTTATGGATTTACCATTATAATCAAATAGCCATTACACATTTAAATATAGAGAAAAATTAAATTAAGTAAAACCTAAGATCTTTCAACTAATCTAGCATAGGCACAAATCAAAAACCGTATGATTGAAGAATGCTATTCAGAATTCAAAGACACTATTCAAATTCAATACCTCTACTAAAAATTGGGAGAAAAGATTTTTTAGCAATTAACACATCAAAATGGACAATATTTGAAGAATTAATTGTTTCTATTAATTACTTAAAGTATACAAAGTTGATAATAAATATCTCTATTTTTTACAATGGTGATATATGCCTTTATAGGAAGAATAGGTAGTATACCAGTTAGCTACAAAATATAGATGTACAAAGGTAAGGACAATTGTCTTTATAAGCTCTACAATATACTTGCTTTCCTAAATCATACTGACCTAGAGGAAAATATGATAACAAACTAACATATGCCTTTACAATGGAATATTCTATTATAAAATGTTGCCTAATTTATATTAGAGTAGAATATTTATCTAACTTTCTAGTGGGGCCCCTATTTGTTGTTGGAGGATGCTCATGGCCCTCTCATTTTGCTCATCAACCAACTTGTGATCCACAACACGCTTCATGATGCACTCCTCCTCTTAGTCTACTATCTCATCAAATTCTTTGTCATTTTTGGCCAAGGCTTCCTTGATTCTTATTACTTCTTTGATCCTCTCACCTACATTGAATATCATATACAAGATCTTGTTGTTATCCTATCCAAACTAGCTTTTGATTTTCCCTTGGATTTATTGAGTCACCAAAGTGGCCCTATGCTTGAACTCTTCATGACTGATGAGGCCAAGGGAAATATTTTATGTAATATTGAAAAGCATGGTCCCAATAATTTCCTCAATTATAATAATGATCTCTTTGTCATCCCTTATAAGCCTATTTACCTTGGTTTTCTAGGTACTCAAGCTCTAAACCTTATCAATAACAATCCCCAAGATTGTTCTTAGGTTTTAAATACTTATGGTTCTAAAGTTTGGGATCTACTTCTTTGCTTGAATTTTGAGGATCTAAGAAATCCTATCATTCGAGGCCTACCATTGGGTGACCAATTCTTTGGCTAATGTATTTTGGTCCTCTAATGCACTCTGCCTCATCTTCATTGACTTTAATGCCTCAAACATGTCATTGAATGACTCATCAAGCATCTTGATCATGGAATCTAGTATCGATATGATTGCTTGAGTTTTCAAGTTCTCATTTTCCCTTTCCAAATTATAGATCCTTTTTTTTAGACACTAAAATATAGCTTTGGCTTATTGTGATTGTGTTTCTATCAAGATTTCTACATCTTTTTCATGTATTGAAGCCTCACCAAGCTATTGCCTTGCAACATGGGTCAAACCTACAAAAGGTTCCACCTTTTTCAAGGTGAGTTATTTTTTCCTAACCATGGTTTTCTTGGTTGTTATTACCTATAGTCCTACTATCTTATAATTGAAAAAAACTATGGTAATTGGTTCCTATAACTAGGGAGGTTTTGGGAACTCTACTCTTGAGCTAGAAGGTGCTCCTAGAGCATCCATATTCTTACCTCCTAAGCCTTGGGAGACCATAATTCTCCTCTCTTCCTGCTCCTTCATTATAGCCTTTATCCAATCATCATGCACATCCACACCAACTCTTGCCATGGTGCATGAGTGGGATAGAGATGGGAATTTTCACAATTTTCCATAGATAAACTATCTAGGAATGACTTGTCCATGAATTAAAAATTCATCACTGAAGAGATTGACTTCACTAGTGGGATGAGTGAAGGTCAATCTATATTTATTCCTTGGTTCTATTGGGAACAAGGCCAATTATTCATTTCTCTTCTCTTGAGGTGCCATGGGAATCAACTCTTTTCCTATTGTTTCCCCTAAG
This sequence comes from Torreya grandis, assembly GCA_037957365.1. Taxonomy (NCBI): domain Eukaryota; kingdom Viridiplantae; phylum Streptophyta; class Pinopsida; order Cupressales; family Taxaceae; genus Torreya; species Torreya grandis. The sequence continues at coordinate 1,910,059 of JARHVA010000655.1, read as the reverse complement.
GGGTCATCCTCTCCACTTGAACCATAGGAATTTTCAAGCTCCTTGAGGGCACCCTCAAGTGTCTCTTCTAGTTCTAAGGCTATCTTGTCAATGTATTAGACTGGGGAAGGTGGCCTTTATTGCATGGTTAAATTTAATGGTCCTTCTCCAAGTCTTTCTTCTAATCTTATCTCTCCAACCTTCTCCTTTCCTTTGTCTTGATCACCCTACATTTTCTCAACCTACTATTGTGACTACTATGGTTTCTCTACCTGAGGTTACTAATGAGTTGTCTTAGATGGCCCAAGTAGTAGATGGTATTGCAAAGGGAGCATTTGCCATGTTTCCCTAAATGGCTTGTTTTCCCTAACTAATATGTGTTATAGCTTGATGTTGTGGCCTTGGATCCTTGGCAACACTTCCCTATATTTCTTAGCTCTAATGTATATGGTGTCATGGAGACCTAGTTGGTGTACATACTCAAGATTAAGATTTTTGACCTTTAGATGTTCTCCTAATTTGTTTCTTGGATCCCACATTTTGAGTTCATCTAGGTGAAAACCAAATGAATTCCTATATGTGACCATAACTTATACCTACTTCCAATATTTAATTATGATTTTACTAATATCCAATGTGAAGGGGTGAAGTAGATCCTTACTCTTTTCCTTGAAAGCCTTATCAATTCCAAGGATGAGTTGGGAGGCAATCTCCTGCTCAACAAGTTTATTTAGGACATGCACTAGTAGGATATAAGGTTGGGACATAATTCCCTTTATCTTAATGACTATGAAATTAGGATAATTCCATACATCCCCAATCATCTCCACACACTTTTTGATGAGGTGTTGAATCCTAGGCATGGGGACACTTGTGATGGCTTCAATGATTGCTATGAAAATGTAGTCATAGATAAATTGCATGTGATTCCTATACTTTAAGATGGGTAGCCTGGAATAGTGGTGTGAGATGGTTGTCCTACCTTCTAAGGACCAATTTATAATGCTAAGGAAGGTGACTGAAGTAATGAGGGTGTCAAGTAGGTAAGACATCATGTATAATTACTTGGAGGTCTTTCTCTTAATGGTGATGAATTACTTGGTAATGAATATGTTTATGAAATCTCTTATTAGAGGGGTAAGTTTTTCTTCCACTAGAAAGTATACATACAAGACCCAAACCTTATTCATGTAAGTAGTTTAAGGGGCACCAAAAGCTTTGTTAAACAAGGTCATTATCACCCTAATACCTTATGTGAATTAGATGATAAGTTATTTTCCATCAAGGGTTCTAAATATGTGAGGTCCTTAGTGGAGCTAGGGTCTAAGGACGAAATCCAAGTTGTGGTTATTAGTCCATTCCCTCATCTTGGGAAGTTCCACATGGGGAAGGGGGAACTTATAGTACTTTTCAAAATCAATAGGAGAAATGTATGCTACCTCTTTTGAGTTACCTTCCCTAATAATCCATTCATCATCAATCCTAAAATTAACAAAAATGGGGGCAAGGATGTTGATTTAGTGAAATACCTCTAGTTTTTCTATGGCATGATGAAGGCTAGCCATTTAGATTATAACTAGGTCATAATGTCATATGTTGGTGGTGGCATTTTTATGCTCTTCCTTTGAGATGGGTTGTAATTCTTTTACCATGAAGAAGAGCTTGGACCAATTCTTGATGTCATGGATGTTTAGTATGGTGAGGTCTAGTTCTATATCTTTGAATACTCGACCTTCACTATCTGTCATCAAATAGAACATGGCCTCTTTAATTTTTATTTGTTTGATGTAATGATCCTTGTCTCTACTAATTTATCATGTTGAACTATAGATGATTTCATGAAATTTATCTTATATTTGGGAACATAATTAAGCTTACTTTGGTCAAGTTGATAGCAAATTGAGCCCAATTGGGTCACCTTTATGTAGGGTCTATGGTTTAGGAGCTTTAATGGTAGAAGATATTCAGGCTTTAGCTTATACATGTTTTGGATTTGATTTGGACACATACCTTTATATCTTTGTATTTTTGATCCCACAAGATCTTTAATTTTTTCCTTTTCTACCTACATGGAGCTTATGTGGTACTGGTCATGTCATTTTTAATAAATTCCATTTGAACACTAGCCATTGGTATTCAAAATACCTTCTTTATTTTGTGTCATAAGATAAAATTCTTAGATTAGCATGAGTCATTAATCATAATCTAGGCCCTTATCTTTTAATTGGTTCCTAGGTCTTAATCCTTGTAGTTGTGACACTTGCCATTCCCACACATCTTCTCCATGTTCTAAATCTTATATCATTCCTTTGTCAAATAATCATTGTCCAAGTGGTGGGTTCATAGGTTCTTAGGGTTTTATTGAAAATTATCTAGAGACCTTCACACCATTAGATCAAATCCAATGACAAAGTATGGACTATCAATCTACAAAAATGCCTAAACATTAAGTTAGTACACTTTTAAAATTCATGACTTAGGCTTACATCCCTTAGGATAAGGTTGATTTCATGTTTATTAAGCATGGGACAAACCTTGTCCTAATGATTTAAAACCTAAGTTATGATTTAAAAGGGGTCAAATTATAAGCATTTGAGGTTAATGTATGCATTGTGTTTAACAAACATAATGAAAACATTAGGCTAAAATATTTATGCCATGTATCACAAACCATGCCCAATATAAGTTCAACATGAAATGACAATATCAATTTTACATAGGTTAAGTCTATGATTTAAGGTCCATTATGTAAAATACAATGTGGGTCATTAAAGTATAGACTTAGGCTAGGTATATTTCTTACATAATATTTGTGTTCTGTAGATCGAGGCCTTCCATTTTGGGCATATTTTGAGCATTTCCCTTAGCTTGGCTATCCACTTTAGAGAAAAAAGGGTTTTTGGATGTCATTTGAACACTAAGTAAGATATTTTATCGATTTAAAATTGATGGTGTCACATGCATCAAATACACCTTTGTAGGAGTCTATTGATAGTTGCATGGACGTCAAGTTTAAGTCAATGAAAAATTTCATTTTATTGGACTTAAAGTTGATGGTCATACGGCATCAAGTTAGTATTTTCAGATGTTTAAATGATGGACATGTGAATGTCAATTTTATGTTAGTTAAAATCTTTAAGGTAAAATGTAAAGATTCCACTTGGCATTTTTGTAGGGCTTCCCATGGTCTTGATGTTAATTCACTCTATTGGATCAAATGCCATGATAAATCGATAGCCATAGGATTTTGATTTGGAGACTTGCTTTTTATTAGTTTTCATGTCAAGTGGGTCCCCTTTCCCTTTATTCCTCAAATATAATGGTTCCACATATCCATATTTTGGGCCCCTATATCCTTTTGAATTTTCAATTATGATTCACTCTATCTAATCATGTCCTTACAAGTAATCATGGGTCATCAAATTATCCAAGATGCATGCTATCTAATCTAAAGTTTGGGTTATCCTCACATAATTAGATAAAATCCCATGACAAAATGACAACTTCAGGATCCTACAAAGTGAAAGGAAGTTAATTTTAGGATTGTGGAGATGATAAAAAATTATGCTTAAGGTGTTAAGACTAAGGTCATGATGGTATTAATGAATACATTGAGTCCTTAGTATTAAAATCTTAGGCTAAGTTGGGGAATATAAAAAGACCCTACACAATGACACTTAGTTAGGCCATAAAGAACTTAAAAAAAGGGGAAAATAATGAATGGGGTCAAGTTTGTTAATCAAGTCATTTTAAAAACCATGACTAAACCTAGGATATGTGTTTTATATTTAAGTCTATAAAAATGATTCTTTCCAAATTGGGTTCTTACCTTTATTCAAATTTGAACCAAGGGTTTATCAAGGTTTTAGAATGCAAACTTCTCAAGGATGCATGCCATGGAACCTAAAACTTAAAGGAAAATGAACTTCATTAGCAATGTTATTCCAGATTAAAGTAGATTAAGACCACATATACTTGTCTCTTAATAAAGAATATGATATTCAAATTATATAAAAGACCTTGACATGATGATATTTCCATGTTTTATTTTGAGGGTGGCTCAAGGGTCCCAATCTTTAAAAAAATGGGGGTATGTTGGTCTCAACAAATGGAAACTCATGGGGGAAACATAGCAATATGTTAGAACCTATATACTCTAGGTTTAGAAAAATGATTGGGTCATTCACTTCACTAGATCAAAACCACCATCTAGATTAGATTATGATTGAAACAAACCTTTCACTTGTAGACTTAAGGTAAAATATTAAGACATACCCAAATTATGTGTGTGCTTTGATTCAACTTACTATTTGCCATGGGATTCAAGAAACAACTTCTAGTGTCATTTCCTCAATCACTTACATTGACTTATAGTACTAAAATGTCCATTATGAACCGTGTTTTAACTTAGGGAAGGCTTGGGCATCAATCTACAACTAGCCAGGCATCCATAGCCCTAAAAAAGATGCCTTTGGCTTTATTCATGGACTTGTTACACTACTAGCCAAGCATCCATAGCCCCAATGGAGATTGTCAAAATCACCTTTACTTGAAATCTTTAGATTTTGTATTGTATCCTATTTTTCTATTTTCTTATATCTTTATACTTTCAGCAAGGTTGGGAACTATGGTAGCTAGGTTTTAATATTTGGTCAAGTATTTGATCTTTGGAAAATCATATATTGTTGCAACTTTTATCCCAAGCAAGGATGTTAATTAAGTCCTAGTTTGGGGTATACCCTAATAATTTGAGTCTTCAATCCATAAGTATTTAAAACCAGTTTGAGGTTAAGGCAATGGTTGGGGTCTCATGAAATGATTGGTCTCTTCATTAGTCTTGCTTAGTTTCTTTATGTTACAAAACTATGATTTATGTTTTAGAACCAAGGTTGCATTATGCATGGTGTTCATACCTTCATTTCTGAAATAAGGTGCACATTTTCAAGAAAAATTAATAACTTCTTCGCTTAATATTGTCCCTAGGTACTTATTGGAATCAAGGAACCAAGTAACATGAAAGAAACACATAATAAAAATCAAGGCAGAAAAATCAACCCAAAAAAATAAATATATACATGCTTATTACAAACAAGGGACAAGAATGAAAGAACTAAAAGGAAACTAACTAGCCTATCCATACTAATATAGATATCTTACAAATTTACTACATAAAGACACAAAGAGGAGTAGAAAAAAATAATGATTTAGGTATTGTCCATTAGTGGGTAATGTAAACTTTGCTCCTTGAAAATGTTTGAGATTGAAAGTGTTTTTACCCAATGTTTTCACAATTTGATATGAGCTAATCCACAAGGGTGTGAATTTATCATGTTTTCGCTTAGGATTAAATGTCTTAACCCAAAAGAAGACCAGGTCTCCTTGTCTAAACACTTTGATTTTGGATCTTTTATCAAACCATATCTTGACTATGGTTTGATGTCTACTAAAGTCAATAAATGATTTCTCCCTTGCATCTTCCATTTGAATTATATCTAACAATATAGAATTGGCCAAATCTTGGCTCTCCTTAATATGTTCTTGTAAAAATATGTATGTGGGAAACTTGATCGTGATATAAAATATGGGTTCCTATCCATACACCAACAAGAATGGTAAGGCTCTTAAGGCTTGCTTGATCTTTATCCTAACAGCCCAAAATGTAAATTTAAGGAGCTTGTGCCAAGTCTTGGGTTTATTTTCAGCAAACTTCTTAATTTTCATCATTAGGTTCTTATTTTTTGACTCAAAGACTCCATTCCCTTGGGGATAATGATTAGATGCAAACTTGAGAGTGATGCCATTATCATAAGCCCATTTAGTCATGTTTATGGATATGAGAGCAGATCTATTATCACATACTAGGGATACTAGGGTCCCAAACCTAGTATAGATGTTTTCTTCTAATAAGTTGATCAATTTCTCAGTTCTACATTATTTGGTGGTTATAGCTTCAGTCCACCTTATATAATAATTTGTGGTAGTAAAGACATATTTTTTACCTTTAGATGAGTTAGGGTTGATTCTACTAACAAAGTATAACCCCCATTGAGCAAAGGGTTTATCAATCATGATTGGTTATAGAGGCATTGATACCTTTATCTCCTTGGTGTTAAAAATTTGGCATGAATGACATTCCCTCACATGTTTGTGAGCATATTTAAAAATATTTGGCCAATAATAGCTAGCTCTAGGAATTTTTTGGGTTGTGGTTTTCCTAGATGGATGTCCACTACCTATATTTTCATGAAATGTGCTCATGATTTGGATGGCTTCTTATAAAACACATCTCAATTAGATTCCTTCAAAGTTCATTCTATATAAGATTCCATTCTTGATAAAGTAGTGAAATAAATTTATCCTCAAGGTCCTCTTTTGCCCCTTGGATAGACCTACAAGATAAGCACCACTGATTAGAAAATGTATGATTGGGTCATACCATTCACTAGCTTGAGAGTTTTTTTGATCCACCTACATAATACTTAGCCTAGGGTTAGTATTAGTAATCATCTAAATCAAATCTTAGAACCTTACCAATTTTTTTTGTTTTCATCTCTAGGTCATATTCCTACAAGATTGACATCCATTTACCTCTACATTCTCACAATTCATTATGACTTAACATAAGTTTGGTGGTAGGGTCAGGTAAGATGGCATGCACCTTATTTCTAAGAATGTAATGCCTAAATTTTTTAACTACCTTGACTAATGCATACACATATTTATCAATCAATAAGTATTTTAACTCAACAGTCTTAAAATTGGTACTCATAAAAGCAATTAGGCGGTCACACCCTTCAATTTTTTTAGTTAACACTGCAGCCATAGTGTGGTCAGATGCAAAGGAATATATGTAGAAATCCCTTGAAAAGTCAAGATTTATAAGGACTAGAGCTTGACTAATGGCCTCCTTGATATCATGGAATGCATTATTGGAATATTCATTCCATGTGACTTTGGCATCCTTCTTCAACATGTCATTCATTGGTTTGATAATTTTTGCAAAGCTAGAGATAAACTTTCTTACAAAATTTATCTTACCAAAAAATGACTTTAACTCTTTTTTACTATTTAGAGGTTCTATTCTAGATACCGCCTCAACTCTTTCAAGATATATGGGATCCCATGTTTAGTTATAACATGACCTAATAATATCCCTTTAGTTACATAAAATATACTCTTCTTAAGATTCAAAGAAATTACATACCTTCTACATCTTTCAAAAACTTGCTATAAATGCATGAAGTGATATTATGTATTTTTAGAAAAAATCTATTATATCACCCATATATATGATAATGCACCTACTAACCAAGCCTTGGAAGGCATGATCCATAGCTCTATGGAAGGTGGCTCCTACATTGATTAGTCCAAAGAGCATTCTCTTGTAAGCAAAGGTTCGCCACTTTATTGTGAAGATTGTTTTCATCATGTCCTCTCTATCAACCAATACTTGGTTGTAACCTAAAAATCCATCAAGAAAGGACATCATAGCTGGTCTTAAAATAATTTGAACTACTTGGTCTAGGGAAGGAAGGGGGTATTTGTCCTTCTCTAATGCTTTGTTCAAATTTTTAAAGTTTATGTAAAGCCTAATCTCACCATTCTTCTTCTTGACTGGCACCAAATTAGCCACCTAGGTAGAGTGCCTAATGGGGAAGACTATTATAACATCTAGTAATCTTTTGACCTCCTTGAAGATCATGGGTTCTAGGACTAGGTTTACAAGCCTTTATTTCTACCTGAAGGGTTTGCAACTTTCTTTAAGGGGTATAGTATATGTGATGATCCTTGGATCAAAGATATTTAGGTAATCATAGGACCATGCTATGACATCATTGTATTAGGAAAGAAGTTCCTTAGCTTTCTTATTTTCAAGATTTGTGTAGGACTTTCCAACATTTACTAGTCAGGGCTGATCATGAAGGCTTAGATCAATAGCATTATAGTCTCCCCCATTTACCTTGTGAACCTTAGAAGCCTCAATAATTTTGTCCTAATCAAATAGTCTTTAAAAAACAATCATTCCCTTTCAGATCTTATTGTCACTCAGCTGAATGACTTTACCATTAAATTTATCTTCCCTAGATGTACTTCCATCAGCTTCATTAATGATATGAGCATCAAATAATACATAATTGGTCATGAAATAAAATATATGTTGATCATAATTGAAGACTTAGAAGTGGTTAATATTATTTGGCACTGAAGGACAAGGGATCAGTTTAACATTAAAATTAGGGGAATCTTGATTGGACATGAGGTTAGCTATAACAGATGCCAATTGATCAGCTACTTGGTTCTCTTCATTAAATTATATCATAAACTCTAAACTTATACCTTTTAAGGTATGAGAGATTACATTAGTACTTGCTTCTTACTTGGCTAACCACTATCTTTGAATCCCCATAAACTAGTAATTATTTGACCTTATTTTTTATAGAAAATTATAAGCCAAGGATAAGGGCTTCATATTTTGTGAGATTGTTAATAAAATGGAATTGGAGTATATAATAATCATGGTACATTTTGTTAGTGGGGTCAATTAAAATAATACCAACATTTAATCCAACATTACACCTAGCACCATCAAAGTGCAATACCAACAATCTAAGAACATCATAAGCATTCTTGGTATCACATACCTTATCAACCTCTAGGGTGAAAAACCCTAAGTATAAGTCTATTATTTTTACCCTCTCATATATAGCATTGTATTAAGTTATCATATGCTTCATTCTTGGTTCTCTCTCAACTCTTATCTGATTAGGGACACCCTTATAAGGTAGCCATAAATGTGAGCAATCTATGGACATGTAACCATTCAAATCCTTAGTCCATTCCTTGATAAATAATATTCTATAAACATTAGGTATTTTAACCACCTGAATATCAATGAATTATTGCACCCTAGGTTTAGAATCTAGTTGCATATGAACATTTAATAATTCTCTTACAAATTTAACCCTAGATTTTACTAATTGGGTGACAACCCTATCAGAATTTATAGTTGTTAAACCAATTTGCTTACATATTCCTATAGGAATGATATTAGTAAATGGTCCTGAATCTAATAAGCAATTATGCAAGTTCTTACCAAACATCTTGATAGTGAGCAAGAAAGGAGGAGATTCAACTTTCATTTTATGAATTGTTACATTGGCATGATTAGTCTTAAAGGGACTATGCTTTCCTCATAAAGATTATAATAGGAGATCCCTTTGCTCTGTAATCTACATGAGTTAATGAAATGTTATATTAGACTTTATTTTATTCATGTCCTCAACTATGTTATAACCAATTTTCCCAGAAGAACTAGGAATCTCAACATTGGGTTTAGAAGTACTCCCTTTTTGTGGCTCCAAATTATTGCTTGAAGAGGTGTTAGGAGGAGTTCCAAAGTTATTTGGAGGTATTAAAGTAGTCAAGGGTTTCATCTACTCTTTATCCCTTAAGGGGTATGTCTTCTTTAAGAAATATTGAAAGGCTTAGATCTCCTTAGGGACCTCATCAGGTTCATTTTCCTCTTGAAATGGGAAATCAAAGGTGTCCACCATGAAGTCCTACTTAGATGGCTTAGATCTAGAGGTGATTACACCAATTTATTTATTATTGACCACTTCAAATGTTTCCATCTCTTCTTAGAAGGCCTCAAAGGCTTTATATAATTTTATACAGTCAATAGCCCCATGTTTAGCTATGCAATGTACCCTACAATAGTCAAACAATGCAATATCAGTAAGATTAATGTCCATATTCTTATTACTAGAAGATGGTTTATTAGACTTATTATTATGAAAAATATCATTCCAAAATCTTTTAGTTGGCCTATTGAACATTTGAAATGACAAATCCCTACTAGAGTGTTCTCTAGTATTGCCCACTTATTTATGTAACTGAAGGAAATTAGTGCTTAATTTTTGAACTATTTTCAAGATGGATTCATTCTCAGTTTTTGGAGTTTTAGAATTATGTACTTGGTTATTATTATCAAATGGTATCAAATCCATTTGATTAATTGGGTTGAATCCATTAGTGGGATGAATCAAGACTCGATTTCGAGCTACATGACTTAATGGCAACTAGGTCAGATTTGGGAGCTAGTTTAAGGCTAGGAGATTTTGGTTATTATTGGGGAAAAATTTCATCATAGGTAGGTGTGGGTTCAAATTTTGGACTAAATAATCCATTTTCCCTTGAGGATACATTTGATCATTAATTATTACTTATTTAGAAAAGGCTTGGGATAATGAAGCTATAACTAGGATAAACCTCTTTAGGAACACAAAGGTCATAAAGTCTATTGCATCTTTGTAGATCTATAAGGCTAGGACATCATTAGGTTTGTAGGGTTCCATGTTCCTACTATACACATTTTTAAATCTAGCATTGAAGGACTTGATGGGATCACTGACATCCCTTCTAATAATAGTGAACTGGTGGTAAATAATACAAGGACTAATAATTTTACCAAATTGATCAATAAAGACATTGTAAAATCATTCCAACTTGTGATAGTGCTGTCAAGATAATTCAAAAACCATTCATAATATACATCTTTAAAATTAAATGGATATAGCCTACATGTCACATCTTCATGCACAACATTAAGTAATCTTAAAGCAAACTTAAAATATTTTATATGTTCCTCAGTAGTCACTACACTTGTTGGACTAAATGTGGGTAAATATTTCTTGAGGTTTTTTGGAAGATCATGAACCACCCTTGGAACATTAATCAAGGAATCCCCTAACCATGCTATACTTGGGAAATGGTTTAAGGCACATGTACCTTAAATTGATGAAGTTGGAAGAGATTTAGATATCCTGCATGTACCTTTATCATGTCTATTTTTTTTGTGTACCTCAAGCTCAAGCAAAGGCTCTCTAGTTAATGAGTGTGATCTTGTTATAATCTTAGGTAATTCTATCTTGAAATTAAAATATCCTACCTGAAATATGGTGTGTCAAGTTAACTTTATGTAAAAGAAGAGTTAGACCTACACATTGAGCTTATTTTTCAAAGGTGGTATGAAAAATTATAAAGATGTTGATATTTGACTGAATCAGCTCAAAGGTGCATCCAACTATGTGAATATGGTCTATATTTTAAAGTATAAGACTAAAAGGGACAAGATATATGAAATATATGCCCACCTTTGATTAAAACTAACTGTTATAACCTTAGATACTATGGATTTTCAAAGTTAAAGCCAAATTTAATAAAAACAAACACCAATTCTTAAAGAATGTCAAAGGAAGCACAAAGGGGTGTTAAAAACAACAAATATCAATTATATTTATATATTTTATGAAAATTATTTTCTTAAAACACAAAGTTATAGTAATCTTTAGGTAAAGCAAACTAAGATCACCAAAGATTCGAAGAATTAGCCCTCCTAGTGTTAGCAAGCGTTATTCTATTGATGCTTCTCAATGTACCATATGTGCCCTTAGTGTTTAAAAAACATTTCTCATTTTAGAATTTAGAAAATTTAGAGAATGAGTTGCAGGTTTTGATAATCTAGTTGCTTATGGTGAAATAGCAGTAGAGTAAGATAACTATTCCATAATATTTATATAATTTTGGTGGTTGAGAACCACCTTGGCCCATTATTTGTGAATCCTTGTTGATACTTAGTGAATTATGTTCCTAATTAAAGATACAAACTAATATAAATGGATATTTATAATATGGATAAAAATAAGATGATCATGGTATAAAAAAGAGCAAAGAGAAGGGTAGGCAAGAAAATAAATACGTGATTACCAATTTTAGTCCTGAACATTATGACAAAGTATTAATGGTAACTAAATATGAATTTAAAAAATATGTAATACAACATAGCCTAAGGTCAAATTTCATTATATATCATGAAAAATTTAGAGGAAAATGTTTAAGAATCACTAGTGAGAACTAGGTCTACTTTCAAAATTTACCACTATAATCAAATAACCATTGCATATCTGAATATAGAGCAAAATGAAATGAAGAAAAACCTAAGATCTTTCAACTAATATATCATAGGCACAAATTAGAAACCCTATGATTGAATAATGTTATTCATAATTCAAAGACACTATTTAAATTCAAGACCTCTACTAACAATCGAAAGAAAACCTATATTAGTAATTAACACATCAAAATGAACAATCTTTGTAGAATTCCTTGATTTTATTAATTACTTTAAGTATATAAAGTTACTCAGAAATCTCTCCTTTTTTTACAATGGTGATATATGTCTTTATAAGAAGAATAGGTAGTATACTAGTCAATTACAAAATATAGGTGTAAAAAGGTAAGGATAGTTGTCCTTACAAGCTCTATAATACATGTGCTTTCCCAAATCATACTGACCTAGAGGAAAATATGCTAATAAACTAGCATATGACTTTATAATGGAATATTCTATTATAAAATGTTACCTAATTTCCTTTAGAATAGAATATTTCTCTAACTTGCTAGTGGGGTCCCTATTTTTTGGTAGAAGATGCTCATGGCCCTCTCATGTTGTTCATCAACCAGTTTGAGATCCACAACAATCTTCATTATGCACTCCTCCTCTTGGTTGCTAACTCATTGAATTTTGTCATTTATGGCCAAGGCTCCTATAATGCTTCTAGCTTCATTTATCCTCTCACCTATATTGAATATCATATCCAAGATCTTGTTGTTATCTTATCCAAATTGGCCTTTGCTTTTCCCTTGGATTTCTTGAGTCACCAAACTGGCTCTATGCTAGAAATATTCATCACTGATGAGGCTAAGGGCAGTAAATTATGCAAGATTGACAAGCATGGTCCTAAGAAGTTTCTCAATTTAGATAATGATCTCTTTGTCATCCTTTAAAATCCTATTTACCTTGGTGTTCTAGGTACTCAAGATATGAACCTTATCAATAACAATCCCTAAGATTATGCCTATGTGTCCCATATTTATGGTTCTAAAGTTTAGGATCTACTTATTTGCTTGACTATTGACGAATTGAGAGTTCCTCTCCTCTAAGGCCTGTTATTGGGTGACTAGATCTTTGGCTAATGTATCTTGGTCCTCTAATGCAATCTACCTCATGTTTATATGATTTAATGCCTCAAACATGTCATAAAATGACTCATCAAGCATCTTGATCATGGCATCTAATATCGATAGTATTTCTTGGGTTTGCAAGTTCTCCTTATCCCTTTCCAAATTCTAGATCCTTTATTTTAGACCTTGAACTCTAGCCTTGGATTATTGTGATTGTGCTTCTATCAAGCTTTCCACATCTTCTTCATGTATTGAAGCCTCACTAAGCTATTGTCCTATAATAAGGGTCAAACCTATAAAAGGTTTCACCTTTTGAAAGGTGAATTCTTCTATCCCAACCATGGTTGTCCTAGTTGTTATTCTCTCCAAGCCTGCTATCTCAAGATTAAAATGAACTATGGTAATTGGTTCCTTGAATTGGGGAGGTTCTAGGAACTCCACTCTTGAGCTAGTAGATGCTCTTAGAGCATCCATCTTCTTACCTCTTGAGCCTTGGGAGACCATAATTCTCCTTACTTCTTTTTCCTTCATTATAGCCTTTATCTAAGGCTTAATTTCATCATGCACATCCACGCTAACTCTTATCATGGCCCACGAGTGTGAGAGAGATGGGAATTTTTTCAATTTTCCATAGATGATCCAGTCAGGAATGATTGGTCCATGAATTTTAAATTCATCACTAAAGAGATTGACTTCACTAGTGGGATGAGTGAAGGTCAATCTAGCTTTCTTCTTTGGTTCTAATGGGACCAAGGCCAATTTTTCCTTCCTCTTCTCTTGAGGTGCCATGAGAATCAACTTTGTTCCTATTGTTTCACCTAAGGGGTCTTCCTCTCCATCTGAGCCATAATAATCTATAATTTCCTTGAGGGCACCTCAAGTGTCTCTTCTAGTTCCAAGGCTATCATGTCAATGGACTAGATAGGGGAAGGTGGCCTCTATGCATGGTTAAAGGTAAGGGTCTTTCTCTAGGTCTTTCTTTTAATCTCATATCTCTAACCTTTTCCTTGATCAACCTACATTTTCTAAGCCTACTATTGGGATTATTTTAGTTTCTCTTCCTAAGGTTGCTCATGAGCTAACCCAGATGACCCAAGTAGTACATGGTATTAAAAAGGGTGTATTTTCCATGTTATTCTAGATGGCTTGTTGTCATTGACCAATCTATGATCTAGATTGATGTTGTGGCCTTGGCTCCTAGCCAACACTTCCCCATAGTTCCTAGCTTTGATGTATATTGTGTCATGGACACCCAATTGGTGTACATAATCAAGTTTGAGATTTTTGTCCTTTATATGTTCTCCTACTTTATTCCTTATATCCCACATTTTGAGTTCATCTAGTTTAAAGCTAAATTAATTCCTATATGTGACCATAACTTTTACTGGATTTTAGTCTTTAATTATGATTTTACTAATATCTAATGAGAAGGGATGAACCAAACCCTTCCTCTTTTATTTTCAATCCTTGTCAATGCCAAAGATGAGTTGGGAGGCAATCTCCTACTTAGCAAGTTTATTCAGGACATGCACTAGTAGTTTTTAAGGCTGGGGCATAATTACCTCTATCCTGATGATTGTGTAATAAGGATAATACCATATATCCCCAAGCATAACCCACACCTTTTGAAGAGGGGGTGAATCCTAGGTATGGGTACATCTATGATGGATTCAATGATTGCTAGGAAAACACAGTCACAAATAAATTACATGTGATTCCTATACTTGAAGATGTGTAACTTGGAATAGTGATGTGAGATGGTTGTCCTACCTTATGGGGACCAATTCCTAATGCCAGGGAAGGTGACTAAAACAAGAAGGGCATCAAGTAGATAAGACACCATGTAGAATTTCTTGGAGTTCTTTCTCTTGATGGTGATGAATTACTTGGTAAGGAAGATACAGATCAAATCTCCTATTAGAGGGGTAAGTTTTTCTTCCACCAGGAAGTATACATATGAGACCCAAACCTTATTCACGTAAGTGGTTGAAGGGGCACCAAAATATATATTCAACAAGGTCATTATCACCCTAATAACTTTTATGAACTAGATAATAGGGATTTTTCCATCAAGGTTTCTAAAGATGTGAGGTCCTTAGTGGAGCCAGGGTTTGAGGATGGAGTCCAAGTCATGGTTATTTATCCATTCCCTCATGTTGGGAAGGTCCACATGGGGAAGGGGGAGCTTATATTACTTTTCAAAATAAATAGGAGTAATTTATGTTACCTCTTTTGAGTTACCTTCCCTAATAATTCATTCATTATCAATCTTACAATCAATAAAAATTGTGGAAAAGATGTTGATGTAGTGAAATACATATGGTTTTGCCATTGCATGATGGAGGCCAACCATTTAGATTGCAACCAGTTCACAATATCATCTTTTGGTGGTGGCATTTCTCTACTATTCTTTTTAGATGGGTTGTAATTCTTCTACCATGAAGAAGAGCTTGGATCAATTCCTAATCCAATGGATGTGAAGTGAAACAAGGTCTAGTTCTATATCTTTGAATACCTATCCTTCACTATCTGTTGTCAAATAGATCTCAACCTCTTCCTTTAATTTTTATTTTTTGGCTACCATGATCCTTATCTCTACCAATTACTCAAGTCTATCTATAGATGATTTCTTTAGAATCTCTCTTATACTTGGGAACATAATTAAGCTTACTTTGGTCAATTTGATAGCAAATTAAGCCTGATTGGGTTGCCTTTATGCAGGGTCTAGGGAATGGGATCTTTAATGGTGGAAGATATATAGGATTTGGTTTATACATTTTCTTGATATGATTCAAACCCCTACCTTTATACCTTTGTGTTTTTGAGCCCACAAGATATTAAAATTTGTCCTTTTCTACCTACGTGGAGCTTATATGGCACTAGTTTAGATCTTTCATAACATTTTTCATAAATTCCATTTGAACACTAGCCATTGGTATTTAAAATACCTTCTTTATTTCATGTTGTAGGATCAAAATCTTAGATTAGAGTAAGTCTTTGATCATAATATAGGACCTTATATTTTAATTAGTTCTTGGGTCTTAAGCCTTTTATTCATGACACTTGGTGTGCCCATGCATCTTCCCCATGTTCCAAATCTTATGTCAATCCTTTGTTAAATAATCATTGGCCACATGGTGGGTCTACAATTCTCAAGATTTTTTTGAAATGTCTCTGGGGACCTTCAAGCTATTGGATCAAATCCAATGATAAATCACAAACTGTTGATCTACGAAAATACCCAAACATTAAGTTAGTACACTTTTAAAAGTCATGACTTAGGATTATGTCCCTTAAGCTAAGGTTTATTTTGTGTTTATTAAGCACAAGACAAATCTTAGGTTAAGGATTCTAAACCAAAGTTATGATTTAAAAGGGGTCAAGGTATAAACATTCTAGGTTAATGTATGTGTTGTGTTTAGCAAACACAATGAAAACATTAGGCTAAAATATTTATGCCATGTGTCACAAACCATGCCCAAAATAGGTTCAACATGAAATGATAAGCTGAATTTTACATAGGGGAATTCTATGATTTAAGGTCCATTATTCAAAATGCGATGTGGGTCCTTAAAGAGTAAACTTAGGATATGTATATTTATTAAATAATATTTGTGTTCTATAGATTGAGACCTTCTATTTTGGGCATATTTTGAGCATTTCCCTCAGCTTGGTGAGCCACTTGAGAGAATAAAGGGTTTTAGGACGTCATTTGGACACTAAGTATGATATTTTATCAATTTATTATAGATGGTATAATAGGTGTCAAATAAACCTTTGCAGGCACCATTTAATGGTTTCATGGACATCAAGTTTAAACCAATGAAAATTTCATTTTAATAGACTTAAAGTTGATGGTCACATGGGCATCAAGTTAGTCTTTTTGGATGTTTAAATGATATTCATGTGAATGTCAATTTTAAGTTTGTTAAAATTTTTGAGGTCAAATGTGAAGATGCCACCTGGTATTTTTGTAGGGATTCCCAAGGTCTTGGTATTAATTCACTCTATTGGATCAAATGCTATGATAAAGTGACAATCATGGGATCTTGATCTAGAGACTTTTTTTTGATTGGTTTTCATGTCAAGTGGGTCCCCTTTCCTTTTATTCCTTAAATGTAATGGTGCCATGTGTCCATATTTTGGACTCCCTATATCCATTTTACTTTTCAATTACACTTCACTTTATCTGATTAGGTCCTTGTGAGTAAGCATGGGTCATCAAATTATCCAAGATGCATGCTATTTAAGCTAAAATTTAGGTTATCCTCACATCATTGGATGAAATCCCATGATCAAGTAACAACTTTAGGATCTTGAAATGTGTGAGGAAGTTAATATTAGTACTATGGAGACAATAAAAACTTAGGCTTAAGGCATTAAGACTAAGGTTGTAATGGTATTAATGAATACATCGGGGCCTTAGTATTAAAGTCTTAAGCTAAGTTGAGGAATATAAAAGGACCTTGTATAACAACATTTATTTAGGCCACAAATAACTTCAAAAAGGGGAAAATAATGAATGGGTTCAAGTTTTTTAGTTAAGTCATATTAAAAAACATGACTAAACCTAGGCTATGTGTTTTATATTTAAGTCTATAAAAATTATTCCCACCAATTTGGGTTCTCACATTTATTCAAATTTGAATCGAGGGTTTATCAGGGTTTTGAAATGCATACTTCTTAGGGATGCATGCCATGGAACCTACAATTTAAAGTCAAGTTGACTTCATTGGCAATGTTAGTCTAGATTAAAGCAGATTAAGACCACATATGCTTATCTCTTAACAAAGTGGATGATCTTCAAATTATATAAAAGACCTTGACAAGATAATATTTCTATGTTTTATTTTGAGTGTTTCTCAAAGGTCCAAATCTTAAAGGAATGGGGGTATGTTTGTATTAGATAGGACCCTTCCCCATATCTCTTTAACAACCTAGGTTCCCATGTAGAAGTTACACATGCCAATGAACACTTTAAATTCCTTATTATTTTGCGCACCCTTTATTCTTTGCAATTGAGAGACCTTAAAACCACTTTTCATGCCTTTTCTTGCAAACCATGACTTCAAACTTGGTTAACATACCTCAGACAATATATCATACCACTAAAAATGTTCACATGCTCATTCTTATCTTAGAATATGAAAATCATACCTCATTTGGCCACCATCTCTCTCTTTACACTCTTGACCTTGACTTGAAAACCACATTAGACATAAAATCTAACATTCAAACTTCATCCCATGTACTCTTCAGCTCAAAAATTTATTTACATCCTTCATAGGCTTTGAAAACACCTCATGACACCTCATTAGGCCAAATGGGGTCTAGAAGAGGTCTAGTTGCATGCTAGGTCTATAGGTCTTACCCTTGTAAGCTCAACCTGAGACTCATATGAATTCTTAAATTCCTCATATACATAATTAATTAACTTTATACATCCATTCATCCCTGTGTGCACTCATTTAACCAAGCCATCAAGATCATACCTTCTCACAAGGTGTCTTCATGCTATGACTAGTGTCATGACTAGGCTTCTCAACCACTTGAAAATTGACAACTAACCTTGAAACACTTCTTGATGATCTTATACCTTTATCACATGCCTCATAGGATCCTAAAATAATGTTATACCTCTCAATGATTTTATTAAACAAGAACATTCTTCAATGAACTCATGAACACCTTTCTTAAGAGCCATTGACATTAATGACAACATCAATACCAAACCTCAACAATAGGAATAATACTCAAAAATATCCCCCTTTGTCATTGATATAAAAACATAATACAAACTGACCATCCTTATCTTCCCATCTTGGTCTTTCTCCCCCTTTGACATAAATTACAAAGTGATGCTTGCAACTCCTTAGATCAACTCCTTACTATATAAACATAATATTTTTAACTTTTTATTTATTTATAATGTTTTACATCTTGTAGGAACCCATTGAGAGTCAATCTCTCTAAGTGTACGCCTTAAGGTGTGCACCAGGAAAGGGGTGGGTAGACCTTTAGTGCTTCGTCAATATTATTGTCCATTTTTTCCACATTATTACCAATCTAACCAGATCCTAAAAGAATTACCTAAGATATTTCTCCTCTATTGAGTATTCCTCAAGTATTTTTCCTCTTTCCATCCTTCTTTTTTTAATCTTAAACTCCTTTTCAATAGTTGGTTGTAGTGGGTTGACTGGGTCGACCTAGTACAATTTAGGGGTATTCTTTACTTTCTTGGTTTATTAGCCTTTCAATTGACCTAGCTTAGACTTTGTAAATTATCCTCAAAAAAAAATTAGGCCAATTGGGTTGACCCTATATAGTTGACATTCTGATAAGGATTTAGGGCAAGATCTACCTATAAATATAAGATCACTTTAGTCATAATTTATATGTGAAATCAAGAGTTATTATTTGCTCGTGCTTCTTCAAAATATGGTCTTCCAACATTATACTTGATTAGACTTAAATTAGGTTTCTTATTTTGGAGAATATAGGTTGTTATTTACAAACCATAGCAACCTATTGTGAAGCACCTTTGGCCAAGGGGAAGATTGGGTCTTGATGGGTTCACAACCAGGTAAATATATTCTAACTTTGATCTCCTCTCTTTTAGTAGATAGAAGTAGCATAAGTTTTGACTTGAATAATACTATCTTACATATTCTATGTATTAGGGTGTTACTCATACTTACTTTAATTCAAGTTCCCTATACACGTTTGTTTTATTGTATCTAACCCCCAATTTGTGCCACAATATTTGGTGTGCACTAGATTAGATTTAATTTTTTGTTATTAGAATAGAGTGAACATTTTAAACCTTAGGATTCCATTAGGGTGGTTTTGTGATTGTGTTAGACTATAGGATTTATAACCCTTCCTATCATGACATGTTGTGACAAGTGATACAAGTGATCCATTAATCAATTCTATCAGATCCCTCTATTGGTCATGCTCCCACTTAACAAGTGTATCCCCAATTGGAATTGTAGGTATGATCTATCTCATCCAATCTAGGATTAATTCATAGACATGATGCATTTCTAATTGCAAGATTTGTTCAAATTTTATTTCATTTATCTAATTTATTTTGATCATCATTTTTATCATATATTTTGACATACTAGATCTACCTAATTGACCTAATACAGGTTTCCAAATTTTTATTTCCATATTTTTATCTTTGTGCATAGGTCGTAGGAATAGATAACTAGATCAACCTAGTCAACCCAATATAGGTTTCTAGATTTTCAAACAACTAGTTTAGCATACTAGGTCAACCTAATAGATCCATTATAGTTTCAAAAAAAATTCAACAAGTTCTTGTAAAACTTGATCGACTCTGTCAACCCAATTTGTAGGTTTCTCAAGCACACTTCAAGGTTCTTCATCAACAATATTCTTCATTACACCTCTAATCCACTAAGGTTCCTTTCTATATCTCTTTTTATTTATTTTATGTCTTTCATTTCATATTTTTTAGTCTTCAAAACTACCCATGCATAACCAACTAGATCAACACAGTCGACCTAATTCTATGTTATGTGTGCTATCTAAAATAACTAGATTGACAATGCTGACCCAATTCATTTTTAGACTTTACTTCTATAGTAAAAGCTTGACCCTATTGACCCTATTCTATATTTTATGCATATAGTTTCAACACTATACCTTGTTTCAAATTGGAATTGAGATCATATTTAATATTAATTAGCTCACACATTTCTTTGTTTGTTGCTTTCATGCTCAAAATAGTTCACATAGTCTAATTGGGGGATTTTTAATTAATCACTTAGTTTCACTATTTTTATTTTATACACACATATCCAAATCACATAACATAAACAAACACTTTAATATTTATCTACCTTAGGCCAACCTAATTGGATTTCATCACCAAGGGGGAGGCTAACTTGATGCTCTAGTCAAGTATAAAACATGGTTAATGGTATATTTTGGCCAAGTACCCAACACCCTTATCACTACAGTGTGTGAAGAGAGGGGGTAGGCCCCAATACCAAGCTTGTATCATTTTCACTATATTCCCTTTCAACCCAAACTATCTAAAACCATCCTTATATTACAATATAGTACCTTTCTTATAACTAACTTATAATCACATTAAAAATAATATCTTAATAATCTAATTGAAAATGAAGTTGACCAATTAGTTAGCTTTACTTTTCAAGTTATTTGCTTGATCTTTGTTAAATTGTGTGCAAAAACTTACATTAGCCAGTGTTAGTGTAAGGTTTTATTTTGTGTGCCTCAATTGGATTGACCAACATTAATACAATTGATTGTTTATTTCCTTTTAGCTCTTATTTTACTAGATTAGCTAAAAAAATAATCTTATTTCAATTCATAACTTGTTATCATCTTGCACTTTCTCCCTATATACTATACTGGATCAACCCAGATGATCATGTATCTTTTTCATCCCCTAATCACTATACTAGATCAACCCAGTTAACTGTGTACAGTTTGTAGCTACTTTTACATCATTTTCCTACCTCTATTCACTATATTGGATCGACCTAGTTAGCCCTATATAGTTTACAGGCCCTATTTTCTATACTAGATTGACCCATTTGACCTTGTACTATCTTTTTCTTTCCCTATTTGTCAATGTAATTCCTTATCCTTATAATTTTGCATTATGTTCATGTCTCTTTGGTTAGAATGAAATATCCTATTAAAATCTTCTTGGATAGCTTGAATCCATTTAGGTACTTTATGGGATGTTCATGTCTTCCTCTCTTTTCCTCCCGAGAACACCATCATTCTTGGGTCACCTCTTCTATTCCATATATAAACTATAATATGGTGTAAATAACACCTCAAGATGAAGTTTATGGATCTGATCCTTTCTATACTTACCAAGAAACTTCTCAAAATCTTCAAACTAATGTGGGAGTGATTGATACAAGTTTACTTAACAAACCCAATAATACTTCTTCTATCAATCCTCTCCCTAATACAAATATGGGGAGTGATCCTAAAAATACCAACCCACCTCCTAATACAACCCAACAATTAGCCTAAGTCATATAAAAAATAAACATTATAAAAAATTCTAATATTAACCAAATGATGCAACTTCAACAACACTTAATCAATATGGTTAATCAACCTCTAGTTATTCATCCTCAGGTTAATCCTAACTATATTCTTCCACCTCTTAGGGATGCCTTGTGTAATGTTATTCCTCAACCCATAATGAATAACAAGATGCTTCAAACCATTCAAAATGAGACTTTATCCCCCTTCATTATTTCCATTGATATTGGTAACATATCTCAAACTATCAAATATGATGGGACTAAGGACCCTACCTCATTTATTAAAGCCATTGAAAACCTTTACAAAGAGTGGATCCAAACTAATACATTCACCAATACTAAACTCTTAGTCAAAATATTCACCAGTGATGTATTAGAATGGTATAATCCACTACCCCAACATTCTATTTGGCAAACTGAAGATTTGGTTATTCATTTGGTTAAAGAGTTTCAACACAATGATTTTCCCAAAAATTGTCTTAGCCACTTTATCAGTGCTACGCAATCTCCAACTGAATTAGCTTATGATTTTATCAAAAGATGGAAATATTTACCTCATAAAGTTGATCATAAAAAGAATAATGATAACTTATTTAAACTCTTTATCACAACTTTAACTCATACTCTCCAATATAAGGTTTGAACCTTTGCTCCTCAAACATTTAATGACTCTCTCAATCAGGATAAGCATCAAGATTTTATTATGAATAAATTCAAACTTAATCTTAAACTTCTTAAAGGATCTTTCAAAACATCTAATGCTATCACTAGTAATGCTCCACAAACCAAATAAGGATTTTCCAAAACTAATATTCCTTCACCTTATCGTACACCTCTTTTAGTTTAGCAAATGATTTTTTTTTTACCTCCCTTGAAACCTTTCTTTTATCCCATTGCTCCTCCTAAGTGGTATGAACCTAATCTATTTTTCTAGTTTCATGCCGACATTGGGCATTCTCATGAATCTTATAGAAGGCTCAATAAATTTTTTGTCTCATATATTCTTGGTGATTCAATCAATTATGAATCTATGATCAATATTTGTTGTCAAAAATATATTACTACTTCTCAAAAATGACAAACTCTCAAAGATTCTACCTCTAATAACCAAAAATCTTCTTCTCATAATCAAATAAATGTCAAGGATGTTTGTGCCATTGATGTCAATTATGATCAATATTATAAAAACTCTTAATATGTCATAACTACCAAGGTCAATTATCATCATAAATCAACTCATACAGTCCCCATTACCAAGCCTTAAAAGCCATCTTTAGAAAAATAACTTCTTAAAGATAATACCACCACCAATATTGATTCAAAAACACTTGAGGAACAACTTCCTCCTGTTGATCTTCCAACCACATATATACCTTCCAAGACTAATTTACCTTCTAAAACTCATGCTGGTTCTTCTAAATATCATTGTAATTTTATTGAATAATTTAACTCTATGCCTTGTAAGATTCTTCTTATGGAGTTGGTTTGCACTTCATCGTATCATCATAAATTCCTTATGCAACAAATACAATAAATTGAAGATCAATCCTCCATTGATGAAGAACCACCTTATTTTGATTATCAACCTACTAATGTCAACACCATTTAGACCTCATGTCCCTCTTCCAAACCTTCCATTGAATTCCTTAAAGAAGACACGATTAAAAATGAAATTCTTTTTCATGCTGATAATCTACCACTCTTTATTAAAATAAACATTAATACCACTCTTATCCAAAAAGTCTTAGTTGATGAGGGATAAGATATTAATGTGACATCCTTGTGGCTTATACAATAGCTTAGTTATGATAATGATGATCTTAGGCAAACTCATCTTACTTGCCATGGTTTTGATAACACTAATCAAAATCCACTTGGTTGTATTTGGATTCCCTTAACCATAGGACCTAAGACCATTAGAACCAAGCTCATGTTCCTTGATCTCCCTTTATCTTACAATATCCTTCTTGGTCATCCATGGACCCATTGAATACGAGCCATTACTTCTTTTGGTAGTCAATATATTAAATTCTTACATAATGGAAAATGGTACAAGCATGAAGTTGATCCCAAGCCATGGAGTATAGAGCTTCCTAATCCTAAACCTCAAAATTATATATGTATACATCCTAAGATTAACAATGCTTTTTTACCTGTGCATCAACATAAGTCTTGATCTATAAGTTACTCTTATGGATACTAATGATGATGAGCCCAATGAATTATAACACACTTGTAATATTACCAATTTACCTCCATATATTTTACAATGGCTTCCTTTTATATTACCAAGAGACCATATTATTCCTCTTATTAATGAGATTATAGACTTTCCCCATCCATGCAATGCTCAAGAACCTTCTTTACTAGAAGATTATTTCAATTTCAATGATTTAGAGTGGATAAATTATTAAAAGATCCTTCGATCATGTCTCCAAGTACATTTAACAATATTTGGATTTCACCTTCTAAAACTCTCCCCAGTATTCAATATTATATGATTTCTCCAACATATGATGACAACTATATTATGACCCAAGTTCAATCTAGAGATTTGGATGTCTAGTATTACCAAAAAACTTTAGCCAAAATCCATGCTTTTAATCAGGATGTGTATACCATTTATGTGGATCATACCTTAGATCTTGAGGGTCATGTGCCTCCTATCAATATTCCTCTTATGATACTCCTTGGGTGGTAGAATAAATTATATCTTTTGAACCTCCAGAAGTTCTTACACCTTTAGATCCAATCACTGTATCCAATCCTTCTCCCATCATTGAATATATCAATATACCCATCTCTCTTATTCTATCTACTTCATCTGCTCCTAAGGTTCATTTTGAATATGATGACCATGGCAATAAAGTTTTATATCTTGAATTAGATGTCAAATATTATGTTTCTTTTCTTACCTTGCCTAGTGATGAAGCTATTCTTGAGTTAATCCATGCTTGGGAACAACTTCCTCGACAACATCATAAACTCAAAAATTTTAAGACTAAAACTCTTTTCATCAACAACTTAATTGCTAGTATTAATCCTAAAACAAATCCAATTTTAGCCTTACCTAATACACCATATCAATTTCAAGATGGTAATGCCATGATTATTGAAAAAACCACTCACATCAAATATGGTACCCCATCTTATCCTCGATTGATTACAGTTTCTCAAGATCTTTCACCTATAGAATATGATAATTTTAGCTTATTATTTGACAAATACCATGAAGATTTTGCTTGGTCCTATAAAGACATGCTTGGCATTGACCCTAACATAGTGGTTCATAATATCATTACTTATCCTGATGTCAATCCTATGCATCAAAAGCAAAGTAAATATACACCTAAAGTTTCAACATTATGTCATAAGGAAATCATCAAATTACTTGGTGCTAAATTTATCAAACTAGTGTATTATTCTGAATGGGTGTCTAACATTGTTCCCATTTGAAATAAAGTCACTATGGTTATTCACATTTGTACTAAATTATATAATCTTAATATTTATTGTCCCAAGGATAAATTCCCCTTATATTTAATGTATTTCATCATTGATTCCATGGATGGTTAAAAAATGTTATTTCTTAAAAATGGTTTCTCAAGATACAATCAGATTCATATCACTCCCAAATACCAACATAAGACTACCTTCACCATGGATGGGGCACCTATTGCTATGTCAAAATGTCCTTTGGTCTCAAAAATGTTGGAGACACTTACCAAAATGTAATAATGAACATATTTCATGATCTCATTCACAACATTGTTGAAACCTATGTGGATGATCTCAATGTTAAATCAAAACATCATAAGAATAATCTTTTTGATCTTGCTATCATCTTTGACCATCTCCTTAAATATAAAATTAGACTTAATCCTTACAAATGTGTATTTGGAGTCACATTTAAAAAATTGTTAGGATTATTAGTCTCTCTCCATGGAATTTATGTTACCAAAATTAGTGCTATCATCAACATTCCCATTCCTCATTCTATTCTTGACATTCATACTTATTTATGCAAGCTTGGGAAATTAGATGGCTCATCTCTGAAATGACATATCAAATTCACTCCATCAATTCCATTCTCAAGAAAAGTAATACTTTAGAATGGATGGATCCATGTCAAATTTTTTTTGATAACATGAAATATTCATTTCTTCATCCACATACACTTCATCTTCCTTCTACTAATAAACCTTTGATTCTATATACTTCTTCCACATGTATTTTAGTTGGGGCAATGCTTTCCCAACAAGATGATATGGGAAGAGAGTATTCTATCTACTACATTAGCTAAGGCCTCATCTATTATGAAACATGTTATACCAAAATTGAGTGTGATTGCCTCACCATCTATTTTATAGCTAAAAAGCTTCATCATTATATTCTTTACTAAACTACTTATGTCATTTTTCATTTTGGTCCCCTTCATAATTTCTTATCAAAAGCGTTTCTTCCTAGAGATAGAATTGGTAAATGGATGGTCCTCCTTATGGAATTCAATATTTGCATCGTCACACAAAATGTTTTTAAAGGGAAAGTTATAGCTAACCAACTTGCTACATCTCCCATTCCAACCACTTATTCTCTTCAAGATGACCTTCCAAATGAAAATATCCTTTATATTGAAGGTCGTAATAAAGATATCTCTCTTAAAGATTATTTTCATAGCTTTACCACTAATCTTGAAACCAATAATCTTAAAGAATCTTCCACTCCATTCGGTCCTACTAAACCACAAGTAGTTATTAAGGAGCTCCTTGAAATCAATGTTGACTTGTGTGAGGATACTTGGTCCCTCCACTTTGATGGTGATAAATGACTTTAAGGAGCTAGGGCATGTTGCATTCTCACAAGTCCTCTTGGAAAGATCATTCCTTTATATTTTCTATTCACCTTTGAATTCACTAATAATATGGTCGAGTATGAAACTCTTATCGTAGGCATGTGAGATGCTCTTTATTTAGACATTCAATACCTCCATGCTTTAAGTGTTTCTCAACTTATTTGCCATCAAGTTAATGGTGAATATCAATGAAAAAGTGAAAACCTCATTACCTATCATTAAATTACAACCATTCTTGCTAAGGATTTTATCTCTTTCACTTTTGAACCTATTCCTAGAGATCAAAATTCCATTCTTGACTATCTTTCCTCTCTAGCTTTTCTATTTCATCCACATCAAGTTCTTTTTTATCCTTCTTTTCTTATATAGATAAGAAAATATCTATCTTTAACTCAACCACCATATTCTCTTATTTATCATATTGAGGCCATTACCATTAGACAAAGACCTTGGTATAAAGACATCATTCAATTCTTAGAACACTAAATATATCCTCCTAATTTAGACTCTTGTGGAAAGACATGCATTCGTAAACAAGCTTTCAAGTATGTATTTTGACAAAACATCCTTTACTATTAAAATGTTGAAGGTACCCTACTCCATTTTGTTATGAAAGATGAGGTCCCTCCTCTTCTTGAAAAATCACATGGGGGAATTTGTGGTGGTCACCGTAGTGGACATGCTACAACATACAAATGCCTATGGATAGATTATTTTTAGCCTACTCTTGAAAAATATGGAATTAAATATGCTAAAAAGTGCACTCCTTATTAGCTTCATGATGATCTTATCCATTCACCTCCTATTGAACTTCAAACTATCAAGTCTCCCTAGCAATTTTACATGTGGGGATTTGATCTCATTAGTAAAATTCCTTGCTCCCAAGATGGGCATGCTTTTATCATCACCGCTACCAAATATTTTATGAGGTGGGTAGAATCCATGCCCCTCATTATTGTCACTAGTCCTACCATTTCCAAACTTATCTTAACCAGATTATTTGCCACTTTGGCATTCCCTATACCATTATTTTTGACAATGGTTGTAATTTTAAAAACTAACATGTTACATAGCTTTGCAACAAATTCACGATCAATCACAAATTTTCCATGCCTTGTCATCCAAAATGTAATGGTCAAGCTGAGGCCACTAATAAAATTATTAACAAAATTCTCCAAAATATAATTCATTAAACTTGCATGGGTTCGCATATTAATATTTACCCTACACTTTAGGCCTATCAAACTAGCATATGCACTATCACTAGGGCAAGTTCATTTTTTCTAGTCTATGGTTTTGAGTTAGTTTTTCCTTTATAATTTGAGCTTCTCTCTCTTTATATATCTCTTCATGGAATTATTCTTGATGAAGAATTATGTGAAGCTCACCTTCATGCCCTTGATCTTCTTAATGAACATCATATTTCTAACTTGCAACATAACTACCAATATAAGGCTCGTATCACCTGACAACATAACAAATGTGTTAAAGTCTCAACTTTTAATGTTGGTGATTTTTTACTTAAATTGGATTACAGCCATGATAAAGAAGGTCAATAAGCTAAAAAATGGTGGGTCCCATATAGAGTTAAGGTCATTATTAATCCAAGCACGTAACATATTCAAACTAATAAAGGCCATGTTTTCAAAGAGCCCATAAATGTTCAGTTCCTTAAAAATTACTTTACCTAAACATTTACTTCTTGTCATGTTTTATATCTATATCTATCTAACACTTTTTATAGGTTACTTAATCATGGGTCTTTCTCTGTGCAATAGTTTCCTTCCTTTTTCAAACATTTAGTCCTTCCTTTTGGTCTTTTGGTTTCTTGATGTACCATAATCTTACTTATATTCTTGTATTTTATCTTAATTTTTGTACCCCTTGGGTTTTTATTTTATAAGTTTCTTTGTAAGACCACAAATAGGACCTGGCATTCCTCATAAAACCACATTATTTTAATCATTTCCTTTTCTTTTTATTATTTGCCAATGCTATTCTGGAATCCTTTGGTTTTTTCTTTTGTGAGTTGATTTATAAGAAGGCTTCCTCACCTTGATTTTCTCTTGCTTGTAAGTACCCTCGTGGGTCTCTCTTTTATGAGATTCTTTGTAAGACCATGGATAAGACTTGGCCATCCTCATAAAATTATCATCTTTTCATGTTCTTCATCCTTACTCTCAAACTTTAGCTTTTGTTTCTTTTCCAGATGAAATTTAAACAAAAATCTATGTTAGCATGTTTTCCTCCATCTTCATCTTTTTTATGATAAGGATTCACCCTTTAATATCATTGTATACCTCTTTTACCTTTTTCACATTTTTTATGATTTGAAGTAATTAAAATTATTCCATGTGTCATTCCTCTTGATTTGCCCTTCCTTTCATCTTCACATCAGATAAAACAAGGTTAAAGTCAAGATAACACTTTTATTTCACCTAGATTTATGAGACTCTTAAACCCCATGCTCTTTGAAGTTTCTCTCTCTTAGAAACCTTGTCCCAAATTTTCAAATGAAATTAATATTTATCACCCATGTTTGGTTTTCAAAATTCATATGGAGGAGGAATATAAAAATCCATCAATAAATTTAAAAGACAAATCATTTGAATCAAAAAGCAATGATATCTAAAAGGTAACATACAAATTTCAAAAGTCAAATTAACACCAAAAGATGTGATTCCAAGAACATTTCCTATCTCCAATTGAAGCTCAAACTCTATAATAAGCTTCAAATAGATCCAAATTCCTTTGAGGTATAGTAGGCAAGTAGATTGGAATAGGGGATTTTTAAAAACTCTAAGATGCTTCCTTTTATCTCATGAAAGTACCCAATCTTCATAGTAGATCGATGGCTCTGTAAGTGGTCCTAAAGAATGGGGAACATGTCAAGGAGAGGTAAGTCCATTTTAATTTTCATGCATATATCCTTCATGGGATGATCTATATACTTCATTTATTGACCTAATACTTGTGTGGCTAAGATAAGTTCTTCATATTCCTTAAGGTCAAAAGTTTTCTTGTTTTGACAAACCTAATTTGAGTGTCTTGACTTCAATTAAGAGTTTATCTACCTTGATATTTACTTCTTTATCACCTCCACCCATTAAATTTCCCAACTTGATAGACAAATTATGGTTCCAAAACTATTTTCCCTTATTCTTTAATTCCTTCTACTTCATCTCTTAAAAACATGCTAGCACTATTTTATTTCAATTTTATTTATCCTTAGAACAAAACAACATGTTTTGAGAAACTATGGATTTCTTCTTTCTTTACACCATGATTTTAAATTTATTAAACTTACTTTACTTTCCTTTTACTATTTGTCATGATTTTGTTTTCTTGTTGTTATGAAAACCTGAGTTCATACCCTTTTTCCATTGTTGATCATGGTTGGCTTGTTACTTCTCACTCGACAATGTTGTTTTCCCTTTTATGCAGCTTTTTTTCATTATTGAGTGAGACGTGGATTATTATTTATCACTCATCAATGTTTTTTTACCATTTTTTTTAGTATTTTAATCTTCATATATTTTCATTTTGTTTTACCATCTTGTTTGACATGTGTCCTTAGTTTGACTTGGTGAGTTTGTATTTCTTACTTAAGGATAGCTTGTTTAAGGTTTTTGGTCTTTAGTAGCCTTGGATTTGTAATTAACTGATTTACTCTTATTATTTGACTTGGTCATTTGGTCTAACATAGTACCTGATACCCCAACTTACCAAATTTACCAAGTATGTCCCATCCTCAACACCATCTATCTTGGATTTTCTTGTGTTTTTTTTTATTCTTTAGTTTTGTATTCTTGGGTTTGTCGAAAGTAGTCGTTATACCCTACACAATCAAAACTAACAATAGAGCATACAACCATACCATGATAAAGGTAAGTTAGGTACACATTTCATTTACTTTTTAGTTTTTAGTTTTTACTTATTTACTTTTTAGATTAGTTTCCCTTTTACTCATTTAATTTTAGTTATTTTTATCTTAAAATACTACAATTTTTTATCATCAATTTTATGTGTGTCCTTATGTTCTTTATCAGATCACCATCCCCTATTGTACCTTAGTGACACGTGAATAGATTTGAGTAGGGCATATGTATACGCATAATATTTTTAACTTTTTATTGATTACTGATGCTTTACATCTTGCAAGATCCCATTGAGACTCAATCTCTTTGAGTGCATGCTTTAATAGGTGCACCAAGAAATGGGTGGGCATACATTTGGCGATTCATAAGATTATTTTCCCTTTTTGGCACATTATTAACAAGCCAACTAGATCCCAAAACCATTACCTAAGCTATTTCTCCTCCCTTTAGTATTCCTCTAGTCTTTTTCCTCTTTCTATCCCTTCTTTCTTGTCTTAAACTCCTTTTTGATAGTCAATTGTATTGGGTCAACTAGGTCAACTTAGTATAGTTTAGGGGTATTTTTTACTTTCTTGGTTTGTTAGCCTTTCAATTAACCTAGCTTAGACTTGGTAAATTATCCTTGAAAACACACTAGGTGGACTGGGTCGACCCTATACAGTCGACATTCTTGGAAGGATTTATGGAAATATCTGCCTATAAATACAAGATCATTTTGGTCATTATTCATGTGTAATCAAGAGGTATTATTCACTCATGTTTCTTCATAATCTGATGCTCTACCATTCTAATTGAAGAGACTTAGATTAGGTTTATTATTTTGGAGAATCTGGTCTTGTGGATAATTTTTGGATGCTTTGACCTTTCTTAGGATCTTTACAAACCATAAAAACCTCTTGTGAATCCCTTTTGGCCAAGGGAGAGATTGAGTCTTGATAGGTTCACATTTAGGTAAGTATAATCTAACTTTTTTATCCTCTATTTTAGTAGATATAAGTAACATAAGTGTTGGCTCAAATAATACTATATTTCATATTTTATGTATTAAGGTGTTACTCATACTTAAATTAATTGAAGTTCCCTATATATGTTTGTTTTATTTTTTCTAACCCCCACTTTGTGCCATAAGATTTAGTGTGCACTAGATTAGATTTAATTTCTTGTTATTAGAATAGAGTGAACATTTTAAACCTTAAGAATCCATTAAGGTTGTGTGATTATGTTATACTATAGGATTTGGAACCCTTCCTAGTATGATATTTTGTTACAAGTGATACAAGTGATCCCTTAATCAGGTCTAGTGGATCCCCACATTAGTCATGCTCCCGCTTAATAAGTGTATCCCTAATTGGAAGTGTAGGTATGATCTATCTTATTCAATCTAGGATTAATTCATAAACATGATGCATTTATGATTTCATACATTCTAGTGAACTCGATATGAACTAACCCTTACAAAAAAAATTCACTTTTTCTTTCATTTATTTCATTTATTTTGATCATATATTTTGAAATACTGGATTGATTCTATCAACCCAACTTTTTATCTCTATGCGTAGGTTATAGGAACAAACAAATAAATCAACCCAGCCAACCTATTATAGGTTTTTGCCTTTTTAGACACCCATTTTAGCTTACTAGGTTGACCCAATAGATCCTTTATAGTTTTAACACTTTTTTAGCAGGCTCTTGTACAACTTGATCAATTTTATCGACATAGTTTGTAGGTTTCTCAAGCACATTTCAAGGTTATTCATTAGGAATCTTCTTCATTACACCTCTGATCCACCAAGGTTCCTTTATACATATCTATTTCTTTCTTTTCTATCTTTCATTTCATAGTTTGTAGTCTTCAAAACTTCCCCTACATAGTCAACTATATCAATACTACCAACCCATTTCTATGTTTTGTGTACTATCTAAAACAGCTGGATTGACACTAGCAACCCAATTCATTTTCAAACTTTCATTTCATAGTATAGGTTTGACCTTGTCAACCTTATTCTATATTTTTTTCATATAGTTTCAACACTATACCTTATTTCAAATTGTAATTAACATCATATCTATTAATAATTAGCTCACACATTTCTTTTCTTATTGCTTGCATGTTTAGAATAGTTTACATAATCTAATTAAGGGATTTTTAATTAATTTCTTAGCTTCACTATTTAAATTTTATACACACATGGCCAAATCACATAACATAAAAAATTACTTTAACATTTTGTCTACCCTATGCCAACCTACTTGTATTTCATCACCAAAGGGGAAGTCAACTTGATTCTCTCATCAAGTATAAATCATGGTTAATGGTATATTTTGGCTAATCAACCTACACCTTTATCACTTTGGTGTGTGAAGTGAGGGGGTAGGCCCAATACCAATCTTATATCATTGTCACTACAATCCCTTTCATCCCAAACTACCTAAAACCATATTTAGATTGCTATCTACTATCTTACTTATAGCCAACTTCTAATCACATTAAAAATCATATCTTAATAATCTAATTGACAATCAAGTTAATCAATTAGTTATCTTTAATTTTCAAGTTGTTTTCTTGCTTTTTTTTAATGTGTGTAAAAACTTTTGTTATCCAACATTAGTACAAGGTTTTATTTTATGTACATCAATTGGATTGACCAATGTTAATATAATTGATTATTTTTTCCTTTTAGCTCTTACTTTCCTAAATTAGCTACAAAAATCATCTTATTTTAATTCATAACTTGTTATCATCTTGCTCTTTATCCCTATCTATTATACTGGATTGACCCAATCAATCCTATATCTTTTTTATTTCTTGTTCACTATACTAGATCGACCCAATCAATCTTGTAAAGTTTGAAACTCCTTTTCCATATTTTTATTGCCTCTATTCACTATATTATATTGACCCAATGAACCTTGTATAGTTTATAGGCCCTATTTTCTATACTAGATCATCTATTAAAGGTAACAAGGATCATCTTAAGAAAAACTCATCTTACTTGTCATGGTTTCAATAAAACTAATCAAAGTACACTTGGTTATATTTAACTTCCCTTAACCATAGGATCTAAGACCATTCAAACCAAGCTCATGGTCCTTGATCTCCCTTTATCTTAAAATATCCTTCTTGGTTGTTCATATACCCATCAAATATGAGCCATTACCTCTTTTGTTAGTCAATGTATTAAATTCTTACATAATCAAAAATGGTACAGTCATAAAGTTGATCCCAATCCATGGAGTATACAAATTCATAATCCTAAACCTCAATATCATATTCCTACAAATCCTAAGATTAACAATGATTTTTTACCCAATTTCATCAACATGAGTCTTGATCTACATGTTACTCTCATAGATTCTGATGATAATGAGCCTAATTAATTATATCACACTTGCAATACTACCAATTTTCCTCCATATATTTTGCAATGGATTCATCCTTCTCTATTACCAAGAGACTGTATTATTCCTCTTATTGATGAGATTACCAACTCCCCCCTCCATTCAATACTCAAGAGTGTTCTTTACCATAAGATTCCTTCACTTGTAATGACTTTAGAGTAGTTAAACTATTTCAAGATCCTGTCATCATTTCTCCTCGTATATTCAACAATATTGGGATTTAACCTTTTGAAGCTCCCCCTAATCCTCAAGCTTATATGATTTCTCTAACATATGATGAAAACTATATCATGGCCCAAGCTCAATCTAGAGATTTGGATGTCATACATTACCAAAAACTATATCCCAAATTCATGATTTTAATTAGGATGTGCATACCATTTTTTTGGATTGTACCTTTGATCTTGAGGGTCATGTGCCTCCTATCAATCCTCCTCTTATTGATACTCCTTGGGTGGTAGAATAAATTATACCTTCCAAACCTATCGAAGTTCCTACACCTTTGTATCTAATCATTGAATCCAAACCTTCTCGCATAATTGAATCTATCAATATACCCATTTCTTCTATTCCATCTACTTATTCTACTCCTAACATTATGTTTGATGTCAAGGTAACTGATGTCTATCAGGTTCATTTTGAATATGATGACCATGGAAATCAAATTTTAGATCTTGAAGTAGATGTTGAATATTATGGTCCTCTTCCTACCTTTCTTAGTGATAAAGCTATTATTGAGTTACTCCATGCCTGGGAACCTCAACTTCCTTAGAAACATCATAAAATTGGAAATTTCAAGACTAAAACTCCTTTCTTGAATAAATTCATTGATAGCATTGATCCTAAAGCAAATCTAATTTCAGCCTTGCCTAACACACCATATCACTTTTAATATGGTAATGCCATGCTTATTGAAGAAACCACTTACACTGGATATGGTACCCATCTTATCCTCAACCGATTATAGTTTATTGAGAGCTTTCACCTATAGAATATGATAATTTTAAATTATTCTTTGGAAAATAATGTGAAGATTTCACTTGGTCCTATGAGGACATGCTTAACATTGACCCTAACATAGTGGTGCATAATATCATTACTTATTCTGATGCCAAGCCTATGCATAAAAAGTAAAGAAAATTTTTGCCTAAAGTTTCAAACTTATGTCATAAGGAAATCATTAAATTGATCAATGCTAAATTTATCAAACAAGTGGATTATTTTGAATGGGTGTCCAACATTATTCCCATTTGGAAGAAAGTCACTATGGTTATTTGCATTTGTATTGATTTTCTCAATCTTAATCTTGCTTGTCCTAAGGATAACTTACCCTTAACTTCAATAGATGCCATCATTGATTCCATGTCTGGTTATGAAATGTTATCTCTTATGGATGGTCTCTCAAGATATAATTAGATTCATATCACTCTCAAAGACCAACATAAGACTACCTTCACTACAAAACGGGGCACCTATTGCTATGTCAAAATGCCCTTCAGTCTCAAAAATTTTGGAGATGCTTACCAATGTGCAATGACAAATATTTCATGATATCATTCACAAAATTATTGAAACCTATGTGGATGATCTCATTGATAATTCCAAACATCATAAGAATCATCTTTCAAATCTTTCTATCATCTTTGACTGTCTACTTAAATATAAAGTTAGACTTAATCCTTACAAATGTGTATTTAGAGTCACATTTGGAAAGTTTTTATGATTATTATTCTCTCTCCATGGAATTGACATTGATCCTACCAAAATTAGAGATATCATCAACATACCCATTCCTTGTTCTATTCCCAACATTAATACTTATTTAGGCAAGATTGGGGTAAT
The DNA here is from genome assembly GCA_037957365.1 of Torreya grandis. Classification (NCBI taxonomy): domain Eukaryota; kingdom Viridiplantae; phylum Streptophyta; class Pinopsida; order Cupressales; family Taxaceae; genus Torreya; species Torreya grandis. The sequence goes on along the minus strand of JARHVA010000655.1, from coordinate 1,874,021 downwards.
TAGATGATTTGTCCCCAAAATGGCATATCAAATTCAATCAATCAATTCCTTTCTTAATAAAATTAATACTTTAGATTGGATGGATCCATGTCAAAAATCTTTTGATAACATGAAAGAGTCATTGTTTCATCTACCTATACTTCATCCTCCTTCTAATGATAAATCTTTGATTTTATATATTTCTTCCACACCTATTTTAGTTGGGGCAATGCTTTCCCAACAAGATGATACAGGAAGAGAGTATGTTATCAACTACATTAGTTGAGGCCTCATTTATTATGAAACATTTTATACTAAAATTAAGCGTGATTGCCTCACCATCTATTTTATGGTTGAAAATGTTCATCATTATATGATTTACCAAACTACTTATGTCATTGTTCATTTTACACCCCTTCGTCATTTCTTATCCAAATCCTTTCTTCCTAGAGATAGAATTGGTAAATGGATGGTCCTCCTTATGGAATTTGATCTTCACATTGTCACTAATAAAGTTGTTAAAGGGAAATTTATATCTAACCAACTTGTTGTATCTCCCATTCCAACTACTTCTTCCCTTTAATATGACCTTCCAGATGACAATATACTTTATATTGAAGGTCTTAATCAAGATACCTCTCTTAAATATTATTTTCATAGCTTTAACATTGATCTTGAAGCCAATAATATTGAAAAATCATCTACTCCCTCTAGTACTAGTAAACTATAGGTAGTTATTGAGGAGCTCCCTGAAATCAATGTTGACTTGCATGAGGATACTTGGACCCTCCACTTTGATGGTCCAAAATGATTTCAAGGATCTAGGGTAGGTTTCATCTCATAAGTCCTCTTGGTAAGATCATTCCTTTATATTTTCACTTCACCTTTGATGTCACTAATAATATGACTAAGTATGAATCTCTTATCTTAGGCATGTGAGCTACTTTTGATTTAGACATTCAATAAATTCATGCTTTAGGTGATTGTCAAATTATTTACCATCAAGTTAATGGTCACTATTAATGTAAAAGTTAAAACCTCATTACCTATCATAAAATTACAACCAATCTCACTAATGATTTTATCTCTTTCACTATTGAGCCTATTCCTAGAGATTAAAATTACATTACTGACTCTCTTGCCTCTTTAGCTTCTCTATTTCATCCACATCAAGTTATTTTTTATCCTTCTTTTCTTATATAGATAATAAAATATCCATCTTAAACTCAACCATTGGATTCACTAATTTGTCATATTGAGGCTATTACCATTAGACAAAGCCCTTGGTATATAGACATCATTTAATTCTTAGAACACCAAACATATCCTCCTAATTTAAACTCTTGTGAAAAGACACACATTCATGAACAAGCTTTCAAATATGTATTTTTAAATAACATCCTTTAATATCACAATTCTAAAGGCACATCTCTCTATTGTTTTATGAAAGATGAGGCCCCCCTCTTCTTGAACAAGCACATGGGGGAATTTATGGTGGTCATTATATCAAACATGCTACAACATGTAAATGCCTACATATGGGTTACTTTTGGCCTAATCTTGAAAAGGATGCAATTGAATATGCTAAAATATGAACTCTTTATTAGCTTCATGATGATATTATTCATTCACCTCCTACCTAACTTCAAACTATCAAATCTCTATGGCCATTTTCCATGTGGGGATTTGATCTCATTGGTAAACGTCCTCACTCCCAAGATGGACATGTTTTTATCACCACCATTACCAAAAATTTTACCAAGTGGGTAGAATGCATTCCCCTCATTAATTTAATTGGCCTTACCATTTATAAATTTATTCTTAACCAAATAATTTACCACTTTGGCATTCCCCATACCATTATTTTTGATAATGGTGGTAATTTAAAAAATGAACATTTTAAATAGGTTTGCAACAAATTCAAGATCAATCACAAATTTTCCATGCCTTATCATCTAAAATGTAATGGTCAAGTTGAGGCCACTTATAAATTGTTAACAAAATTATCCAAAAAAAATTCATGAAACTTGCACGGATTGACATATTCATCTTTACCCTACACTTTAGGCCTATTGTACTAGCATACACACTACCATTAAGATAACTCTATTTTCTCTAGTCTATGGTTCTGAGCTGGTTCTTCCCTTAGAAGTTGAGATTACCTCTCTTTGTATATATATTCATAGAATTATTCATGATGAATAATTATGTGAAGCTCACTTTCATTTCCTTGATCTTCTTGATAAAATTAATCTTTATACCTTACAACATAACCACCAATACAAGGCTCGTATCACTCGATAACATAACAAACATGTTAAAGTCTATAATTTTAATGTTGGTGATCTTATCCTTAAATTAGATTACACCCATGATAAATAAGGTAAATATTCCCCAAAATTGTGGGTTCCACATTTGCATTTAGTTATAGACATTCTTGGTCTAATCATGCACCATCTTCAAACTAATGAAGGCCATGTTTTCAAAGATCCCACAAATTCTCAATTTCTTAAAAAGTACTTTCCCTAAACATTTACTTATTATCATATTTTCTATTTATATCTATCTAACATTTTTTACAAGTTACTTAAGCATGGGTCTTCCACTCTATATCATTTTCCTTCCTTTTTCAAACATTATTCCTTCCTTTTAGTCTTTTGGTTTCTTGATGTACCATAGTCTTCCTTATCTTCTTGCATTTTTTCTTGTTTTTCTCAACCTTTGGGTTTTTATTTTGTGAGATGCTTTGTAAGACCATGAATAAGACCTAACATTATTCACAAAACCACCATATTTTAATCATTTTTTTAATTTTTAATACTTGCCAATGTTATTTTATCATCCTCTAGTTTTTGCTTTTGTGAGTTGCTTTGTAATAAGGTTCCCTCACCTCCCTTTTCTCTTGCTTGTCAGCATGCTTATAGGTATCTTTCATGAGTTACTTTGTAAGACCATGGATAAGACCCAACCATACTCATAAAATTATCATCTTTTCATGTTATTCATCCTTGTTCTCAAAATTTAGCTTTTGTTTATTTCATTAAATGAAATTTTCACAACAATATATGTTAGTATGTTTTCCTCTATTTCCATCTTTCTTATGATAAGGAATCACCATTTACTGTCATTAAATCCTTCTTTTCCCCTTGTCACATTTTTTTCAATTTGAAGTAATTCAAATTATTCCATGTGTCATTCCTCTTGATTTCCCCTTCCTTTCATCTTCGTATTGGATAAAACAAGGTCAAAGTCAAGATAGAACTTTTATTTCACCTAGATTTATGAGACTCTCAGAACCCATGCTCTTTGAAATTTCTCTCTCTTAGCAACCTTATCCCAAATTTTCAAATGAAATTCATCTTTAGCATCCATGTTTGGTTTTCCAAATTTGTATGGAGTAGGAATAGAAAAAGCCATCAAGAAAGTTAAAATCCAAATCATTTGAATCAAAAGGCATTGATATCTAAAAGGCAACATACAAATTTCAAAAGTCAAATTCACACCAAAAGACATGATTCCAAGAACATCTCCTATCTCTAATCAAATCTAAAACTCCCAAGTTAGCTTCACATAGAGCTAAAGTCCTTTGGGGTGTGGTAGGTGAGTAGATTAGAATAGGGGATTTCAAAAAACTCTATGGTGCTACCTACTTTATCATGAAAGTACCCAATATTCATAATAGATTGATGGCTTTGTAAGGGGTCCTGAATAAGGTAGGTCCATTTTAATTTTCATTAATATAGCCTTCATGGGATGATTTATATACTCCATTTGTTGACCTAAGACTTGTGTGGCTAAGATAAGTTCTTCATAGTCCTTAACATTGAAATTCCTCTTGCTTTGGAAAACCTAATTTGAGTGTCTTGACTTTGATAAAGAGTTCCTCTACCTTGTTTTTTAATTATTTCTCCCCTCCACCCATTTCATTTTCCCCCTTAATAAACGAATTGTGATTCCAAATCTATTTTCCCTTCTTATTTAATTCCTTCTTCTTCATCTCTTAAAAACATGCTAGAACTACTTTATTTTACTTTTATTTATCCTTAGAGAAAAACATGTTTTGAGAAACCATGGATTTATTCTTTCTTTACACCATGATTTTACATTTACTAAACTTAATTTACTTTTATTTTACCATTTATCATGATTTTGTTGTCTTATTGTTATGAAAACTTGAGTTTATACCCTTTTTCTATTATTGAGTGTGGTTGGTTTTTTAGTTATCACTCAATAATTTTGTTTTCCCTTTTATGCACCTTTTTCCATTATTGAGTGAGATGTGGATTGTTACTACTCACTCATCTATGTTGTTTACCATTTTGTTTAGTCTTTTACCATTCATTTGTTTTCATTTTGTTTTACCATCCTATTTGACATGTGCCCTTAATTTGACTTGGTGAGTTTACCTTTATTACTTAAAGATAGCTTGTTTGAGTTTTTTGGTCTTTAGTAGCATTGGTTTTTTGGTTATCTGATTTACTCTTGTTATTTGACTTGGTCATTTAGTCAAACATAGTTCTTATCACCCTAGCTTGCCAAATTGCCCAAGTATACCACATCTTCATAGCGCTAGATATCTTGTCATTTCTTGCATTTATTTGTTTTAACTCTTTAGTTTTGTATTATTAGGTCTATTGAAAGTGGTATATGTGCCCTACACAATCAAAACTAAAAACATAACATACAACCATCCTATGATAAAGGTAATTCAAGGTATGCATTGCATTTATTTTTTACTTTTTAGTTATTTAATTTTTAGATTAGTTTCCCTTTCAGTCATTTACTTTAATTATTTCTATCTTAACATAATACAAATTTTCTTAGCATCAGTGTTATGTGTGTCCTTATATTCTTTCTCGAAGAACCATCCCCTATTGTACCTTAGTGACACGTGATGAGCTTCATGTGGAGCATATGTATAAACATAATATTTTTAACTTTTTATTGATTACTAAAGCTTTACATCTTGTAAGAACCCATTGAGACTTAATCTCTTTGAGTGCACATCCTAAGGGGTACACCTAGAAAGGGGTAGGCAGACCTTTGGTGCTTCACAGGATTGTTGTCCCTTTTTTCCACATTATTAACTATCCAACTAGATCCCAAAATAATTACCTAAGCTATTTCTCCTCCCCTAAGTATCCCTCTAGTCTTTTTCCTCTTTCCATCCCTTCTTTTTTGTCTTAAAATCCTTTTTAATAGTCAAATATATTGGGTCAACTGGGTTGACCTAGTATAATTTAGGGTTATTCTTTAATTTCTTGGTTTGTTAGCCTTTCAACTAACATAGCTTAGACTTGGTAAATTATCCCTGAAAACACACTAGGTTGACTGGGTAGACCCTATATAACTGATGTTCTTGAAAGGATTTAGGGCAAGTTCTACCTATAAATACAAGTTAATTTTGGTCATTATTCATGTGTGCAATCAAGATTTATTATTTACTTATACTTCTTCACAATCTACTCTTCCACCATTATACTTGAGGAGACTTATCTTAGGTTTCTTCTTTTGGGGAATCTAGTATTGTGGATAAGTGTTGTATGCTTTGGCCTTTCTTAGTGATCCTTACAAACCACAAAAACCTCTTGAGAAGCAAATTGGTGAAAAGAGAGATTGAGTCTTTATGAGTTAACATTAAAGTAAGTATATTCTAACTTTTTTCTCATCTATTTTAGTAAATAGAAGTAGCATAAGTGTTGGCTTGAATAATATTATCTTTCATATTCTATGTATTAGGGTGTTACTCATACTTACTCTAATTGAAGTTCCGTATACATGTTTGTTTTATTGTTTCTAACGCCCACTTTGTGCCACAAGCTTTGGTGTGCATTAGATTAGATTTAATTTTTTATTATTAGAATAGAGTGAACATTTTAATCTTTAGGACTCCATTAGGATTATTGTGTGATTGTGTTAGACTGTAGGCTTTAGAACCCTTCCTAGCATGATATGTTATGAAAAGTGATACAAGTGATCCCCTAATCAAGTCTAGTAGATCCCCATATTGGTTATGATTTTGATTAACAAGTGTATCCCTAATCAGAAGTGTAGGTATGATCTATCTTATCTAATATAGGATTAATTCATAGACATGATGCATTTTTGATTGCATAAATTCTAGTGAACCTGACATGAACTAACCCTTGCATTATTTGTTCACTTTTTCCTTAATTTATTCCATTTATTTTGATAATAATTTTTATCATATATTTTGACATACTATATTGATTTTATCAACCTAGATTTTTATCTCTATGTGTAGGTTATAAGAATAGACAAATAGATCAACCTAGTTGATCTAGTATAGGTTTCCATCTTTCTAGACACCTAGTTCATCTTACTAGTTCAACCCAATTAACCCATTATAGTTTTAGTACTTTTTTAGCATGTTCCTATGTATCTTGATCAATTTTGTTGACCTACTTTGCAATTTTCTCAAGCACACTTCAAAGTTATTCATTAGAAATATTATTCATTACACCTCTAATCCACCAAGTTTAATTTATAAATTTTTATTTATTTCTTATCTATCTTTCATTTCATAGTTTATAGTCTTTAAAATTGCCTTTGCAAAGTCAAATAGATCGACATTGTCGACCCAATTCTATGTTTTGTGTGTTGTTTGAAACAACTAGATCGACACTACCAACCTAGTTCATTTTTAGAATTTTCTTTTTTAGTATAGGTCTGAACTTTTTGACCTTGTTATATATTTTGTACATATATTTTCAACACTATACCTTATTTAAACTTATAATTAACATCATATATTTTAATAATTAGCTCACACATTTATTTTCTTATTGCTTGCATGCTTAGAATAGTTCACATAATCTAATTAGGAGATTTTTAATTAATCACTTAGTTTCACTATTTTTATTTTATGCACACATGGACAAATCACATAACATAGAAAATTACTTAAAAATTTTGTCTACCCTATGCCAATATACTTGGATTTCATCATAAAGGGGGAAGTCAACTTGATGCTTAGGTCAAGTATAAAGTGTAGTTAATGGTATATTTTGGCTAATCACCTAATACCCTTATCACTGTGGTGTGTGAACTGAGGGGGTAGGCCCCAATACCAATATTTTATCATTTACACTATATTCCCTTTCAACCCAAACTACTTGAAACCATCTTTAGATTTCTATCTAGTACTTTGCTTATAACCAACTTCCAATCACATTAAAAATCATATCTTAATAATCTAATTGATAATCAGGTTAACCAATTAAATAGCTTTATTTTTCAAGTTATTTTATTACTCTTTGTTTAATTATTTTTTCAAAAACTTACATTAGCTATCATTAGTGCAAGGTATTGTTTGAATTCATAATTTGTTATCATCTTTCTCTTTCTTGTTGAAAATTGTACTAGATTAACCCAATCAAACTTATATATATTTTTAACCCCTGTTCACTATAATGGATCAACCCAATCAACCTTGTATAGTCTATATCTCATTTTCCATCTTTTTCCTACCACTATTCAATTTACTAGATTGACCTAGTCAACCTTATATATTTTACAGGCATTATTTTCCATACTAGATCGACCTAGTCAACCCTGTACTATCTTTTACTTTCCCTAGTTATCAATCTAATTCCTTATCCTTCTAATTTTTCATTCTATTCATCTCTCTTCAGTCAAAATGAAATCTCCTACTAGAATCTTCTTGGATAGATTGAATCCATTTAGGTACTATATGGGATGTTCATTTCTTTCTCTTTTTTCCTCTGAAGAGCACCATCACTCTTTGGGCACCTCATCTCCTCCATATATGAACTGTAATATGTTGTATATAACACCTCAATATGAAGTTTATGGATTTTATCCTTTGTATATTTACCAAAAAAACTTCTTAAAAACTTCAAACTAATGTGGGAGTGATTGATACAAGTTTACTTAACAATCCCACTAATCCTTCTTCTATCAATCCTCTCCCTAATACCAATATGGGGAATGCTCCTACAAACACCAAACCACCTCTTGATACAACACAACTATTAGCCTATGTCATGAAATAAATTAGCATTATGAAAAATTATAATACTAACCAAATGATGCAACCTCAACAACACTTAATCAATGTGGCTAATCAACCTCTAACTATTCATCCTCAAGCTAATCCTAATTATTTTCCTCCACCTCTTAGGGATGCCTTAGGTAATGTTATCCCTCAACCCATAATTATTCACAAGATGCTTCAAACCATTCAAAATGAGCCTTTATCCCCCTTCATTATTTTTGTTGTTATTGGTAACATATCTCCAACTATCAAATATGATGGGACTAAGGACCCTAACTCATTTCTTAAAGCCTTTGGCATCCTTTACAAAGAGTGGATCCAAACTAATACATTCACCACTACTAAACTCTTAGTCAAGAATTTAACTAGTGATGTATTAAAATGGTATAATCAAATAACCCAACATTCTATTTGATAACTTGAAGATTTGGTTAATCCTTTGGTTAAAGAGTTTCAACACAATGATCTTCCCAAAAATTATCTTAGACACTTTATCAATGCTAAGCAATCTCCAACTAAATCAACTCATGATTTTATCAAAAGATGGAAATCTTTAGCTCATAAAGTTAATCATAACATTAATGATGATAAATTAGTCAAACTCTTTATCATAGATTTAACTCTAACTCTTGAATATAAGGTTTGAACCTTTGTTCCTCAAACACTTAATGAAGCTCTTGATCAAGCTAATCATCAAGATTTTCTTATGAAGCAATTCAAACCTAATCCTAAACTTCTTAAAGTATATTTCAAAACATTTAAGGCTATCACTAGTAATGCTTTGTAAACAAAACAAGGAGTTGCCAAAACTGATATTCCTTCACCTTATCATACACCTCTTTCAATTCATCAAATGAAAACAATTTTTACTACCCTCTAAACCTTTCATGTATCCCAATGCTCCTCATAAGTGGTATGACCCTAATAATTTTTTTTGGTTCCTTGCTGACATTGGGTATTCTCATGAATCTCGTAGAGGGATCAATAGATTTGATGTCTCTTATATGCTTGGTGATTCATTAAATCTTTAAGCTATGATAAATCTTCATCATCAAGAAAATACTTTTGCTTCCAAAAAATGGCAAACATTCAAAGATTCTAGCTCTAATAACAAAAAATATTATTCTAATAATAAAAAAAATGTCAAGGATGTTTGTGCCATCAATGTTAATTATGATCAATATTATAACAACTCTCAATATGTCAGCACTGTAAAGGTCAATTATCATTTTAAACCATCTCACAAAGATCTTTTTACCAATCTTAAAAGCCATCTTTAGAAGAAAAAAATCTTAATGATACTACCACCACCAACATTAATTCAAAAGCACCTAAGGAATAACCTCCTCCTTAAGATCCTCCAACCACATATATACCTTCTAAAACTAATTTACCTTCTAAAACTTGTGATGATTATTATAAATCTCATTGGAATTTTCTTAAAGAACTGAACTCTATGCCTTGTAAGATTCCTCTTATGGAGTTGGTTTACAGTTCATCCTATCATCATAAATTCCTTATGTAACAACTTCAATAAATTAAAGATCCATCCTCCATTGATGAAGAACCACATTCACTTGACTCTCAACCTACTAATGTCAACACCATTGAAACCTCATGTCCCTCTTCCAAAATTTTTATTGAATTACTTAAAGAAGACATGATTAATGATGAAATTCATTTTTTTGTCGATGATCTACCAATATTTATTAAAAATAGCCATTAATACCACTCTTATCCAAAAAGTCTTAGTTGATGAGGGCTCTGTTAGTAATGTGACATCCTTATGGCTTATATAATAACTTCATCATAAAAAGGATCATCTTAATAAAACTCATCTTACTTATCATGGTTTTGATAAGACTAATCAAAATCCACTTGGTTGTATTTGGCTTCCCTTAACCATAGGACCTAAGACTATTCTAACCAATCTCATGGTCTTTGATATCTCTTTATCTTACAATATCCTTCTTGGTCATCTATGGACCCATCGAATATGAGCCATTACTTCTTCTGGTATTCAATGTCTTAAATTCTTACATAATGGAAAATGGTACAAGCATGAAGTTGATCCCAATCCATGAAGTATACAGATTCCTAATCCTAAACCTCAATATCATATTCTTATAAATCCTAAGATTAACAATGCCCCTTTACCCAATTTCATCAACATGAGTCTTAATCTTTAAGTTACTCTTGTGGATACTGATGATGATGAGCCCAATGAATTATAACACACTTGTAATATTACCAATTTGCCTCCATATATTTCAAATATAAAACTCCTTGCTTTAACAACTTTATTGCCAACATTGATCCTAAAACAAATCCAATTTTATCCTTGACCAATGGACCATATCACTTTCAAGATGGTAATGCCATGTTTATTGAAGAAATTACTTGCATTAAATATGTTACCCATCTTGTCATCAACTGATTATAGTTTCTTAAGATATTTCACCTATGGAATATGATAATTTTAACTTATTATTTGATAAATACTATGAAGCTTTTGCTTGGTCTTATGAGGACAAGCTTGGCATTGACCCTAGCATAGTAGTGTATAATATCATTACTTATCCTGATGCCAAGCCTGTGCATTAAAATCAAAGAAAATTTCTACCTAAATTTTCAACATTATATCATAATGAAAACATCAAATTAGTCGATGCTAAATTTATCAAATCAGTTGATTGTTTTGAATAGGTGTCTAACATTGTTCCTATTTGGAAGAAATCCACTATGGTTATTCACATTTATATTGATTTCCACAATCTTAATATTTTTTATCCCAAGGACAACTTCCCCTTACCTTCAATAGATGCCATCATTGATTCCATGGCTGGTTAAAAAATGTTATCTCTTATGGATGGTTTCTCAAGATATAATCAAATTCATATCACTCTCAAAGACCAACATAAGACTAATTTCACCATAGAATGGGGCACATATTGCTATTTCAAAAATCCCTTTGGTCTCAAAAATGCTAGAGCCACTTACCAACATGAAATGACTCACATCTTTCATGATATCATTAAAAAAATTATTGAAACCTATGTGGATGATCTCATTTCTAAATCCAAACATCATAAGAATCATCTTTCCAATCTTTCTATCATTTTTTATCATCTCCTTAAATATAAAGTTAGACTTAATGGTTACAAATGTGTATTTGGAGTCATATCTAGCAAGTTGTTAGGATTATTAATCTGTCTCCATAACATTAATGTTGATCTTGACAAAATTAATTCTATCATCAACATGCCATTTGTTCTTTATACTCTTGACATTTGTACTTATTTAGGTAAGGTTGGGGTAATTAGATGATTCATCCCTAAAATGGCATATCAAATTCACTCCCTCAATTACCTTTTCAAGAAAATTATTGCTTTAGAATGGATGGATCCATGTCAAAAATCTTTTGATAACATGAAAGAGTCATTACTTCATCCACCTACACTTCATCCTATTTCCAATGATAAACCTTTGATTCTATATACTTCTTCCACACCTATTTATATTAGGGAAAAGCTTGCCCAAAAATATGATATAAGAAGAGAGTATACTATCTACTACATTATTCAAGGCCTCATTGATTATGAAACATGTTATACCAAAATTGAGCATGATTGCCTCACCATCTATTTTTTAGCTAAAAATATTCATCATTATATGTTTTTCCAAACTACTTATGTCATTTTTAATTACAACCCCCTTCATCATTTCTTCTCTAAATCCTTTCTTACTAGAGATAGAATGGGTAAATGGATGGTCCTCCTTATGGAATTTGATCTTTGTATCGTCATTCAAAAAGTTGTTAAAGGGAAAGTTATAACTAACCAAATTGTTGTAACTCCCATTCCAATCACTTTTTACCTTCAAAATAACCTTCAAGATGATAATATCCTTTATATTGAAGGTCTTAATCAAGATATCTCTCTTAAAGATTATTTTCATAGCTTTACCACTAATCTTTAAGCCAATAATTTTTAAGAATCTTCCATTCCTTTTGGTACTACTAAACCATAGGTAGTTATCAAGGAGATCCTTGAAATCAATGTTGATTTCAATGAGGATACTTAGAACCTCCACTTTGATGGCGATAAATGCCCTCATGGAGCTGGGGTAGGTTGCATTCTCATAATTCCTCTTGGTAAGATCATTCCTTTAGCTTTTTTTTCATGTTTGATGTCATCAATAATATGGCCAAGTATGGATCTCTTATCTTAGGCATGTGAGTTGTTATTTATTTAGACATTTAATATCTTAGTGCTTTAGGTGGTTCTAAAATTTTTTACCATAAATTTAATGGTGACTACCAATGTGAAAGTGAAAACCTCATTACCTATAATTAAATTTCAACCACTCTCATTAAGGATTTTATCTCTTTCACTATTGATCTTATTCCTAGAGATAAAAATTCTATTGTTGACTCTCTTACCTTTTCAACTTCTCTATTTCATCCACATCAAGTTCTTTCTGATCCTTATTTTCTTATATAGATAAGAAAATATCTATCTTCAACTCAACCATGATTTGCTTATTTGTCATATTGAGGTTATTACCATTAGACAAAGCCCTTGGTATAATGACATCATTCAATTCTTATGACACCATACTTATCCTCCTAATTTAGACTCTCTTGAAAAGACACACATTCATAAACAAGCTTTTAAGTATGTATTTTGACACAACATCCTTTACTATCATAATACTGAAGGTACCTTACTCTATTGAGTTATGAAATATGAGGTTTCTCCTCTTCTTGAATAAGAAAATGGGGGAATTTGTGGTGGTCACTGTAGTGGACATGCTACAACATACAAATGCCTACGTATGGGTTACTTTTGGCATGCTCTTGAAAAGGATGCAATTGAATATGCTAAAAATTTCACTCCTTGTCATCTTTACAATGATATTATCCATTCACCTCTTTTTTAAATTCAAAATATTGATTCTTGATGGCCATTTTTAAGGTGGGGAGTTGATCTCATTGGTAAACTTCCTTGCTCCCAAGATGGGGATGTTTTTATCATCACCACTATAAAATATTTTACCGAGTGGGTAGAATCCATGCCCCTAATTAATGTCACTAGTATTATAATTTACAAATTTATTCTTAACTAAATCATTTTCCACTTTGGCATTACCCATACCATTCTTTTTGACAATGGTGGTAATTTCAAAAACAAACATTTTAAATAGCTTTGAAACAAATTCAAGATCAATCACAGATTTTCCATGCCTTATCATCTGCAATGCAATGGTCAAATTGAGGCTAATAATAAAATTATTAACAAAATTCTCCAAAAGACAATTCATTAAACCTGCATGGATTGGCATATTCATCTTTAGCCTACACTTTGGGCCTATCAGACTATTATACGCATTTCCACTGGGGCAACTCCATTTTCTCTAGTCTATCATTATGAGTCGATTCTTCCTTTAGAAGTTGAGCTTCCCTCTCTTCATATATATCTTCATGAAATTATTCTTTATTATGAATTGCATGAATCTTTCCTTCATGCCCTTGATCTTCTTGAAGAACATTGTCTTTCTACCTTATAACATAACTGCCAATACAAAGCTTGTATTGCCTAACAACATAAAAAACATGTTAAAGTCCTCACTTTTAATTTCAATGATATTGTATTTAAATTAGATTACATCCATGATAAATAAGGTAAATATTCCCAAAAATGGTGGGGCCTATATTTAGTTAAATACATTCTTGGTCTAAGCACGTACCATCTTCAAACTAATCAAGGCCATGTTTTCAAAGAACCCACCAATGCTCAAATCATTAAAAATTACTTTTCCTAAACATTTAATTATTGTCATGTTTTCTATTTATATATATCTAAAAAAAATTAGGTTACTTAAGCATGGTTCTTTCCCTCTATAATAGGTTTCCTTCCTTTTGTAAACATTTAGTCCTTCCTTTTGATCTTTTGATTTTTTAATGTACCATAGTCTTCCTTATCTTCTTTCATTTTCTCTTGGTTTTTGTACCCCTTGGGTTTTTATTTTTTGATTTGCTTTGTAAGAGTGTGGATATAACCTGAAATTCCTCACAAAACCATCATATTTTAATCATTTCTTTTTCTTGTGGCTACTTGCCAATGTTATTTTAGCATCCTTTGGGTTTTTATTTTATGAGTTGCTTTGTAAGAAGGCTCCTCACCTTGATTTTCTCTTGCTTGGAAGTACCCTCATGGGTCTCTCTTTTATGATTTTCTTTGTAATAACATAGATAGGACCCAACCATACTCATAAAATTATCATCTTTTCATGTTCTTCATCCTTGTTCTCAAAATTTAGATTTTGTTTCTTTTTCTAGATGAAATTTGAACAAAAATTTATGTTAGCATGTTTTCCTCCATTTCCATATTTCTTATGATAAGTAATCAATATTTAATGTAATTTTATCCCTCTTTATCTTTTATCACATTTTTTGTGATTTCAATTAATTCAAATTGTTCCATGTGTCATTCCTCTTGATTTCCCTTTCCTTTCATGTCTGCATTGTATAAAACAAGGTTGAAGTTAAGATATCACTTTTATTTTACCTATATTTATGAGACTCTTAAACCCCATGCTCTTTGAATTTTCTCCCTCTTAGAAACCTTATCCCAATTTTTCAAATGAAAGTCATCTTCAGCACCCATGTTTGGTTTTTCAAATTCGCATGGAGGAGGAATAGAAAATTCCATCAAGAAAGTTAAAAGTAAAATATTTTGAATCTAAAGGCAATGATATATAAAAGGCAACATATAAATTTCAAAAGTCAAATTCACAACAAAATATGTGATTATGATAATATATCCTATCTCTAATCAAAGCTCAAACTCTATATTCAGCTTCACATAAAGTCGAAGTCCTTTGGGGTGTGAAAGGCCAATATATTGGAATAGGGGACTTCAAAAAACTCTATGGTGCTACCTACTTTCTCATACAAGTACCAAATCTTCACAGTAGACTGATGGATCTATAAGGGGTCCTACAAAATGGGGAACATGTCATTGGGAGGTAGGTTCATTTTACTTTTCATGCATATAGCCTTCATGGGATGATCTATATACTTAATTTGTTGACCTAAGACTTGTGTGGCTAAGAGAAGTTCTTCATAGTCCTTAAAGTTGAAAGTCTTATTATTTTGAAAAACCAAATTTGAGTGTCTTGACTTAATAAAGAGTTCCTCTACGTTAACTTTCCTTCTTTCTTCCATCCACCCATTTAATTTCCCCCTTGATAGACAAATTGTGATTCTAAATATATTTTCCCTTCTTCTTTAATTAGTTCTTCTTCATCTCTTAAAAACATTCTAGCACTACTTTGTTTCAACTTTATATATCCTTAGAGAAAAATGACATATTTTGAGTAACTATGAATTTATTCTTTCTTTACACCATTATTTTACATTTACTAAACTTAATTTACTTTCCTTATATACCATTTATCATGATTTTGTTGTCTTAATGTTATGAACACTTGAGTTCAAACCCTTTTTATATTTTTGAGTGTGGTTGGCTTGTCACTTCTCACTTGACAATGTTGTTTTCTCTTTTATGCACCTTTTTCCATTGTTGAGTGAGATGTGGATTGTTACTACTCACTCATCAATGTTGTTTTACCATTTTGTTTAATCTATTGCCATTCATTTATTTTCATTTTGTTTTACCATCTTTTTTAACATGTGTCCTTAGTTTGACTTGGTGAGTTTGCCTTTATTACTTAAGGATAACTTGTTTGAATTTTTTGATCTTTAGTAGCCTTGGATTTTTTAGTTACCTAGTTTAATTTTATTGTTTGAATTGATAATTTGGTCTAACATAGCACCTATCACCCCAACTTGATAAATTTCCAGAGTATATCCCATCTTCATAGCACTAGTTATCTTGGCTTTTCTTACATTTGTTTATTTTTGCTCTTTAGTTTTATATTCTTGGGTTTGTCAAAAGTAGTCTTTGTGCCCTACACAATAAAAACTAAACACACAACAAAAAACCATCCCATGATAAAGGTAAGTCAGGTTACGCATTGCATTTAATTTTTAGTTTTTACTTTTTAGATTAGTTTCCTCTTTAGTCATTTAATTTTAGTTATTTTTATCTTAAAATACTGCATTTTTTAGCATTAGTGTTATGTGTGTCCTTATGTTCTTTCTCGAAGCACCATCCCCTATTGTACCTTAGTGACACATGATGATCTTAGAGTGGGGCATATGTATAAATATAATACTTTTATCTTTTTGTTGATTGCTGATGCTTTACATCTTGTAAGAACTCATCAAGATTCAATCTCTCTGAGTGAATGGCCTAAGGGGTGGGTAGACCATTGGGGATTCATAGGATTGTTGTCCCTTTTTTCCACATTATTACCAATCTAAATAGATCCCAAAACCATTACCTAAGCTCTTAATCCTCCCTTGAGTATTCCTCTAGTCTTTTTCCTCTTTCCATCCCTTTTTTATTATCTTAAACTCCTTTTTGGCAGTTGGTTATACTAGGTTGAATAGGTCAACCTAGTATAGTTTAGGGGTACTCTTTAATGTTTTGGTTTGTTAACCTTTCAACCGACCTAACTTAGACTTGGTAAGTGTCTAAAAACACACTAGGTTAACTAGTTTAACCTTATGCAACCAATGTTCTTATAAGGATTCATATGTGCAATCAAGATTTAAAATCCACCTATAAATACAAGATCATTTCGATCATTATTCATATGTGCAATCAAGATTTATTATTCACTTGTGCTTCTTCACAATCTACTCTTACACCATTCTAATTGAAGAGATTTAGTACAGGTTTCTTATTTTGGAGAATCTAGTCTTATGGATAAGTCTTTGATGCTTTGGCCTTTCTTAATGATCCTTAAAAACCACAACAACCTCTTGCAAATCCCCTTTGACCAAGGGAAATATTAATTCTTGAAGGGTTGACATTCAGGTAAGTATATTCTAACTTTTTTCTCCTCTCTTTTGGTAGATAAAAGTAGCATAAGTGTTGGCTCAAATAATACTATCTTTCATATTATATGTATTAGGGTGTTACTCCTACTTACTTTAATTGAAGTTCCCAAAACATGTTTGTTTTATTGTTTCTATCCTAAATTTGTGCCACAAGATTTGGTGTACACTAGATTAGATTTAATTTCTTGTTATTATAATAGAGTGAACATTTTAAACCTTAGGACTCTATTAGTGTTTTTGTGAGATTGTGTTAGACTCTAGGCTTTGAAACCATTCCTATCATGATATGTTGTGACAAGTGATACAAGTGATCCCGTAATCAAGTCTAGCAGATCCCCATATTGGCCATACTCTAGTTTAATAAGTCTATCCCAAATCAGAAGTGTAGGTATGATCTATTTTATCAGATCTAGGACTAATTCATAGACATGATGCATTTTTGATTACATACATTTTGATAAACTTGATGTGAACTAGCCCTTATAGGATTTTTTAATCTTTTTTCTTCATTTATTTTATTTATTTTGATAATAATTTTTATCATATATTTTAACATAATAGATTGATTCTATCAACCTAACTTTTTATCTCTATGCGTAGCTTGCAAGAACAGATAATTGATCAACCCAATTAACCTAGTATAGGTTTCTATCTTTTTAGACACCCAATTGAACCTACTAGGTCCTCCCAGTTGACCCCTTATAGTTTCAACACTTTTTTAGCAGGTTCCTATACAACTTGATCAATTTTATCGACCCTATTTATAGATTTCTCAAGCACACTTCAAGGTTTTTCATCAGTAATCTTATTCATTACACCACTGATCCACTTAAGTTCCTTTCTACATCTCTATTTCTTCCTTTTCTATCTTTCATTTCATAATTTATAGTCTTCAAAACTACCCCTACTTATTTAATTGGATCGACACTACTGACATAGTTCTATGTTCTATGTGTTATCTAACACAACTAGATCGACACTACTGACCTAGTTATTGAGGTCAACATACCCCCATTTCTAAAAATTGGGAACCTTGAGATATTTTTAAACTTAACATTTAAATCATGGCTTGTTTTAAACATTATTAAAATTTTAATATCATCCACTTTGATAAAGGTGGCCTACTAGTTTGTGGTTTTTCTTTAAGGTTACCTAATGTTGCTAAAAATTACCTTTCATGTGATAAGTCACAAGTTTTATAGAGCCTTTATAATTGAATCATGATTATATCCTCACTATTTATCTTCATTTAGGATTTTAATAGCCTTTGATCTGAAGAATCTCACTATTGGATTCATGTAATGAAACCCTCCTTTTAGCAAACCCTAACTTGAAGCCCTCATTCAAATTCAAACATTGGTGGGAATGTTTCTAATTTATTTTGGAATTAATCCCTAATTTTCATGTTAAGGCTTGGTCATGTTTCTTGAAATGAGCAAACGTTATCCTAAAAATAATGCCTAGTCCACTTTATTTTCCCCATTTTTTATTCCTTATATTTCTAATATAGTCTAACTTTCATATTGGTCGGGTCCTTTTAATTTTTCTAGCATGGACCCCTTTGTTACCCTTTTAGCCCAAAGTATTAATTCTAAGGCCCCGTTCATGTTTGTCAACATGAATGAGACCTTGGCTTTAATGATTTAGCCTAACCTTTTATTTCTAATTGAGTCCTAACTTAAATACCTTGCTTCTTTGCAGATCTAATAGCCTATGCTTCATCATGAGGGGATAATCCAATAGAGCAAAAAAATATTGAAAAACTTGAGCATTTTGTCCTTTAGACCAATAATGTGCAATCATCTAGATAATGATCGATAGTTCACGCCTCATCGGGATCAAGGATCTAATGAAACAAATGCAGTGATCAAAAGTTAAAGGCCTAAGAAGCCCCATGAGGTCACCATGTGGAACTCCCATATTCAAATATTGATAACAAAGGGTCCCACACATTAAATTAAACTAATGGTATGCAATTACTTGGATCATGATCTAAGGATCTCACTTTATCACATCTTTTAATTGGATAGAGCAAATTGAATCTGAGATCTATGGAATACAAGAACTTCACGAGTTTAAATTTAACACTCACAAACATAAATTGATGTCTATGAGGTTGTCATTGATTTCCATGAGACCATAAAATTCAATCTCATCTAACATTTTATCTAGGAAAATGGATGCATTTTATATCATTCAAAGGGTCACTTTATATCATGTTTTAATATATAGCATAAAATACTTTAAGCTAAGTTTATGGCATTTTTTTTTAACATGAAATAAACTTATCTTAAAATATTTTAGCCTAATTTACTTTCTATATTCATGTAATAATTAAATATCATGTACCTTATAGGATCAATGGATCATACTTCATTAGGAGTGGATGATCCAATGATGCAAAATCATCAATGACTATTTAGTAGAGCTTCGAGAGCCTACAGACTCAATACAAGGTAAATGCATGTTCAATTTATGATTGACATAAAATACAAAGCTCAAAAATCCTATGAGGGTGACAAGTGGTATAACCATGGGTCTTGATACAATATGACCAATAATAGGTGAGGTCCTAGATCATGATCAATGGCCTGCATTGATCCATGGGTAATGATCCAATAGCACAAAATAAAAGGATAAATTTTAAATAACAATGTCTAGTGCTTTGAAGGCATTTATAAAAAATGCCAAAAAAGTGCTATATAGATGCAAAATAAGCACCATGAAAGTACAAAGTGATAAAAATGAAGATCTTGTGTGCTCCAAATGCAAATTTATAAAGGCAAGAGTCAAGACCAGTCTAGGGTAGATAATAGTAGGATCTTAGACATGATCCTTAATGTATGAGAAAGGATAATTGAGGCTAAAATCATTAAGGAATCTATGTCTAGGAATGATAGAGAGTTGAGTGAAGAAGAGTGTCTCTTAAGGCCAACTATGCATTTGGGACTCGTTAATGAGGAGAATCAAAAGGCTATGAACATCCTTTAGTAGCAACAAGCAAGTTCCTAGGGACACAGCCCACTAACGAATTAGTTAATATTCCAATTTTATGAAGCACTATAACATTTTGAAAATGGAATATTATTTTGTAAATGCATATGCTATATTTTTAGCATATTTACCTCTAGGTCAGTCTATTTTAGAAAAGCAAGTGTATTCTATAACTTTGTAAGAAAATGATAACTATCCTTACTTCTTATACATTTGTATCTTGAAACTGACTGATATACTACCTTATCCTTCTATAAAATGTAGTACTACCATTTTTTAAAGGGGGGGAGTTCTTAGAGACCAAATTACTTTGTAAACTTGGAGCAAGAAATACAGGCAAGGAATTTTGCAAGGATTGTCTAGTATTTGTATGTGTTTGTTATCATGGTTTCTCTCATTTTTTTGTTCTAATTTTTATATTTTAATGGTTCTTATGTATATTTTGTGTGCACATTAAATTTGTTAACTTATTCCAATGCTAGGTTGATTGAAAGTCTTTAGTTTCATTTCATTTCCTTTACTCTTCTTGCATTTGGGCTAATGTTGTTTGCTTGTAGGGGTATAATCTTTAAAGTGAACCTAATTCTTATTTTCATTATTTCTACCTTTCTTAGGAATTTTATTGATGTATGGTAAGATTTGGGCTCAATCTATTTTTTTATCATACATTGGTTTTAAGTGCCTACCTATATGAGACTTGAACTTTGGCATGATGTCTAGAATGAAGATCAACAACATTTCTTTCTACCTTACCTTTCCTTTTGCTTATTTTTTTAACTTGATCACCTTAGTTTATTTTTTCATTGTAAATATCCAACCTAATTTTATTCTTAATTTAGATATTGATCATAATTCATTATTCTTTTCATATTATTGCATACTTTGTATAGATCTGTTATTTGGCCATGGTGTCTCCCAACCATTAATTAATATAAATATTGTGAATTAGTCACTTGTTCTACCTCTATTCCATCAATAGGTAATAAGATTACCATACACTACAACTCACACATTGGATTCTTAATAATTTAGAAATGATAAGTGTTCACTAAACACTCTGGGCACCTATGGTACACATTTAGGCATCAACACCAGTTCATTTTTATACTTTGCTCTATAGTAAAGGTTTGACAGTGTTGACCTTTTTATATATTTTATACATATAGTGTCAACACTATAACTTGTTTCAAATTGGAATTAAAACCATATCTATTAGTAATTATATCACACATTTCTTTTCTTGTTGTTTGCATGTTTAGAATAGTTCACATAGTTTAATTAGGGGACTTTTAATTAATCACTTAGTTTCACTATTTCTATTTTATTCACACATCACCAAATCACATAACATAAACAATCACTTTAACATTTTGTCTATCCTAGGCCAACCTACTTGTATTTCATCACCAAAGATGAAACTAACTTGATGCTTTGGTCAAGTATAAAGCATGGTTAATGGTATATTTTGGCTAAACACCCGACACCCTTATCACTGTGGTATGTGAAGTAAGGGGGTAGGCCACAATACCAAGCTTGTATCATTACCACTACAATCCCTTTCAACCCAAACTAATTGAAACCATCCTTAGATTTCTATATAGTACTTTGATTATAGCCAACTTCTAATCACATTAAAATTATATCTTAATAATCTAATTGTCAATCAGGTTGACCAATTAGTTAGCTTTACTTTTCAATTTATTTGCTTGCTCTTTATTCAATTATGTGTGAAAAACATTTCATTAGCCACGTTAGTACAAGGTTTTGTTTTGTGTGCCTTAATTAGATTAAATAGTGTTAATCTAATTGATTATTTATTTCCTTTTAGCTCTTTCCTAGATTAGCTGCAAAAATTATTTTATTTTAATTCATAACTTGTTATCATCTTTCTCTTTCTCCCTATCTACTATAGTGGATTAACCCAGTTAACCTTTTTCAGCCCTTGTTCATTGTACTGGATCAACCCATCGACCTTGTATAGTCTATAGATTCTTTTCCATTTTTTTTCTACCTCTATTCATTGTACTGGATAGACCTAGTTGACCATGTATAGTTTATAATACCTATTTTCTATAGTGGATTGACCCAATCAACCTTGTACTATGTTTTTCTTTCCCTATTTTTCAATCTAATTCCTTATCCTTCCAATTTTGTATTATGTTCATCTCTCTTCAGTCAGAATGAAATCTCATATCAAAATATTCTTGGATAACTTGAATCCATTTAGGTACTATATGGGATGTTCTCTTCCTCTCTTTTCCTCCCAATAGCACCATCACTCTTGGGGCACCTCTTCTCCTCCTTCATCTATGAACTACAATATGGTGCAAATAACACCTCAAGATGAAGTTGATGGATTTAATCCTTTCTATACTTACCAAAAAAATTATCAAAATCTTCAAACTAATGTGGGAGTGATTGATACAAGTTTACTTAACAATCCCACTAATCCTTCTTCTAGAAATCCTCTCCCTAATACCAATATGGGGAGTTCTCCTACAAACACCAACTCACCTCCTGATACAACCCAACTATTAGCCCAAGTCATTCAACAAATGAACATTATGTAGAATTCTAATACTAACCAAATGATGCAACTTCAACAACACTTAATAAATGTGGCTAATCAACCTACAACTATTCATCCTCAAGCTAATCCTAATTACATTCCTCCACCTTTTAGGGACACCTTAGGTAATATTATTCCTCAACCCATAATGAATAACAAGATTCTTCAACCCATTCAAAATGAGCCTTTATCTCCCTTCATTATTTCCATTGATATTGGTAACATATCTCCAACTATCAAATATGATGGGACTAAGGACCTTACCTCATTTCTTAGATCCTTTTTCAACCTTTACAAAGAGTGAGTCCAAACTAATACATTCACCACTACTAAATTCTTAGTAAAAAATTTCACTGGTGATGTATTAGAATGGTATAATAAATTAACCCAAAATTCTATTTAGCAACTTGAATATTTGGTTAATATTTTTGTTAAATATTTTCAATACAATGATCTTCCTAAAAATTATCTTAGCCACTTTATCAATGCCAAGCAATATCCAACTAAATCAACTCATGATTTTATCAAAACATAGAAATATTTAGCTCATAAATTTGATCATAACATGAATGATGATAACTTATTCAAACTCTTTATCATGGCTTTAACTCCTACTCTCTAATATAAAATTCAAACCTTTTATCCTCAAACTCTTAATGAATCTCTTGATCAAGCTAAGCGTCAAGATTTTCTTGTGAATAAGTTAGAACCTAATCCTACACTTTTTAAAGGATCTTTCCAAACATCTAATGCTATCACTAGTAATTATCCACAAACCAAACAAAGATTTACCAAAACTGATATTCCTTCACCTTCTCATACACCTCTTTCAGTTAATAAAATTCAACAATTTTTACCACCCTCAAAATATTTCATCTATCCCAATGCTCCTCCTAAGTGTTATGACCCTAATCTATTTTTTTGGTTTCATTATAACATTGGTAATTATCATGAATCTTTTAGAGGGATCAATAAATTTTTTGTCTCTTATATGCTTTGTGATTCATTCAATCATGAAGCTATGATCAATCTTTGTCATCTAGAATATACTGCTACTTCCCAAAAATGACAAACTTTCAAAGCTTCTACCTCCAATAACCAAAAATCTTCTTCTAATAATCAAACAAATGTCAAGGATGTTTGTGACATTGATGATAATTATGATTAATATTATAATAAATCTTAATATGTCAACACTACCAAGGTTAATTATCATCATAAACTAGCTCACAAAGATCCTGTTACTAGGCCTAAAAAAGCCATATTTAGAAGAACAACTTCTTAAAGATACTACCACCACCAATATAAATTCAAAATAAATTGAGGAATAACTTCCTCCTTTCAATCCTCCAACCACATATATACCTTCTAAAACTAATTTACCTTCTAAAACTTGTGTTAGTTCTTCTAAATCTCATTGGAATTTTCTTGAAGAACTCAAGTCTATGCCTTGTAATATTCTTATTATGGAGTTGGTTCACACTTCATCCTATCATCGTAAATTTATTGTGTAATAACTTAAAGAAATTAAAGATCCATCCTCCATTGATGAAGAACCACCTTATCTTGACTTTCAACCTACTAATGTCAACACCATTGAAACCTCATGTCCCTCTTCCAAACCTTCCATTGAATTCATTAAAGAAGACATAATTAACGATGAAATTCTTTTTCATACCAATGATCTGCCACTCTTTATTAAAATATCCATTAATACCACTCTTATCCAAAAAGTCTTAGTTGATGAGGGCTTTGGTATTAATGTGAAATACTTATGGCTTATACAACAACTTGGTTATAACAAAGATCACCTTAAGCAAACTCATCTTATTTTCCATGGTTTTGATAAGACTAATCAAAATCCACTTGGTTGTATTTGGTTTTCCTTAACAATAGGACCTAAGACCATTCAAACCAAGCTCATGGTCCTTGATCTCCCTTTATCTTACAATATCCTTCTTGGTCATCCATGGACCCATCGAATATGAGCCATTACTTCTTTTGTTAGTCAATGTATTAAATTATTACATAATGGAAAATGGTAAAAGCATGAAGCTAACCCCAATCCATGGAATATATAGCCTCCTGATCCTAAACCTCAATATCTTATTCCTAAAAATATTCAAATTAATAATGCTCCTTTACCCAAGTTACTCTTGTGGATTCTGATGATGATGAGCCCAATTAATAACAACACACTAGCAATACTACCATTTTTCATCCATATATTTTGTAATGGCTTCTTCCTTATCTATTACTAAGAGACCATACTATTCCTCTTATTGATGAGATTACTGAGTTTCCCCCTCCATGCAATGCTCAAGAACATTCTTTACCAAAATATTCATTCACTTGTAATGATTCTGGAGTGTCTAAATTATTTCAATATCCTCTCATCATGTATCCTCGTAAATTCAATAATATTGGGATTTCACTTTGTAAAATTCCCCCAAACCTCAAGCTTATATGATTTCTCCAACACAAGATGATAACTAAATCATACCCAAGCTCAATCTAGATATTTGGATGTCTAAAATTACCATATAACTTTATCCCAAATCTATGCTTTTAATTAGGATGTGCATACCATTTTTGTGGATCATACCTTAGATCTTGAGGGTCATGTTCCTCCTATCAATCTTCCTCATAGTGATACTCTTTATGTGGTAGAATAAATTATACCTTCTAAAACTTTAGAATTTCCTACACCTTTAGATCCAATCATTACATCCAATCCTATTCCCATAATTAAATCTATCAATATACCCATCTCTTATATTCTATCTAATTCTTCTACTCCTGACAATATGCTTGATGTCCATCAAGTTCATTTAAAATATGATGACCATAGAAATCAAATTTTAGTTATTGAAGTAGATGTCAAATATTATGGTCCTCTTCCTACCTTGCCTAGTGACTAACCTATTCTTGAGTTACTCCATGCCTAAGAACATCAACTTCCTTGGTAACATCATAAACTCAAAAATTTCAAGACAAAAACTCCTTGCTTCAACAACTTCATTGCTAACATTGATCCTAAAACAAATCTAATTTCAATCTTGCCTAATGCACCATATCAATTTCAAGATGGAAATTCCATGCTTATTAAAAAAACCACTCACATCAAATATGGTTCCCCATATTGTCCTCAACTGATTATAATTTCTTGAGAGCTTTCACATATGGAATATGATAGTTTTAGCTTATTCTTTAACAAATACCATGAAGCATTCACTTGGTCCTATGAGGACATGCCTGACATTGACCTTAACATAGTGGTGCATAATATCATTACTTATCCTAATGCCAAGTTAGTGCATCAAAATCAAACAAAATTTCTTCCTGAAGTTTCAACATTATGTCATAAGGAAATTATGAAATTAATCAATGCTAAATTTATCAAACTAGTGGATTATTTTGAATGGGTATCTAACATTGTTCCTGTTTAGAAGAAATTCACTATGGTTATTCACATTTGTATTGATTTTTACAATCTAAATCTTCCTTATCCCAAGGACAAATTCCCCTTACCTTCAATATATGGCATCATTGATTCCATGACTAGTTACAAAATGTTATCTCTTATGAATGGTCTCTCAAGATATAATTAGATTAATATCACTCCCAAAGGCCAACATAAGACTACCTTCACCATAGAATGGGGCACCTATTTCTATGTCAAAATTCCCTCTGGTCTCAAAAATGTCAGAGCCACTTAACAACATGAAATGACTCACATATTTCATGATCTCATTAAAAAAATTATTTAAACTAATGTGGATGATCTTATTACTAAATCCAAACATCATCAGAATCATCTTTCCAATCTTGCTATCATCTTTGACCATCTTAAAGTTAGACTTAATCCTTCAAAATGTGTATTTGGAGTCACATTTACCAAGTTTTTAGGATTCTTAGTCTCTCTCTATGGTGTTGACATTGATCCTACCAAAATTAGTGTTATCATCAACATGCCCATTCTTCATTTTATTCCTGACATTAGTACTTATTTAGGCAAACTTGGGCCAATTAGATGATTCATCCTCTAAATAGCATATCAAATTTACTCCATAAATTCCCTTCTTAATAAAAGTAATCCTTTAAAATGGATGAATCCATGTCAAAAATATTTTGATAACATGAAAGAGTCTTTGCTTCATCCACCTACACTTCATCCTCCTTCCAATGACAAACCTTTGTTTCTATATACTTCTTCCACACCTATTTTAGTTGGGTCAATGCTTGCCCAAAAAGATGATATGGGAAGAGAGTATTCTATCTACTACATTAGCTAAGGCCTCATCGATTATGAAACATGTTATACCAAAATTGAGCATGATTGCCTTGCCATCTATTTTGTGGTTGAAAAACTTTGTCATTATATGCTTTACCTAACTACTTATGTCATTGTTAATTCTAACCCCTTCATAATTTGTTATCCAAATCCTTTCTTCTCAGAGTTATAATTATTAAATGGATGGTTCTCCTTATGGAATTTGATCTTTGTATTATCACTCAAAAAGTTGTTAAAGGGAAAGTTATAGCTAACCAACTGGATGTAGCTCCCATTCCAACCACTTCTTCCCTTCAAGATGACCTTCCAAATGATAATATCCTTTATATTAAAGATTTTAATCAAGCTATCTCTCTTAAATATTATTTTCATAGCTTTACCACTATTTCTAAAGCCAATAATCTTGAATAATCTTCCACTCCCTCTGGTATTACTAAACCATAGGTAGTTATCGAGGAGCTCCTTAAAATCAATGTTGACTTGCATGAGGATACTTGGACAATCCACTTTGATGGTGCTAAATTCCATTAAGGAGTTGGGGTAGGTTGCATTCTCATAAGTCCTCTTGGTAAGATCATTCCTTTAGCTTCTTGTTTCACCTTTGATGTCACCAATAATATAGTTGAGTATGAAGCTATTATCTTAAGAATGTGAGCTGCTCTTGATTTAGACATTCAATACCTATATGCTTTAGGTGATTCTCAACTTATTTATCCTCAAGTTAATGGTGACTATTAATGTAAAGGTGAAAACCTCATTACCTATCATCAAATTTCAACCACTCTTGCTAAATATTTTATCTCTTTCACTATTGATCCTATTCCTAGAGATCAAAATTCAATTGCTAACTCTCTTGTCTCTTCAACTTCTCTATTTCATCCACATCAAGTTCTTTCCAATTCTTATTTTCTTATATAGATATGAAAATATCCATCTTCAACTCAACTAATAAATTCACTTATTTATCATATTGAGGCTATTACCATTAGACAAAGCTCTTGGTATAAAGACATCATTCAATTCCTAGAACACCAAACTTATCCTCCAGATTTAGACTCACATAAAAAGACATGCATTCATAAACAAGCTTTCAAGTATGTATTTCGACACACCATCCTTTACTATCTCAATGTTGAAGGTACCTTGATCTGTTGTGTTATACAATATGAGGTCCCTCCTCTTATTGAACAAGCACATGGGGGAATTTATGGTGGTCACTATAGAAGACATGCTATAACACATAAATGCTTATGTATGGGTTACTTTTGGCCTACTCTTGAAAAGGATTTAATTAAATATGCTAAATAGTGCACTCATTTTTAGCTTCATGATGATCTTATCCATTCACTTCCTATTAAACTTAAAACTATCAATTCTATATGGCCATTTTCCACATGGGGATTTGATCTCATTGGTAAACTTCCTTACTCCCAAGATGGGCAAGTTTTTATCATCACTACTACCAAATATTTTACCAAGTGGGTAGAAGCTATGCCCTTCATTAACGTCATTGGTCTTACCATTTCTAAATTTTTTATTAACAAAATCATTTTCCTCTTTTATATTTCTTATATCATTAGTTTTGACAATGGTGGTAATTTCAAAAACAAACATGCTAAATATAGTTGTAAAAAATTCAAGATCAATCACAAATTTTCCATGCCTTATCATCCACAATATAATGGTCAAGTTGAGGCCACTAATAAAATTCTTAAAACAATTATCCAAAAGTCAATTATTAAAACCCACATAGATTGCAATATTCATCTTTACCCTACACTTTGGGCCTATTGGAATGACATACACACTACCACTAGGGCAACTCTATTTTCTCTAGTCTATGGTTCTCAGTCAGTTCTTCCTTTAGAAGATGAGCTTCCCTTTCTTCATATATCTCTTCATGGAATTATTCCTGATGAAGAGATGAATGAATCTCACCTTCATTCCCTTGATATTCTTGATGAACATCATATTTTTGCCTTGTAACATAACCACCAATACAAGATTGTATCACTTGATAACATAACAAATGTGTTAAAGTCCACACTTTTAATGTTGGTGATCTTGTCCTTAAATTATATTACACCCATGATAAATAAGCTAAATATGGCCAAAAATGATGGGGCCCATATTTAGTTAAAGACATTCTTTGTCCAAGCACATACCATCTTTAAACTAATTAAGTCCATGTTTTCAAGGGTCCCACCAATGCTCAATTCCTCAAAAAGGACTTTGCCTAAACATTTACTTCTTGTCATGTTTTCTATCTATATCTATCTAACAATTTTTATAGGTTACTTAAGCATGGGTCTTTCCCTCTGTCATATATTCCTCCCTTTTTCAAACCTTTAGTCATTTCTTTTGGTCTTTTGGTCTCTTGATGTACCATGTCTTCCTTATCTTCTTGCATTTTTTCTTATTTTTCACACCCCTTGGATTTTTGTTTTGTGAGTTACTTTGTAATAATGTGGATAGGACCTAACATTCCTCACAAAACTACCATATTCTAATAATTTATTTCTCTTGTTTCTACTTTCCAATGTTGTTTTGGCATCCTTTGGGTTTTTCTTTTGTGAATTGGTTTATAAGAAGGCTCCCTCTCCTTGCTTTTCTCTTTCTTGTTAGCACCTTCTTGGGTATATCTTTATGAGTTGCTTTGTAAGACTGTGGATAAGACCTAACCATCCTCATAAAATTATCATCTTTTCATGTTCTTCATCCTTTTTTCTCAAACTTTATCTTTTATTTCTTTTGCTAGATGAAATTTACACAAAAATCTATGTTAGCATGTTTTCTTCCATTTTCCTTTTTCTTATGATAAGGAATCACCCTTTACTATCATTGTATCCCTCTTTTCCCTTTCTCACATTTTTTTTTCTTTGAAGCAATTCAAAGCATTCCATGTTTCATCCTTCTTTATTTCCCCTTCCTTTCATCTCTACATTGGATTAAACAAGGTCGAAGTTAAGACAACACTTTTATTTCACATAGATTTATGAGACTCTTAGATCCCATGCTCTTTAAAGTTTCTCTCTCTTAGTAATGTTGTCTCAAGTTTTCAAATGAAAGTCATCTTTAACACCTATGTTTAGTTTTAAAAATTTGTATGGAGGAGGACTATAAAAATACATCAAGAAATTTAGAATAAAAATCATTTGAATCAAAAGGAAATGATATCTAAAAGCCAACATATAAATTTAAAAAGTCAAATTCACACCAAAAGACCTAATTCCAAGCACATCTCCTATATCCAATCAAATCTCAAATTCCATAGTTAGCTTCACATAGAGCTAAAGTCCTTTAGGGTGTGGTAGGCTAGTAGATTAGAATAGGAGATTTCAAAAAACTCTATGGTGCTACCTATTTTCTCATGAAAGTACCCAATCTTCATAGTAGATTGATGGCTCTAAAGGAGTCTTGAAGAATGGGGAACACATCATGGGGAGGTAGTTTCAATTTACTTTTCATGCATGTAGCCTTCATGCGATGATTTATATACTCCACTTATTGACCTAAGACTTGTGTGGCTGAGAGAAGTTCTTCATAGTACTTAAGGTTGAAAATCCTCTTGTTTTGACAAACCTAATTTTAGTGTCTTGAATTTGATAACAAGTTACCCTACCTTGATTTTTCCTTCTTTATCCCCTCCACCCATTTCATTCCCCCCCTTGGTATAAAAATTATGATTCCAAATCTATTTTCCCTTCTTCTTTAATTCCTTCTTCTTCATCCCTTAAAAACAGCTAGCACTACTTTATTTTAGTTTTATTTATCCTTAGAGTAAAATAACATGTTTTGATAAACTATGGATTTCTTATTTATTTAGACCATGATTTTACATTTACTAAACTACCTTTTCTTTTGTTTTACCAGTTATCAAGATTTTGTTGTCTTTCTATTACAAACACCTGAGTTCATACCCTTTTTCCATTATTGAGTGTGGTTGGCTTGTTACTTCTCACTTGAGAATGTTGTTTTCCCTTTTATGCATCTTTTTCCATTATTGAGTGAGATTTGGATTGTTACTGATCACTCATCAATGTTGTTTTACCATTTTTTTAGTCTATTACCATTCATTTATTTTCATTTTGTTTTACATCTTGTTTGACATGTTTCCTTAGTTTGACTTGGTGAGTTTGCCTTTCTTACTTAAGTATAACTTTTTAGAGTTTTTTGATCTTTAGTAGCCTTGGATTTTTGGTTACCTAATTTAATCTTATTTTTTGACTTAGTAATTTGGTCTAACATAACACCTATCACCCTAGCTTGCCAAAATTTTCAAGTACATTCCATCCTCATAGCACCAACTATCTTGGCTTTTCTTGTATTTTTTTATTTTTTCTCTTTAGTTTTGTATTCTTGGGTTTGTTGAAAGCAGTCTCTACACCCTACACAATCAAAACTCAAAATTTAGAAGACAACCATCCCATGATAAAGGTAAGTTAAGTTATGCATTACATTTACTTTTTACTTCTTAGTTATTTAATTTTTAGATTAGTTTCCCATTCAATCATTTACTTTTAGTTATTTTTGTCTTAAAATACTACAATTTTTTTTAGCATCAATGTTATGTGTGTCATTATGTTATTTCTTAAATCACCATCCCCTATTCCACCTTAGTGACATGTGATGATCTTTGAGTGGGACATATATATACACATAATATTTTTAACTTTTTATTGATTGATGATGTTTTACATCTTGTAGGAACCTATCAAGATGCAATCTCTTTGAATATACACCCTAAGGGGTGCATCAAGAAAGGGGTGGGTAGACCCTTGGTGCTTCACAAGATTATTGTCCCTTTTTTCCACATTATTACCAATCCAACTAGATCTCAAAACCATTACCCAAGCTATTTATCCTCCCTTGAGTATTCCTCTAGTCATTTTCCTCTTTCCATACCTTCTTTCTTATCTTAAAATATTTTTTGATAGTTGGTTGGATTGGATTGACTTGGTCAACACAATACAGTTTAGGGGTATTCTTTACTTTCTTGGTTTGTTAGCCTTTTAGCTAACCTAGCTCAAAATTGGTAAATTATCCCCAAAAACACACTAGGTTGACTGGATCGACCTTGTATAGCTGACATTCCCAAAAGGATTTAGGGCAAGATCTACCTATAAATACAAGATAATTTTAGTTGTTATTCATATGTGCAATTAAGAGTTATTATTCATTATGCTTCTTCATGATCTGTTCTTCCACCATTTTACTTGAGGAGATTTAGCTTAGGTTTTTTATTATGGAGAGTCTATTCTTGTGGATAAGTCTTGGATGCTTTATCCTTTATTAGTGATTCTTAAAAACCACAACAACCTCTTATGAAGCCCCTTTGGCTAAAGGAGATATTGAGTCTCGATGGGTTGACATTTAGGTAATCATATTCTAACTTTGTTATCCTCTTTTTTAGTAGATATAAGTAACATAAATGTTGGCTCAAATAATACTATCATTCATATTCTATATATTAGGGTGTTATTCATACTTAATTTAATTGAAGTTCCCTATACATGTTTTTATTATTATTTCTAACTTCAACTTTGTGCCATAATATTTGGTGTGTACTAGATTAGATTTAATTTATTGTTATTAGAATAGAGTGAACATTTTAAACCTTAGGAATGCATTAGGGTTTTTATGTGATTATGTTAGACTATAGGATTTAAAACCATTCCTAACATGATATGTTGTGACACGTGATACAAGTGATCCTTTAATCAAGTCTAGTAGATCTCCATATTGCTCAGGCTCCCACTTAACAAGTGTATCCCCAATCAGAAGTGTAGGTATGATCTATCTTATCTAATCTAGGATTAATTCATAGACATGATGCATTTTTGATTGCATACATTCCAACCAAATTAATCAACACATAGAGCTATGATTTTATGAGACATAATACAAACTACTCCTTATATCTTCAAGCATACCTTCTTGGACCAAATCATCTATTTTTGGAGCTAATGATCATGATTATCTCCCCCTAAGTGCTTGGCTTCTTTAATGTTTATATGGGTTCCTATCTTAGGTGTTTAAAATTTACCTTTGGAAGTGGTTTGGTCAATATGTCTATAATATGATCCTATGTAGAGACATATTGAAGTTTGACACTTTGTTTACTTACCTTCTCTCTTAAAAAATGATACCTTATGGGAATGTGTTTTGTCCTTGAGTGTATGATATGGTTATTTGAGACGCTTATAACACTTGTATTCTCACAATAGATAGGGCTAAGACCATTATACTCCACCTTGTAGTATTTTAAGGTCTATCTCATCTATAAGACCTATGTGAAACATGAAGCTATTTTAATGTACTTAGCCTCAAAATTGGATAATGATACTAATCGTTTCTTATTTCTTATCCATGAAACTAGGCACCCACCTAAGAAGAAATATACTCCACTGTTACTCTTCCTATCATCTATACTTCCTACCTAATGTACATCTATGTAGGCTATCAAATTGAATCCTTACTTCTTGGATAATATAATACATACTCCATATTCCCCTTGAGATACTTAAGTATCCTTTTGACTTCTTACAGATGTTTCTCCTTTGGATCTACCTAAAACCTTCCCACAAGACCTACTACTTACATGATTTCAAGTCTAGAGGTAGTGGTGTATAACAAACTTGCAATCATTGACCTATATGACATATAATTGACCTTTGAAGACTCATATTCCTTGATCAACTTACAAATTGTGATCATGGGTGTACTTACTACCTTGAAATGTTCCATCTCAAACTTTTTCAACATCTCTCTTATATACTTGGCTTGTGAGATGAATATAATTTTTTTCAGATTAAATGATTTAAAACAAGAAAGAATGATAGTTATCCTAGCATGGACATCTCAAACTCTTTATTCATCACCTCTGTAAATGCCTTGGTCATGTTCTCATTATTTCCACCAAATATTATGTTATCCACATAGACAACTACTATCAACTGACGATCATATTTTGTCTTAATGTATAGATTACTATTTGTAAATCCTTTTTTGAATCCTTGATCCAATAGATACATGTAAAAACTAGCATACCAAGCTTTATGAGATTGATTCAAATAATAGAGAGTCATTTTCAATTTGAAAACATATTATTTATCATCTGATAGTGAGAATCCCTTAGATTTATCAATGCACACTTCCTCTTCCAAATTCCCATTCAAAAAGGTAGATTTGACATCCATTTAGTATACCTTGAATCCTTTGAATCTTATTTATGCTATAAATAATATAATGGCATCCAATATTTCTACTATTACAAAGGTATACTCAAATTCTACCCCTTCAAATTTTGCATATCCCTTTCATTCCAATCTAGCCTTGTTCCTATTGACTTCTCCATCTTCATTCAACTTGTTTTTGAACACCTATTTTGTGCCAAATGACATTTTTGTATTTAGGTATATGAACTAGTTACCAAGTCTCATTATTCTCTATTTGTTTTAACTCCTTATTTATAACACCTATCCAAAAATTGTCTTTGATTGCTTCCATAAGACTTTTAGTTTCAATCTTTGATAATATATAAATGTTCTCTTGATTTAGATTACTTACCAGTTTTCTCCTTGTTTGCATACTTACATTCTTGTTGCCAATTATTTGAGATTTAGGGTGATATCTTTTAATATTTATTAAGGTCCCTTTCTAGTCTTGTATCTCTTCAACTTCTTCATCTTCCTCATCACCCTCTATAGTCTCCAATTCATTATTGAAACCCATATTCTCTAAAGTGGCCTTTGACTATGAGTGTGATTTTTTTGTCTCATCAACCTTCACATTAGTGCTTTCCATTATATTTTATATTTTCTTATTATAACATCTATAATATGAGATAATTTATGATTATCCTAATAATATGCCTTTAGTATATCTAGAATCAAACTTTCACAAGTCCTCATCGTCTATTTTTATGAAACATTTACTCCCAAACACTCTAAAGTGTTCCACATTGTTACGTCTACACTTACACAGTTCATAAAGAGTCTTTTTGCCATTAGTAATTATCTATCATATATTAAATATATAGACATAAGTGTTTATTGAATCTCTCTAATATCCATAAGACAATATAGACTCATTTAACATAGTTCTAGCCATCTCTTGAACTATCCTATTCTTCCTTTTCATTACCCCATTCTGATGAGGTGTCCTAGCTATTGAAAATTGTCTCCTTATTCCATGAACCTCAAAAAATTCATAAAACTCATTATACCAAAAATATCATCCTCTATCATATCTTAGGCACTTGAACTTCCCATTCTTCTCATTCTCAACAAGAGCTTTGAATGCCTTAAACTTGTCAAGAGATTATGACTTTTATTTTAAGAATGTAAACTAAGTCATTATTGTGTAATCATATATGAGTAACATGAATTAGTTATCTCATTAAATATTTTTAATTCTTGTAGGCTCATATAGATTAGTATGTATTGACTTCAAGGGTCTTGTAGTAGAGTACTCCTTAGACTTGAATCTTATTCTATTTTTCTTACCATTTTGACATGCTTTACAAAGTATGTTTATAGGTTCGGTAATCTTAGGTAAGTTATTCATAAAATTATTAGTGATATAGCCAAATTTAATATATATTTATAATGAATCATCTCTCCTTCTTGATCTCATTGAAGACATATAGATTATTCTTAGTACTCTTGACATTAGCAATTAGCCTTCCTGATTTAGTCACACCCTCTATCATGAAAGTTTAGTGTGTGTCCTTGATTGCACATTTGAATCACACTAATCAGGTTATGTTTCAAACTTTATACATACAACACATATTGTGTCTTGGTCTTCCCATTATCAAAACTTAAGACACCCTTGCCAACTATATTGACAATTATGTTGTTTCTAAACCTCACTATTTTTGCAACATTATTCTTAAATGAGATGAACTTGTTTATGTTTATTATCATGTGTAGTGATCAAGAACTACCTATATACCATTTCATGCCTTCATATTGAATGTCAAAGGCTATCTGAGATAGTATAGAATCCTCTTTGGTCTTTTATTCCTCCTTGAAAAATAGTCCATCTTGACTCTTGAGCTCAATATGATTTGTCTTAACTTGCTTTGGCTTCCATACCAATGTTTGATATTTATCACACATTATAAGAGATTTAGATGTCTTGTTCAATATTTAGGTCCTTCTAAATCTATTATATTATAATCTTACAATGTGTCCTATATTGTGATAGATGTAGTAAATAACTTTTTTATACTTACCTCTTGACTAATTACTCCTTTTCTCATGGTCCCATGATGAATTTTACTTTATTAAATTGGGTTGATTGATTGGTATTTTCATGTTGGTACTCTTTAATTTTTATAATTTCTCATGCTCTATATTAAAATTACTCATTTTATCTATGAGTTGCTCATGCTCAACCTTCGGTGAATCTAGTTATATCTTCAATTGGTCATACTCAACTTTATTTGACTTAAACCTTGTGTTCACACCTTATAAATAAATAATGAGATCACTGATAGTCTTATTTTTATGCTTAAAAACATCAATGGATATTATGAGTTCAACTCCAAGGTCTAATTCAGGTTCTCCTTATTCACTATCATAGTAGACTTCTTCATCATATATGTTGTCTTCTTTCTATTGATCACAAGATATATTGTGCTTCATAGGATCACCTTCAAGATATTAGACTTATCTTAAAAGGACTAGGATATAATATAAATTTTTATAAACATAATGAATGAGAGTTTTGGGAGGTGAATCAGTCTCTTTAAACTTTCTTTCACATGTACTTTAACATTCCTTGAATCATCAAATTAATACAAAGATATAACAATGCATAAAGAGTCATTCACATGATCATATCACAATAAATACATATATGAGTGGGAAAACATAAAGGGGAAGAAAACCCACTAATATTTAAAAATTTAATATAATATTTTAAGATAAACATCAAGATTTAGTGAAGCACCAACTTCACATGGAACACCAACCCCAACTAGCCAAGTACCCACTTTCAAGGAGACACAAACCCCCAAGATGAAATATCACAAAATCATATACTTGATTGGTTTTATCACATTAATATCAAATTTTTCTCAACCAAATTATTACGACCACCTCTTCATCTCTTCACACTCTTATTCCTCTCAAATTGCCTTCTAGGCCTCTTCACTCAACTAGCCCTCTTCTTAAATTAATTAGGTAATCTAACCTTGATTTTCATACACAATAACCCTATAAGATATTAATTATATCTTGTATTCACCCTTATTATGTTATAAAATACCTACTTCATCTCTACAAAGTTATATATCATTCACTTCAAATCATTCATTCTCTAACTAGTCAATTAGTCCTATTAGGCCTTGTTCTTATATTGGGCTCTTTCTCATACACCTCTTGGTCAGCTAAACACACTTTTACACTTATATTTTTAATAAAATATGACATATTAAATTAAAAAAATATGAATCAAACATTAAAATAGGTTTTTCATAGCATATAGGACCAAAACACCTTTTAGGCCTTAGGGAGATCTAATTCAATTAGGCCTTCATTACCATATGTTACCCTTTGAACTCCTTAGAACACTTAAAAACTTATAAAATAGTAGTAAAATATCATATGTAACTCAAATATTCCCATAATAATATCATATTAATTTGATTACACCTTTTACCTCCAATCACCACATGAAGCATGCCATTAGCTTTGTTCATAATTAGTCCTATGCATACCCAAAAAGTTTGTCTTAAAAAACTAAAGCATAAAAATAATTTTTATAATAAACCATGGGAAAAATAACATATATAAAATAGACATGAAATTATGGTCATCACCATATTATTTTTACTTCATAACTCATGTCAAAAGGACTCAAACTCTTCTTTGTAAAATGCTGACTTTGAACTACCAACTAGCCTCAAAACACAATCATTGACACTTGAACTTTTGATACCTAAAATAACACACTTAAGGACTTAAAATAAATTAAAATTATCATAAAACATTATCATAACAACCTAAAACAAAACTATCATAATATCTAATGGAAATATTGGTCTTGTTGACCATTCTTATGACCTCACTATACACAAACGTTATTGAGTTAGAAAAGTCAACTTGTGAGAATTTTTTTGATATATAAAATGATCTCTAAAAATTATATATAAAATTAACATGTGTTATAGTTATTTAATATCTTATCCATGTACTTGTATTCATACCCTTTCCATGATAACACTTCCATAATCACCACCTCACTTTTGCCTAGGTTTCTCACTATTTACACCATTAGTCCTGTTAGCGACTGGTCAACTTGTATGACCAATTTAGCATAAATTAGTGATATATTATGATAAAAAACACCATGGATATAAAATAAAAGTATAAATATTTATCCTTCATCTATTTATCAACTTTGAATTGTTCAACTCAGACTGCTATGATAAATCTCTAAGCAACAAAGCCTTTTCTATAGGGTCCACTCTTTTACCTAACAAACCAATCACAACTATATGTTTTTGGTAGAGTTTAATACAACATTAAATAACTTAAATATCCATTCCAATCCATACTACTTTTAATAAGATCCTTCTTATCAGATCATTATTAGGGTTTTAGAGAGGGTTAACACTATTTTTGGTGTTAATGATTATTCATAAAGGATTACCCCTCATTTCCAAAAATAATACCTAGAGATATTATATAGTAACTTAACAATATCTAATTAATATCCTAGGTTCCAATTCATAGGTTACACATGCTAATAAACACTTAAAATTCCTTCTTAAGTTGAGAACCCTTCATTCTGTGAACTAGTGAGACCTCAAAACTACTTTTCATGCCTCTTATTTCAAACCATGACCTAAAAATTAGTAAACACACCTATTAAAATATATCATACCACTGATAATGATAAAATTCTCATTATTATCTTAAAATTTGAAAATCATACCTCATTTGGCCTCCATCGCTCTATTTACTCTTTATACCTTGACCTACAAACCAAATTAGACCTAAAAGATAACCTTAAAGATTATTTCCATGCACTATACACATAATTAAAAAAATAAAGAAACCTATCTCATGATAAAAAACTACTTTACATCCTTTATATGCTTTGAAAACACCTCATAACACCTCATTAGGCTCAGCAGGGTCTAGAAGAGGTCTAGTTGCATCTAGGTTTATATTTTATACCCCTATAGGCTCACATTGAGACTAACATTAATGTTTAAATGAATAATATACATTATAAATAAACCTTATAAATCCATTAATTCCTATGTTCATTCATTTCACCAAGCCACCAAGCTCATACTTTCTCATAAGGTCTCTTAATGCTATGACTAGTGTCATGACTAGGCTTCTCCTGCACTTGAAACTTGATAACTGACATTGAAACACTTATTGAAGCCATTATACCTTGATAACATGATTCATATGATCCAAAATAATTTCATACATCTCAGTGATGCTATCAAACAAGAAAATTCTTCAATGACCTCATGAACACCTTCTTAAGAACCTTTGACATCAATGACAACATCAATGCCAAACTTTAACAACAAGAATAATGCTCAACACATCATAATTAGGAGTGTGAAGATAAATAGTGAATTCATAAATTATTTATTAGTATAAGAGATATGATTAATGGAGTGTTTAGTTTTTTTAGAGTGACAAAAATTTCATTTAATAGTTTTTAATGAGATCAAGGTCATATAAAATGAGGTAATTGAGATAGTATGTAAGGAGAGAGATTAGAGTTATTGATTTTAAAACTAATATCATCTTGTTCATCATAATTTGAATATAACATATTAAGTGATTTTTTTCTTATTAATTTAGGGTGACCATTGTAACCTTTAGTAGAGTTGACAGGATAATTAAAGCATTGTGATCCTTAAAATAGTATTCTAGGCAAAGATTTGAGGATAGATATTTTAAAAGAACCTCTTTATTGGAATTATTCAAAATTACAAGGATTGGTGTCTACTTTAATATTATACATATCACCATTATGGGGAAGCTTAACACAAGGCTACTACTCTCATGTGGTATGTCCAAGTTCAACCAAGTAAGATGTTATAGGAAAGTCGAAAGTTAAATATCATGACTTTGACACACACTATCACATGGGGGATTACAATAAGAATCTAAACCCACCATAAATGATTTATTTTTCTTCTATCATATCTTTAACATGTACTTTTATTATATTTTAGATTACATTTAGAATATCCAAATGTTTTAATGAAATCAAGGGAAGTGAGACAAGTGCCTAAACCTTTATAAATTAATGTAAATTTAACTTGGATATGTCCTATTTGGATGTTAATGAACAATGGAGGATCATCTACATAAATAAATATCTCATCAATAATAATTAAAGATATAGATAATTGTGAAAAAGAAGTATCTACTATTTCATCAATGTGGATAGACATTTATTCAGACTTTTGAATAATGTTATATTTTGACCCCAAGAAATTAGCTTCTTTCCCACATGTGGGGGATGAGGAATGTTAATTTAAAATAAACTTTGCATTAGATGACTGTGATGATGAGGATAAGGTATCATAAGTTATAAGAAAGGAATTTGAGATGGGAGATGTGAAAGTTTGACCCATTCATCATTTCCCATGATAATTTTATCACATAAAGGTGAATAATGTTGAAGTAAATCCTTTGAGGGTGTAATGTAATTACATTAAAATTGATGTCATAAGGTGTAGGTTAACTGCTTGTATCTAATTTTTTTTGTTTTGGATGAAATTATTGAATCATTACATTTTTCTTATATTTGAGAGGAATAAGTACCAATGATAGAATATTTTGGGGTTTTCTAAGTGAGATGTCTTAGTTAAATAAGGAGTTATGAAAGTTTGACCCATTAATAATTTCCCATGAGAATTATCACATAAAGGTGCATAATGTTGAAGTAAATCCTTTGAGAGTGCAGTGTAAGTGCATTAAAATTGATGTTGGTAAGGTGGTAGGTTGACTAATTATATCTAATTTTTGTTGTCATAGATGACATTGTTGAATCATTACATTCTTCTTATGTTTGAGAGGAATAAGTAGAAATGATAGAATATTTTGGGTTTTCTTATTGAGGTGTCTTAGTTAAATAAGGAGTAGAATTTATATTGATATTATGTGAGGTATGGTCTAATTTTATCATTGGATTTGAAACTTGTGAGTTTGTTGAATTTATTGGAATTGGTTCCAATTTCCCTAATTCTATGAGATGAGATGGGTAATAATATTGAAAAATATGGAATTTTGGTAATTTTTTGTAATTGGAAGATGGATAATGATCGATATAGGCAATTAATATCCTTATATTGTTCATATTAACAAGATTATCATCATTAATGTTAGGATCCATAAAACTTTCAACATTATTAATAGTTGGAGGCTGGTTAGAGTTAGCTTGATGATTAGGAAGGGGATCCTTGCAAATATATAAGTGAGTATTTATTTGGTTAAGGTATTTGTGTTTAGTTTTAGTTTCAAGAGCATTAGATGATATTTCTTAAGCTCTTTTACATGTATGTATGAATGATTCATGATCAAAGTTAGGTCCAAAAATATAGTCATGTTATCGCTTCAATTTTCACCCTTGGAGAGGGTTCTTCAAGGTCTCTCCAATTGAGCTACAAAATGGGAAAAACCCTAGGCTATGGGTCACCTATGGTGGGGTTAAACCTCCATAGAAGGACAACTTCCTCTTGATGGATCAGCTATGCTAATGTTTGCACTGGTAAAATGGTTAGATAAGGGTAAAGTGATCATAATAAAGTTAAAAGGGTGATGCAAAAAATTAAATGAGAACTCATGCAAGCATGAAAAATACACTAAAGAAGTATAATATAGCACTAGTTCACACAATATCAAAAATCTAGCTAGTTGCCTAAGTTTTTCTTAGACTAAGTTCATGTAGCAATGAATGAAACTAGGAAGAATTCTATGACTCACACCAAGATTTCATTAAAGGTAGAAAGAACACAAATGAAGATATGTAATTGACTATAAAATGACCTAAAATAATCAAGAAAGAAGGACAATGGACATGGAATATTATCCTTCACAATGCCATCATGCACAATATTACTAAACATAGTTCAAAATCAAAAGATAGGTAAAATAAATATTATTAGCTTCAATAGGTATTTCATACAAGTTTTGATAGGGTCTAGCCTTATCAAATGAGTGTTTCTGCCCTTTTTGAATTGAGATAAAGTCTTTCTCATCTAAAAATTGAGAGAGAACTTTTGAAATGGGAAATAATGGAAGATATAGGAGAAATTAAGGGAGAGAAGAAGGGGAGCATGAGTACATAAAATAATTAATGAATTACCACCACATTTCTTTAATTTTGAACCATATTTTATCCAATTAGGACTAATCTTTCATCAACAAGCTAACCTTCATCTATCCCAAAATCTTTAAGTTCTTTTCATGGGATGAAAAATACACTAGAAGACAAGGGTCTATCTTGTAGCTGATGAGTCATGATCCTTGCTAAGAGGGAATATCTTCAAAGCTTATGAACAACATTAAATTCTCCATTATTCTTCTCTAATCCCTAGATCTCTTTATTATGATCTTCCACTCCATCTCCACTTGCTTCATTATGAGGGTAAGGTCCTTATATCCATATACTTGATAGAGCCATGCACAAGTCTACTTTTAGCAAATGTTTGTCAAAGTTGGGACCATATTGAAATATGAGACACCTATATATAATTATTCATATCTTCCCTTACTCAATATATGATCATAGGTCTACTATATATGAAAACCAATCTCCTTTATTGGCTTTCCTATAGTCTTTAATATTGATAAATAAATCTTGCCATGTGATCTAGTCTCATTTTGGAAACAATATGTCAAATTTTTATATATATATTAGGTCTAAGGACCTATTTTATCTATACAAATCTATAATGGTGTCCCTTAATCCTAAAATATCTTATTTTCATTTGAACTAGGTCATTATTGAACTTGACTCCTTCGTATTTACTTTATAGGGGTCAAAAACTACTTCATCAACCTTCATCAAAAAACTTTTGGATTTTCCCTTTGTTTATTGGTTGAAAATTACCAACTATAGCCTATAACTTTGTACCAAACTATCTTATCCTTATTGGTCCCTAAGATACACTTAATCCTTGATGTTAACTCACATCACTATATCTCTATGTTT
The DNA here is from genome assembly GCA_037957365.1 of Torreya grandis. NCBI lineage: Eukaryota > Viridiplantae > Streptophyta > Pinopsida > Cupressales > Taxaceae > Torreya > Torreya grandis. The sequence goes on along the minus strand of JARHVA010000655.1, from coordinate 1,830,967 downwards.
GAATGAACATGAGCCTTTGATTTAGATCTTCTGACTCTTTGAATTTAACTCGCACCTTTAGATCTAGATGTATAAATGACTGTGAGCCATTGATCTTTCTAGTACCATGATTTGAATTCAAATGGAGAATTTATGAGGCCTAAATTGATGTCTACATACTTTTATTTGACATCTGTGTGAATATTTTATATGTCTGCATGAATGTCTTAGGATTTTTAAACCCCAATGGTTATTTGTTGTGGCTTAAATTTCATGTTTGCATGCCCATCATTTTATGTCCATGTATCATTGATGTTTTTACAACCATTAATATTTGAAAACCAAATAGTTAGTTGCTAGGGCTTATTTATGACATCCATGTGAATGTCTTACTCTACTGGATCAACTTTGAAGGCTTGTATCTCAAGATAAATAACTCATCAAGACATGTAATTTGTAGAGGATGATTTTAGAACTAAGTACATTGATTCCATGTTATATTTTGGCTCCAAAAGTCTTCCTAAGTGAACTTATAAAATGCACAAGTCAGCTAACCCATCCATTTTTACATGACATGCTTGTGATGGTCTTGCTCATTTAGAATTTTTCTATGAGATTTTTCTTGATCTTTGAAAAGTCTAATGATTTTTTGACGCCCATACAAACTCGTTCCATGATTTTGATTACTTGGACACCATGAAACCTACTTGGATCATTTTATTTAAAATTCTAGACTCATTTTTCAAGGATCAATCAGATTACACTTTAAGGAAACTTAAAATGTTTTAAAAACTTTGAAAGTAATGTGGTCTTATCCTCCATCATGGATCCTTTATTATATAGGAAATATACTTGACTAGGACTTTTCTCAGCTCCTCATACCACAGACCCCTCTAGGAAAAGTTTTATATGTAGTCCAAAATTTAGCCAAGATTTCTAGTGACATCTTAGGGTTGCATGCCTACTATACAAGAGGATAGTATCCTTGAACTAATACATTAGGCACATGGATTCATAATCTATCCTTTTAATTGATGTGAGACTAATAGAAGGTTGACCCTTCCTAAAACCTCCTCTTGAAGTAAAAGGGGACAAGAGATCAAAACAATAATAAATGTTCCTAAGGCACTTATTAAAAGGGAAACACATAGCTAAAATGAAATGTATTAAAATGATCCAAAACATAGAGGTTTTGGTTGAAATATAATTCAATAACACAAAATAATACAATCATATAATGCTATCTCTAGGAAGAGATGTTTTATTGCTCACAAAATTGCATAAAACATATGCTTATCTCTGGGAAGAGATGTCTGATCCCCTTCTTGAGATACATCTATTTTTATACATACTTTGAAGGTAGGAGGAGGTTGTGGAAGGTCACCAATCTTTAGGGAGATGAAGTGGTTCGACTTCCATGATTTACAACATAGAATTATAGAAATTACTATTTTTAGAAACTTCCTATTTTTAGATAGCATTATTAAAATTGAAATTATGGGCACTTCTACTGGGTTTTTAGGGGTTAAAACCCATTGAGCATATATCATGCCATCTCATCATGTTCTCCTCATTCTTATATTTACAAAGATTCAAACAAGGAGTCAAATAGAGATATGGTTTAAAATTTATGGCTCGTAGAAGTTCTGCCACCAATTGGGCTAGAACCATCACCTGAATTGTCACCTAAAGTGTCACTTGAATTATCACCTAAAGTGTTGCCCAGATTGTAAAGGAACTTATAGGAATGCATAGAAAAATATTCTAATATGCTACAATATAATACAATAGATGCAATATTTTCTAATAACAAGGATTTAAATGAATGTCATTGACCGAGATGGGTGATACCTCTCCATTTAGTTAGGCAAGATGAAAAACATTATGTTGTTTCCATCCATAGATCAAATAAGGACCACTCCAAAAGCTATCAAAATTAGGTAGGTTTCCTGACTTGTCCTTATTTAAGTCCTATCTGAGGATTAATTCCCATTATTTGAAATCCCTTTCTATGGATCTCTTATCAAAGGCTTTCTTGACCTAAGCTTGATGTGACTCTAATGTATTCATTGCAAGGTTCTTGGTTTCTTCAAGCTCCATGAACTCTACCATCCTTATGTTCATAGGCTCACTCTCTGCTAACTCAAGATGATGGGCTAACTCCAATGTAGGTAGATAAAGACAAATAGACAATTTGGCTTCCCTTCCATATACAAGGGCATATGGATAATTGTCAATGGAAATTTTGGGAGTCAATTTGTTAGCTCATAAGGCTATCCTTAGCTTTGTATGCCACACTCTTTGATTTTATTTCATGGTCCTCTTGATAATCCTTATCAATTACTTGTTGGTGGAAACTGCTAGTCCATTGCCTTAGGGGTAGTAATTAGAGGATGTGTTGAGGTAGATTCCCAACTTAAGTACCCATTCACTTTTATTCATGCCAACAAATGCTAAGACATTATTAGAGATTATATTATTTGGGACCCCAAACTTGGTCACTCTACTATCATAAAAGTCTAACGTTACTATCTCATTGGCTTCTTTTAAGGCAATTACCTTCAACCACCTCGTGAAGAAGTCAGTTACAGTGAGAACCCATTTATGCCCTACACTTGAAGGTTGATTTATCATCCTTATGAATTCTAAACCCCATTACATGAAGGGTTAATCTACCTGGATCAATTTGAGTGGAAGAGATACTAATCTTAGCTTTCCTAAAAATAGAGCAAAATTTTGGCATTTTATGACCCATGCATAGGCATATTTGAAAAGGATAGGCCAATAATAGCCAACTCTCATTACCTTTGTTATTTTTGTTCTTAGAGAAAAATGGCCTCCTATAGGTCTATCATGAAATTGCTCTAATATATTTGTCACTTGATTGTCATGAAGGCACCTTCGAAGTACCCTACTTTTGAAAATAACACCATCAACTAATGCATAAGGTATGGATGGAATCATGAAATACCTTATTTTTTCTCTATCCAAACCTTGAGGGCATTCTTCTATCATCAAGAAATGGGTCATATCTTGGAGCCAACTATTTTGAAGTGGAGGTGCATATGATTGTGAGTTATCTTATGCGACCAAAACAACCTCTTTATCCTCTTAAAGGTCATCCACAATATTCTCACACAAAATTTTACCTCTTACTGACTTGGTGAATTTGATCTCCACATCATACTCTATGACCTTGGTAATCTAGCCTATTCTTTTCTCAATCAAATCCTGGTTGAGGAGAAATTCCCTCACTCTAGGATGAGACACCATAAGATGAACCTTACTATTAGATCTTTGGTATAAAATTATTTGGGATACTTAGAGTTGAAATAACCTAATTTTATATGAAGGTATACCTTACCTCATATCCCTCTATCCCTTGACTAAAAAAGGCAATTGGCTACTCAAGTCCTTCACCATTCTTTTGCATCAACATAACTAATATGTTTTCAATATTGGAAAAGGTGTACAATATAAAATATTTTGATATGTCAAGATTTATGAGAGAGGGTGATTGGTAAATAACCTTTTTGATGGTCTCAAATGTTATATTACCTTCATTTTACCAAGAAAACACTTGGCTCTTTTTCAACATGGTGGTGATGGGTATGACTAGGTTTCCAAAACTAGGTATAAACCTTCTCACAAAGTTTATTTTTCAAAGGAAGATCTGGATTCCTTTCTTATGATTGGGTAGAGATAGTGCTAAGATAGAACTTATTCTATTAGGTTCAATGGATAATCCCTCCTTTGAGACAATGTGACCCAAAGTTTGCCTTCATGGATGGCAAACACACATTTATTGGGATTTAAATATATCCCATACTCTCTGCATCTTTTAAAGATCATCCTTAAATGGTCCATGTGCTCATTAGACTTCTTGGAGAAAATTGTGATGCCATCCAAGTAGACCAACACCATTTGATTCAGTAACCCTTTAAAATCCATGTCCATGGATTTTTGAAAAGTTGCCCTAGAATTTGACAATTTGAAAGGCATCTTCTAGTAAGCATATATGCCCCATTTTGTGGTGAAGGTAGTCTTATATTGATCTTCTTCTCTTACTAACACCTGGTTGTAACCTAAATATCCATCCAAGAGGGAGAAACATTTTGAGCCAATAACTATATTAAGAAGTTACTCCATGGATGGTAAAGGATAGTGATCCTTCAAAGAGACTCTATTCAGATCCCTAAAATCAACACACAATCTAATTTCCCCACTCTTTTTTCTCATAGGCACCAAATTGGTTACCCATGAGGAGTGCTTAATGGTAAATATGATCTTGGATTCAATCAAATTAGTTAATTATTTCCTCATAAGATCTTCTTTTTTGGGGTTTATTGGCCTCTGCTTCTACATGACAGGCTTGGCATTGGCTACTAGCTCTATAGTATGCTGGGCCAGCTTGGGATGAAAGCCTGTTAGGCCACTATATTCCTAAATAAATATGTCTATATATTCTTTACTAATTTATATGAAATCATGCCTTTTAGCTTTAGTGCTTATCTTGCCAATCTTAAGGAGCCTTTCATTAAAGATAAGGAATCTTTCATAGTTATCTTCATTGGTGGACATCACTGCATTATCTTTTCTCATATGATATGCCTCATGGAAAATACCTTCAAGGGTGACAAGCAATTTAATAAGATTATTAGATCTCAATTAAAGTATTTGGTCTTCATATTGATGTTGAATCTTTTCTTGGTTCATTGAAGAGAATTATTCTTCTTACTATAATAAACAATAATTTATTTGTCATTCTCAAAGATCTACTAATGAGCTTCATTATATGGTATTGATGGTATCACCACAACTTTGACATGTGGTTGCACCTTGGTCTTTTTCAAATCATTGGGCATATCAAATTGAGCTCCCAAATCTACCAACCTATCAACATGTTGATTATAGTTTCTTAGTATGGCATGGATGTTAAAATCCTAAAAATCCTCAATTAGGTCCCATAATTTATGTTTGTAGGACTTTATCAAAGGATTCTTGGTGAAATTATGGATTCTAAACTAGTGCACTATTAGCTCGCTATCTCCATGAACTTGAAAATGCTTGATTCATATCTTATTATCCCATTAAAGGCCATGGATGAGACCTTCATATTCTATTGCATTATAAGATCAACTAAATTAGAACCTGTATGAAGAGAGATATTTGTAATTTGATGGGGATACTAGTATTGTACCTATAACCACTTCATGTTTTCTCCTTGAACCATTAAAGAATAATTTCCATAATCCATTAGGATATTCTTTAGGTCCAATGAGGGATGACATGGACTGACTCTCTTCATGTAAATATTAGACACCCATATACCTCTCTTCAAGTCCTTTCAAGGGATCATTTGAATGATATCTATTCCATAGCTCATCCAAGAACATGTCTGGTATCTTTTTAGGGTTAGTGTTTAATTCTTAACCAACAAAATGTTCATCCTCATCAAGAATGGTGCAATTGAGGTTTATGTTGTCTATCCCATAAGGATATATGTGTAATTATGCAATCGGATCAACCTTAATAGACACCTTGGTCCCATATATTATCTTAAATGCCATGTATGACAATTTTTCTACTAGATAACCTCCTATCTTTGTAGTGAATTCTTGGGATAAACATAAGGGAAAATGAGGAGGCATATCTAAGATCAAGACATCTTAGACCATTACGACACTAGGATAAGAATTTAGGGTCAATTTAAGGTCATTGATGATACTAGATAGCTTGGTGGAAGAACCATCAAGTTTTAGAACTCCATTAGAATGGGGATCATACTTTAGACCAAGCTGGTCTACTATAGACTTTGGTATTACTAAGGTGTATGACCCACTATCTACCAATATATTATGTACTAAAGAGTCAAAAATGATTACTAAAATGTATAAGGGATGGGTTTTGACTACCTTACTTGATTTCCCTTCACTTTTTCCTTTGGTTGCATTGGTGAGAACCTCATTCACCTTGCTTGATAGATTGTCTACAAATGATGCAATATTAATCTTGGATAGATCCTCTTGAAGAATATCCACCTAGCCAAGCATGGAAAGCATATCCCACATTGGAACACTCACATTTTAATTATTTATTTGTTCCATAATGTTGATGGGTGAACTACCAACCTTTTTTTGTGCTTTCAAATCTACAACTGTACTTTGAATTTGTTAGTTTTATGGAACAACATTACCCTTATCTTGATTCCTTGGAGATATTCGAACCTTTGGAATAATAGTAGATATAATTGGCTTTGATATTAAAGGAGTAATGGTATAAATCTCTTTCACTACTTTTTGGTTACCACCCATGTTCCTTCTTTTGAATCTTTTATTAGTTTCCACTGGGATGTATGTCTAGATAAAACTAGCCTACCGATTGAGTGTATAACACTCTTCTTTCTCATAGTTAATCATTGTAGCACCATACTGGATTGGTCCTTGATTAGGTATTTGACCTTATTTAGGCTATTATGTCTTTTTCATCATGGGTACCTCTATGATCTAAGCCATAAGGGGTTATTTATACCCATAATTTGTAGACTATTGCCATTGATCATTAAAAGCTTGGTTGAGGTCAGTGTTTGGGATAAGGGATTACCCAAAAGATTGATTCAAAGGCATGGTACCCTCAAATTCTTGAGTAAAATTATTTTTCATAGGTACCAAAGTGTTGTAAGTGATTGCAGCATTTGGATTATAGTTTCTCTATCTATTGTTGCTAGGATACCCTTGTCCATGGTTCTGACGTTGGCCTTGGCCTTGGATGTTTCCTTTGTAGGTTGGTATGTTTATTTGATAATATTGATGATAAGGTTGATATGAGGCTTGATGAGGTCTATTTAAATTTTGTTACCTCTTTGAGGTACTATCTCATTCCCCAAGGACTGAAACATGCTCTTAAGCTCTTGAAAATTCTTTTGTTCTTAGGAATCAATAGATCCACTAGTGGAAGGATTTTCTTGCTTTGGTGAGGGTATAAAAAAATTATAGGAATAGGAGGAATGACATGAAGGGGAGGAATAGAGAAAGGATATGGTCTTATTTTAGGGAATAAATGCATTGGTGGCCTAGGTATTAGCTTTCCATATTGGACTAGACATTTTTTTCCCTAATTGCCACCTCATATGCATCTGGGAATGGGTTCGCTCCCATAGACTGGATCATCATTGCAATGTCACTACTAAGGGATTTCAAATAGTATAGGAAATCAAAATTAAGGGTAGGCCTAATAGAGACTAGGATTCTATCCCTTTTTTTTTAGAACCTTGTATTGAAGTCTTACATGACTTCATGAGGGGATCTTTTCATTGCAGTTAACTACTACAAAAGTGACAAATGATCATTTTTATCTTCAAATATTTTACACAAAGACTTTCCTAATTGGTCCTATGTGGAAATGGAATTATAAGTAAGGATTTTACACTAGTCTAAGGATTTAACTTTAAAATATATGTATAATAACCTAATTGTTACATGTTTTTCATTGATATCATGAATGTTGCAGAAGTTAGCTATATACATGAAGTTTTTAGAAGGGGTTTTAGCTTAGTATCTCATAAAATAAGGAACATTTTTGAGATATACTACTAGGATAGGATCATAATGGTGGAGATCCAAAGGAATTTGGCCTTTAAAAGCCACAAAAGCTCTAGGGACTACCATGGTAATAAAAGGGGTTGACAAGTATATTCTAGTAGGGGTAGACCTTAGACTTGATCTAGGAACAAAGTTACCTTTATATAGGTGTGTAATAGCAAACCTTAACCTATTTTCTGAATTTGAAGGTAGTTAAACAAATTAAAAAGGAATACCTATATAAGTTGATCTTATAGTCACCTTGGGCATCAAACACAACTATTACTCTGCACTAGAGTGTTGATTATTCTCTTAGAGTCACCAAATACTATTGTGTGAAACTTTAACTATTATAAACTGATCAAAGCAACATCAACATTGATTAATATTTTATTTAAATTGGGTCCTATAGGGCATGCCATAAAATGTTTTATATTTAATTTTCACCCTTGGATAGGGTTCTTCAAGCTCTATCCAATTGAGATATAAAATGGGAACAACCCTAGGTTGTGGGTCACCTATGGTGGGGTTGAACCTCTAAAGAAGGTTGGCTTCCTCTTAATGGATCACCTATGTTAATTTTTGCATTAGGAAAAGGGTTAGAGAAGGGTAAATGGATCATAATAAAGTTAAAAGGGTGATGCACCAAATTAAATGAGAAATCACACAATCATGCAACATACACTAAAGAAGTATAAGATAGCACTAGTTCACACAATCTCAAAAATCTAGCTAGTTGCATAAGTATTCTGTACACCAGGTTTAGTAAGAAATGAATGAAACTAGGGGGAATTATAAGAATCACACCAAGTGTAGACATAAAAAATATTCAAACCATGATTCTAAATTTTATAATTCCCTTGACTACCTTGGGACCTTATTAAGACCAATCTAACACCCTGAACCCTAACCAAGCTTAACCCATAGTCAGTTTGACCAAACTAGCTTAACCCTATATTTTACCCAATTTGACCCTTCACCCTTAACCATCAATGGTTAGGGTGCACCTCCTTAACTGCCAACATGCAAACTCACCCACCTTGATTATCTAAAAATAGCTTGTCTAAATCTAGTTATGAACCATTGCATGGATGAGTTAAAATTAGGAAGCTTAGTTTACATATTGTTATAATTCTCTTACTTTCCCTATAAGAAGAGAGGAGAAAGAAGGTGAAAATGGATCTAAAATTGTTACCAAGAGCTTGTGCATCTAGATTTCTTTTGTTTTATAGGCCAATCATCATTAGTGATCCAATGATATAGCCACTACATCAAAGAGGCAACTTACTATCATAGCTCCTCCAAAGTTCCAAGTATAGTTACTTTGTTGGAATCACACTAGAATCCACCCATGAGTCAACCACCTAAATAATTCACCTAATCATCCTTCTATAAGATAAGTACTTGATTTAAAACATTTAATTATTATATTTGACTTTCATACTCAACCCACCACCAACCCAACTCTCAAAATCTCACTTTAAGATCCCATTAATCAGCCTTTTTACCAACCTAGATCCACACATAGTAACAATCAATGGTTTTCCCAACCACCAATGGTCCATCTAACTACCAATGATCAACTTGACCACCTATAGTCACCTTAACCATTCACAGTCATCCCAACTACTGATGGTCAATGTGGTAGTAAATTTTAGCAAGCTATTTTCACCTACCTACCCCTAACCAAACTTTATTTTTGTGTCCCTACCTATTCATAGACCCATTTTTGATTTTATGAAGCTAACCCCAACCGCTTAACACTAATATTAGTTTTCTTATTACTAATTTAGTCATTTCTAGTATATTTCTCTAGTAAGCATTTCTTGTGTTCAATTCTAATACCTTTCAATTATTGATGCAAGAACTTTTTATTCTATTTATAAACCTAATGATTTAAAACATGTGGATTGATAGCCTCTAAGGAAGCTCTTGCTTCTGGGATCTAGGCATCACTAGGCAATTCACTCAACTATCAGTCAACTAACCAAATTCCTCTAGTTCCTCAAAGTAAAACATGAAGAACAAAAACCATAGCAACCAAAAGCAATTCACTCTGCTTGAAAAATCTTATGCTTAAATCTTAGAGAAGTTATTGAAAGCTAATATCATTCAAATTCTTCCTATCAAGCCACCCTAACAATTTGACTCTTCTCATCTTACACCTAGTCAATACAAAGATAATGATATATGTGCCTTTTACTGAGTAATAGGGCATGATGTTAGTAGGTGCAATACCTTTAAGAGCCTTGTTTAATCCCTTATTGATAAGGGGGAGTTTGAATTAGACACCCCTAATGCACCATCAAACCAATCCCTTGACATATTTAGGAAACCTTTTCCTAACCATCTACCTGCTAAGAATGAGAGCAACATAGTTGAATACTCTCATAATGCCCATACTATTAACATTGTTCCTGATACAATCGTTACTAAAGAACCTGCTCACCAACCTATGTAACCCTCACCCTCTCTACTTATTGAGGTAGCAAATTTACCTTCTCCTCTTTCAAAAACCCAAATTGAGGAAATGTTCCTTTTTCCTCTTATACATATTGAGGTAGTGGAGTCCCCAACCTCTCCTTTGATTGACATACCTAGAAAATCACCCATCTTATCTCCTCCATCAACCATTGAGCAACTCACTACCCCTTCAAAAATAATTCCTAAAGAGGAATCTCCCTTGTATACATCTCCTATAAAGGGATCACCCATTCAAATATCACATCCTTTCATTGAGGAAGATGATGAGTTTACCATCCCTTTATCTCAACCTATAGGCGTATCTTTCAAGTCCACTATCCAAGGAATAAAAATAGCCTACAAACCATTCTCTAGGTTAGTGCAAAAACTGGAATTTATCTCTAACCCTAGCATGGATCAAGCCACCTTTTGGAAGTAGTTAAGGCTACCTTATATTACCAATCAAGAACATCCAACCATACCTTTATCAGACTAAACCACCACTTCCGCTATCCAAACTCTTACCCTATCAACCAAACCAATAGCAACTTCTATTAATATAACAATCCCGTAGCCACCCAAGGCACCTAAACCCCAAGAAACCAAATCACCTTCTCAAACCAAGCTGACCAAACAAATCAAAAACCTTAGCACCTTCCTTACATAGAGTCTTAACCACCCATTTGTGAAGGTAGATCTTGCCTCACTAAAACCAATAGCAGAATGCCAAACTAAAACAACCAAAGAGTTAAAACAACCCAAAGACCTAAAGGCTCAAATTTTACCTCCCTTAACTTTTCCCTCCATTTTGGGACCTCATCCTTATATCTTATGCAAGAAGCCAATTATCTCTACCAAAACCCCACCACCTCTTTTGGTTATAGATTCATAATTACTTTTTGATGCGCCTCTATTTACTGCACTAGTAATACCTAAGACACCTACCTTACAATCCTCTAGCTCTATCTCATCAACCTCCTTACCTAAACCAAATCCATCAACCAAGTGTACCACCCTACTCAAAGTACTTACCATCAAACCTATTTCCAAATGGCTTTCTACCCCAACCAACAAAGTAAAGACAACTACACCTTTACTATCTTTAGTCGAGTCCTACTCAACTATTCTCCATAGGTTATTGCAAACTTCTTATTTGGCCTCACCTCTCATCAGACCCTTTAACTCTCTAGATTTAAAACCCATATGGTATAATTACCACCAAGTGTGTTCTTATCATAGGACACCTGGCCATGACATGAAGAATTTCAAAGCTCTCAAAACCATTTTTTATTAGCTTTACAATGAGGATGATCTATTAATAGATGAACCACCCATAAGTCCTATGTCGATCCCACCAAAAACCTCACCTACTTGATGCTTACCCACTCCTTCACTCTCACCTCAAAGTGAATATGAGTCTACCCAATATCCTACCCCAAATCCTTCTCCTATCCATACTATCAACATGGTCACAAGATCATAGTAGAAGGTTAAGGGGAAGTCTATGGTTTCCATTCCATGGATGAATATATTTTCAATCTCCCAACCAACTCAAACCAATCCATCCCCATGTTTGACCAAACCCAAGGTGTCTATTCTAGGTGCCTCCTAATCTAACCCCTTAAAATCTATCAGGGGATTTATCCTCAAGAAACTTAACTAGACCTTGACAAACATGACCTTGTATGAGTTGATATATACCTTTCCCCAGCATTGCCAAGCACTAATAGAGGTTTTGAAATCAATAGAGGTCTAAAATAAAGATACCCAACCTCTAACAGTCTTTGTTGGCACCCTTCAAATTTATAACCTTGTTACCTTCAAGGATTTAGAGATACTTTCCATCCATCTTGAGGGCCCGAAGCTCCCTTTCTTTATTATTGTCTACATCAACCAAACCTACATCAAATGGGTCATGATTAATGGAGGAGATAATATTAACATCATTTCCTCCCATGCATATAACCAACTCAACATTTTGAACAATGTCATGTCCAAAACTTTGGTCATCATCTATTCATTTAATGATACCATAACCACCACCCTAGGAATGGTTATACTTCATATTTGTGTATGACCTTGCACACTCTCTAAACTTTTTTATGTAGTGGAAGGTGAATTTTAGTACAATGTTTTGTTGGGATGACCTTGGATCTAATCCATGGGTTACATCCCCTCTACCCTACACCATTACATTAAGTTTGAGCACAAAGGCTAGGTCATGACCATCCAAGCTAACCTGAGTCCTTTCTTAACATGCAACATGACCTACCAACCCAATTATTTCCTCTTACCCCCATCTAGCAAACCTTCCTTGACCAAAGATAAGGCCTCCACCACGAAGGAGGAAGCCTTTCCTCCTTCTACCCATGAGGCATCAACTAACTCATCCATCCCCATTGACTAGAGCCCCACCTTAAACCCTTTAGAATCCACATTCCACCACCTTTTTTGGAGGGAATACTACCTCCTTTCTCTTTATGCTTTCCCTACTCCCAAGAGTATAGGAAACTTCACCACCAACCTAGGTATGACCCCAATGTTAGAACCATTTTTCCCTTTAGACCTCCCCACCATTAGACCCATTTTATATATGAGGGAATTGACAAACCCCTTGGTTCTTTTACTACCTCTCTTTCACCTAGGCCATTTATTACTAGTTTCTCCTACCTAGACAAGCCAAGTTTTGCCAAAACATACTTCCATAGGTATGCTTGGAAAGGATTTTGTTTTGGGTTATATGAGTATGGCCCACATGAATTAGTCACCATAAAAACCAAGAAGTTGCATGATAATCATGGCCTTGGTTTCATCCTACCTAATAAGAAGCAACACAAACCACCTACTGTCACCTTTCTTGAGGAAGACATCCCTTCCTCACTAACCTCTCCACCACCTACATGTGAGGATGATGACATCATCCCACCTAACCATTTTTTTCCATCAACATGAGTATCCTAGGATCCTTAAATCATTAGGAGGGGGTGACCATAACCATCCATTTGATCCATCCTAAGATGATAGGTGATGACTCCTCTACTATTAACACCATCTAGTGCTAGGATAATGATTCCATTCTGAACTTGGGTACTTCAGATAACCCCCACATTCTCAAAATTAGCCAATCACTGAATGTCAAGCAACTTTAATATTTCCCCTCTTTCATCCAAGACTGCAACATCAAATTTTCTTGGTCTTATAATGACGTGCCTAGGATCGACCCCACCATTTCTACCCATGATATAGTCACCCACTATGATGCCAAGCTTGTCAAATAGAAACTTTACCACATGCACCCTTACATAGCCCTTCTCATCAAAGATAAGCTTTAACATCTTGTATTTGTCAACTTCATTCAACCCATTGACTACCCCCAATGGGTCTCAAATGTCATACCTATCACCGAAGCCATAGGGGGACTACGCATTTGTGTGAACATTCATGACCTCAACCTTGCTTACCCCAAAGATAAATTTTTTTTACATAACATTGACCAACTAATTTATCTTATAGCTATACAAGAGATGTTATCTCTCATGGATGGATTCTCAAGTTATAATCAAATCCTAATTTCCCTTTAAGATTATCATAAAAATGCCTTTACCACCCTATAAGGGACCTTCTTATATAGGGTCATGCCTTTCAGGTTAAAGAATGTTGGTGAAACCTACCAATGTGCCATGACCTATATCTTCCATGACCTTATCCATAAGATTATAGAGGACTATGTGGATGACCTTCTCAAAAAATACAAACTTTGAAAGGATCATTTAGTCATTCTAAAAATCATATTTGAGTGGCTTATCCATTATCATGTCCATCTTTACCCTAAGAGGTACATTTTTGGGGTCTTGTTAGGAAAACTTCTTGGTTTTATTATCTCCCTTCAAAAAATTGAAGTCAATCCAACCAAGATCAAATCAATCCAAGACATTCTTCCTCTCATCAACCTCAACCAACTCCATATCTTTCAAGGGAAGCTTCAATCCATCCATCGATTTATCTGCTAGCTTTTAGATAGATGTTGGCCTTTCCACCACCTTCTAAAGAAGGATGTATCTTTCAAGTGGAATAGTGATTATTAAAATGCCTTTTATTAACTCAGAAAGTACCCTTTGTCACCACCTATCCTCACCCCTCCCAAGGATGACCAACCTTTTCACCTTTATATCTCTACCATTGACCATTCCCTAGGGGCAATGCTTGCTCACCAAGATGATCAACATAAAGAGAAATATATATACTACATTATCCACACACTTATAGAGTATGAGACTCAATATTCCCATAAAAAAAAAATCTTGGACTTAGTCTTCATGGCCACTAAACTCCACCACTACCTTCTTAACCATAAAACCTATGTCATAACCAATAATGACCCCCTAAGTACATGCACTCCAAACCATACCAAAACTAGCGTATGGCCAAGTGGATCATGCTTTTAGTATAGTTTTACCTTGAATTCCTTTAGTAAAATTCAATTAAAGGGCAAGTCATTGTTGACCAATTAACTGAATCACCTTTAGCAGACAATCATGACACTCTCTCAGGTAGACTTTACCTATCAATTCACCATGTTATTTTATGGATCAAAATGTAAACATGGTGGGGGATCTAGTATCATCCTCATCCCCTTTGATGGTGAACCTCTCACTTTATCCTTTAATCTTGATTTTGACTGTACTAGCAATATGGCTAAGTATAAAGCCCTAGTGATAGATCTTTAGACTACCTTAGCCCTAAGAGTTAAGAAAACCAGCATCTTTGGTGACTCTTACCTTGTAGTCAATCAAATAAATGGCTCTTAATAGTGTAATAATGATGTTTTACAAAATTAAAAACAATTGTTTGATGAAATCTTAGCATCATTTGAACACTACTGCATCTAGTCAACCCACGATCTATCAATAAGTTTGCCAATACTATGGCTTCCCTTGCCTCTCAAATATCATTTTCACCTTCCAACTCTAAGCTATATGTCATTATCCATAGACTTACCCAGCCTTCCTATGTCAAACCATATTATCCCACCATCTTCAATGTGAAAGAGATCCAACCTAACCTTTGGTATTACTAGACCTTCAACTATCTTAATCTTAGAATAGTTCCTTTTCGTCTCTCTAGAAATTTTAAAAGAGTGTTTATCTAAAGTAACTCATGCTATACCATTATGGGAGGAATTATTTATAAATGTGGCTTTGATGGCTTCCTCTTTTATTTCCTACGTAGTCATGAAGCCTCTCACACTACAAGGAAATACATAATAGTATCTGTGGGGGGAATTTTAGTGGCCTCATTATGGCTAAGTGCATCCTTCATCTTGGTAAACTAATTTTTTGCCCTTCTCACATTTGGGTCTAGCCTTATTGGTGAAAATCAATCCATATTACTTGTATTGACACCACTCTATCATCAATAAGACTAAATAGTTTACCAAGTGGGTAGAGGCTATCCCTCTAATCTTGACCAAAGTAAAAAATATTATCTCTTTATCAACCATCATATCATCTATCGCTTCGGTATTGCTCATAAGATTATCACTGACAATTGTAAATCCTTAAAAAATAAGCAAGTCTAGGGTATATGTGATGAATTCAACATTAGTTTAAGTTTCTCCTCAACCTATCACCCTCAAGTTAATGGATAGCTAGAATCCTCTAGCAAAACTCTTAATAACATGCTAACTAAAATGGTCAATGAATCTAGTTGGGATTGAAATTAACACATCCCCTTTGCCTTGTGGGCATATCATACTAGAATTATAACCCATATAGGTGTTACCCCTATCTCCTTTATGGTTGGAATGAAGGCCATCTTACCTCTCAAAGTATAAATCCCATCTCTTCACGTATATTTGAAAGAGATTATTTCTAAGGATGATTATCATCAATACCATTTAACCCAACTTGATCTACTTAATGAACGTCATCTAGTAGACCTTACCCATATTCATGTCTATCAAGAGTGCATTAAATGTGATTATAAAAAACACCTTAAGGTGTGAGAATTCAACATCAGAGACCTCATCCTAAAGGAAAATCAACATGTCACTAATATAGAAAAAATCAAGTGGGGCAAGTTTACTTTCAATTGGATTGGACCCTATATCATAACCCATAAGTATGGATCAAGAGCTTACCAATTATCTGATCTTGAAGGCCACCCAGAATCTAAGCACATCCATACTTCACATATACATCTATTCTTTTGTTAAGAAGGATCAATTCTACCTTTTGTTTAACTTGAGCTCATTCATTGTTATCCACCCACATTCCATCTCCCTATCTTAGGGGCAATTGATTAAACCTAAATCATGTGATCATCTATCACCATCATTTCCTTATCTTTAACAATAGATACCATGGATCTACCCATGGCATCATTCTCATGGTACTTTCCACCCTTTCACATGATAGATCCCCATGATCATTGTCACCTAAACCTCTTTACACCTAATCAAATTTCTTGTACTTTTAGTTTTGCCTTCATAAAGGTGAACTACTAATTATCCTATGTAAGTCTATGTCAAGCAAAATCCACCAATATAACAATCATGGGTTATTATTAAGCATTCACAGACTGCTCCCTTAAAGGATAGTTGTTGACAATTTATTTAAAATTGTCAAACGTAAGGTGGAATGCTCCCTTAAAGGATAGATATCAAAATCATTAAACAAATCACTTAAAATTATACCACTCTCTTGAAGGATGGATAAGTAAAGCATTTATCAAAATCATATAAATTTCTTAGAAGCTTCTTGCATAGATCAGCTTGCTAAATATAACAACAAAGCAAAATACCCACTATCACAATCACAAAAAAAAGAAAATTAATCCTGAAAGCCACAATCATCTCTTAAGTAGCATAATAAGGTGGAAAACACAATCACATTTCACAAGTAGACTTCCTGCATTGATTAGTCTACACTTTAAATGACATAAACTTGTTTATATTGACTCTTTGGACACCTATAAAAGAGGCATGCTAGTCTTAAAATAAGGTTCCATTTTCACCTATCTCCACTTTACTCACCTCTTTAACCAACTAATGAATTCTAGATCAAAGAATTCATAGTGATTATGTTCATTAAGCCAATCCAACTTTGGTTCTATTATTTTCGTCCTTGTCCAAGAAGAAGCATCATGCCCTCTTATTATCCTATTGTGGCTAGTTGATATTTCCATTAAGGCATTTATCTCTTGATTATATTCTTTTTTGTCCCATATAGTGTCATTAGTTACCTCACCTCATGTGGTTTACCTTAAGAAAGATAACAACAACCATAATCATAACAAGCATATCCATGTGTGTCATAAGCAACATCATAATCATAAGCATAACCATAAAAAGCATAATAAAATCACACCATCCATGAATAATAAAATAATCAATCACTTTCCACCACATGTTTGAAATCTAAATAATGAAATCCAAATACTTATTAAGATTTAACATGTCTTAAACAACCAGGGAACATAACCATATATCAAAACCATCTCATGCCCACTAAGCCTATATTAGTGTTTATCATCTATAACATAAATGTCATTTATAAGTAATATAAACATCACACCACAAGCATTAAAATCAACATCAAACCATAAACCATGAACATAAGCATAAATATAAATCATAGGTATAACTCATGAGTCAAATAACATAATAATGTGTACAAGCAGATAAACATGTCTCTCTCTCAAAATATACATCTCACCACATTGGCTCATAGGTTAGAATCAAAATGATATATAACATAAATATAAAAATTCATATCTTGTCTATACCCTAGGGGCACCACTATCTCCTAGATCACCATTGGGTCATGGTGCCTACCCAACTATTATACTTGCTAATCTACTAGCTATCCTTGTCTATACAACTATAGACATTATCCATTGCCCTAGTGTCACCACATTAGCACCACTTGCTATCCTAGCTCTATACTCACCCCATTGGGGCTCATATGTACACTGTGTCAAAACTATGGCCTCATAGTACCATATCTCCTCCATAGTAATCAGGTATCATGCCATGGGGATGGTTCCTAATGACCTTGTCTACACTACAACTACTCTTCCTCCCCTCTACCTTAAAGAGTCCATCTCATATGTAACCATAGCAAGTGAAGACTAAGTCTAGTCCCTATCATCTATGAAAGTGGCCACCTGACCCTATAATGTAGTAATCTAACCTTGTAAGGTGGACACCTACCCTTGTAGTATTGTAATCTATCCCTCTAAAATGATTAAATCCATTCTTGCCTATCCATCAGGGCTAGTCAGATCTATAACCATTAGCCTCACACCTCTATCATCTTGACCAATATTTGTAGCTACATATATAGGCTAGTACCATGCCATGTACCCATCTGTAAACCTAACATCATCTATCTGTGCCTTAGCTAATAACTCCTCATAGTCTAGAAAAATAGGCACATGATGTGGCTCTGATAATAATATCTCTAAATTATCTTGCATGTACCTAGGGAATGGACTTAGAATACCCTATACCAAGCCAAAATATCAGTGTATCCTATCAAATGGGATCAGATCCACCTCCCCATCCCACCTATTGAGTATGCATCTTTAGCTTTGAAGGGAAAGTGTTTGCCTTCTATAGCAAGGCGATATCGAAAACTACACATAAGGCCTCTAAGTGATGTCTCCTATCACCAGTGTACCCAATACACCCCTAAACTACTCCACATCATGTGTACCACCTCCTACACTTGACATAGCAAAACCACCCCTCCATCACATGAAACCAATGGAGAACTCTATCTACATGTATCCTACACATGGAAATCCCACTAGCCTTAGCACATAGATATGCTCATAGGCCTAATAATGTAGAACCAAGCCAACACTGATGCCATACTCCTTTGGGCCCTAAACCCCCATAGCTCCCTATATATCTATACTAAGAAAATAAAAACCCAATTAAATACCATCCACCCTAGCAATATCTTGACCAACACCCCTAGTAGCAAATAAGGGAACCTCTCATTGTTTGAGTCAATACTCACAAAGGATGAAATGGCTATCATCAACATGGTCATGAGTCTCCTCTCACCTAGACCCTTCTAATACAAAACACTATACCTAAAACCCCTAACATACCATCTAACCTAATCACTATCATCTCCATACAAAATCTTGATGTGATCATCTTAATCCTCTCACTCTATAAGATATATCAAATTGCCATAGAGTGGAGTCAAGTGATCCTATGTATGTTCTTGAGCAAGATAGTCATCTCACTAGTAAAAAATAGAAAGGTGTTCAAAACAAGATCCCATCTCTTGATGATAACTATGATAATGGATGCATCCTAAAGCACATGCTGATAGTGCCTCATTACTCCCAACCCCACCTCCTCCATGTGAACCCAATAAATTGGGTTCATCCACTACTAGATATTTAAAAAGATACATGGCACTGAGTTATGCATCTATATCTATTCCCTAGCCTACACGAATATGGAAACATGGCTTAGTCACCCACACCATTATTTTCTACCCTACCCTTTAATCAACTCACTTATTTCCTTATCCATCCCACCCATCTACCCAATACCTACTAATCTTGCCTTCTAAGACCTACCATGCCAGCCTATACCTAGCAAGTAAACACCTAACTTAGCCTTAGCATTTTAACCCTTACCAAAAATTTATCTTTTGATTAAGTGACCATTGATGGTTAGGATGACCACTGATAGTCATGGTGGCCCTTTTCCTAGGGTATCAACCATTGATGGTTAGAATCAACCATCAACAGTCACTATGGGTGTTTCAAAGCTAGAACACCCAAATCCTATATACTCTTAAAACTAACCAAATAACAAACTAAACCAACCAAAATTTTCACCCCCTCTCTACCTACCTAAATTACCTACTCACTTTATCAATTCCTTATTTTACACACACATTTACCTAAAACCCACCAAAATCCTACTCAAGGCATAACAATTTTAACCTGCCCATTTAAACCTATCCTAACCCTAGTATAAACACACTACAATCTAGATAATCTATTAAATTCAATGACACCCCTAACTCATTTCACAACCACCATCATGGATTCAATCATAGACCTACTTATCATCATTCACACCCATGTGCTTCTTGCATCTTGACTGGTCACCTCAATCCACCTCAAGTAAATGTCAACCTCCATCTCAAAAAATACACTTAGTAAGCACCTTCACCATAAAGCACCAAAATCACCAAAGCTCAAATTCAAACTAATTAAAATATGACAATGAGTGAAAATTAATTCCAATTTCACTTTTACCCCATGGACTTTTAAGGTTTCCACCCTGACCATTGATGATCAGGGTAACCATTAATGATCACCCTTGGGGAAATTGACCATCAATGGTCAGGTGGCCCCACCTTTTTTTTACTCTTTCCTTGAGTAAGTCATCTTTAAGTAAAATCCAATCAACTAACCCACCTATGGAGACTACCTTATCTACCCACCTTGACCACTTTGTCACCTCACCATTGGTCTATTTCATCCCAACTAGCATGCACTTTATGACACTTTTTTCCTAGTCTTTTGACCATAGAGACAACATTACCATGTTGACCCTTTTTATATTGTACCACCTCACACTTACTTTACCCCCTTATGTCTTCTAAAAAGTAATTTCTAACTTAGATACCCATGACACATGACCCATTTGTGTTTTTAAAGCACTTCCTACCTTGGATACCCACCAAAACACAAACATCACTTTGGAGACATGCTAGTATAACTAGCTACCATGATTAAATGTGATCATATGATCCACTTGTCTATTATCCTCTTAGTACCAAACTTTATTTTTATCAATTATGGAAACCTAATATTTGCTTGATCTTGGCTATCACACCTTTTTATCACACTTTGTGTGCTTATTTTCACTTTAGTGCCCAACCTGTCATCCACCTTCATGACACACACCTTCATCATCACCTTCACCCACCTTATAAAACCCACACCTAATTTTTTTTACCTCATCACCTCTTATTTTGAGGGAGAACACCTCCTCCCATACTTAGGGTAATTGGACCTTTGACCAACATCAATTTTTTTTTTGTAGCTTGTTGAATCAAGTCACATAAAAATGGCAAAATTTAGACACCAAAAATATGCACACCATGATTTTGAATGTCATAATTCCCTTGACCACCTTGGGACCCTCTTGGAACCAATCTAACCCATCAAACCCTAACCAATATTAACTTGTAATTATATTTACCAAACTAGCTTAACCCAAGCTTTTACCTAATTTAACCCTTCACCCTTGACCTTCAATGGTCAGGTTGACCATAGATAGTCACCTTGACCATCAATGGTTAGGGTGTACCTCCTTAACCACCAACATGTAAACTCACCCACCTTTATTTTCTAAAAATATCTTATCTAAATCTAGTTTTGAACCTTTTCATGGATGAGTTAAAATTAGGAAGCTTAGCTTATGTCTTGTTGTAACTCTCTTGCCTTCCCTATAAGAAGAGAGGAGTAGGAAGGTGAAAAGGGATCTATAATTGTTACCAAGATTTTGTGCATCTAGAGGTCCTTTGTTTTACAGGTCAATCATCATTAACAATCTAATAATATAGCTACTATGTTAGAGAGACAACCTATCACTGTAACTCCCTCAAAGTGCCAAAATTATCATTACTCTATTGAAATCATGCTAGACTTCACCCATGAGTCAACCACCTCAAAATTACACTTTGAAATCTCATTAATCAACCTTTTTACCAACATAGATCCACACATAGTAATCATTGATGGTTGTCCCAACCATCGATAGTATGTCCAACTACCGATGGTCACCCTAACCATCAATGGTCATCCCAACCACTGATGGTCACTATGGTAATAAATTCTAGCAATCTATTTTCACCTACTTACCCCCAACTAGACCTGATTTTCTATGTCCCTACCTATTCATAGACCCCTTTCTAATTTTTTGAAGGTGACCCCAACCACTTATCACTAATATTAGTTTATTTATTTCTAATTTAGTCATTTATATTATATTTATCTAGTAAGCATTTCTTGTGTTCAATTCTAATTCCTTTTGATTATTGATGCAAGTACTTTCTATTTTATTTATAAACTTGATTGTTTAAAATGTGTGGATTGATAGCCTTTGAGGAATCCCATACTTATGGG
The DNA here is from genome assembly GCA_037957365.1 of Torreya grandis. Classification (NCBI taxonomy): domain Eukaryota; kingdom Viridiplantae; phylum Streptophyta; class Pinopsida; order Cupressales; family Taxaceae; genus Torreya; species Torreya grandis. Next base: position 1,808,774 of record JARHVA010000655.1, on the reverse strand, counting down.
ATATAGCTAATGCTAAGAAAACCACTCAATTATATATCTAACAAAAAAATTACATTAGTGCTTTCTTATCTTCAAGTTATCCTCCTAATCCAAAGAGGATATCTTCACAATCTTTTGATTCCATGTGTGCATAATCAAATAGGTTTTTCAACCATACCCATACTTAGTTTCTTCTTTTCCCTTTCTTGAATAATAATCTAAAATTCATTGAAACATAAAAATTTCATTAATGGTAGAAATAACACAAATGCAAACCTACATTCGACTAGAAAATTCCCTAAAATAGTCAAGAAAGAAGGATAATGGGCATGAAAGATTATCCTTCACAATGCCATCATGCATAAACTTACTAAACATAGTTCAAAATTAAGAGATAGTTAAAATAAATATTATTATCTTTAAGAGATATTTCATACAAGTTTTGACATGGTCTATCCTTATCAAATGAGAGTTTCTACTCTTTTTAAATTAAGATAAAGTCTTTTTATTTTCCAAAAGAGAGCTTGCCAAATGGGAAAGAATGGGAGATATAGGAGAAAAGAAGGGAGAGAAGAAGGTGATCATGAGTACATAAAAAAATTAATGAACTACCACCACATTTCTCAAATTCTAAACCATCTTTTATCCAATTAGGACTAATTCTTCATCAATAAGCTAACCTTCATCTATCCCAAAATATTTAAGTTCTCTCATTGGTTGAGAAATACACTAGAAGACAAGGGTTTGTTTTGAAGCTGATGAGTCATGATCCTTGCTAAGAGGGAATATCCTCAAAGATTTTGAATAACATTAAATTATCCACTATGATACTCCAATCCCAAGATCTCTTTTCTATTATCTTACATTCCATCTCCACTTAATTCATTATGAGGGTAAGGTCCTTATATCTATGTACTTGATAGAACCATACCCAATCTACTTTTAGCAGCTATTTATTAGAGCTAGGACCACATTGAAACATCAAACACCTCTCTATAACCATCCATATCTACCACTACTCAATATCTGATCATAGGTCTACTATAGATGAAAACCAATCTCCTTTATTGGTTTTCCTATAGTCTTTAATATCGACAAATGAAGCTCACCATGTGGTCTAGTCTTATTTTGACAACAAATTATTGATCTTTGATCTATATTAGGTTTAAGGACCTATTTTATCTCCACAGAGCTATAATGATGATCCTCTATCCTAAAATATCTTGTTTTGGTTTGAACCGGGTCATGCTCAAACTTGGCTCCTTCATATTTACTTTGCTTGGGTTGAAAAATGCTTCATCAACCTTCATCAATAAACTTGTGTATTTGCCCTTTGTTTATTGGTTATCAATTTCCAACTTAGACCTATCATTTTGTGTTAAACTATATTCTCCTTATTGGTCCCTAGGATACACTAAATCCTTGACTTTAACTTGCACCATTAGATCTATATGTATGAATGAATGTCAGCCTTTGATTTAGATCCTCTAACTCTTTGAATTTAACTCACACCTTTAGATATATATGTATGAATGGACATGAGCCATTGATATTTTTTGGACACACCATTTCAACTCAAATGAATAATTCATGAGGCTTAAATTTAAGTTCACATGCTCATATTTGACATCCACATGAACATCTTTGATGTCTACATGAACATTTTAGGATTTTTGAACCCCAATGGTTAATTTTTATGGCTTAAATTTAACATTTGTGCTCTCATAATTCATGTCTACATGAATATAATTAACATTCACATTATCACCAATCTTTAAACAATAAATGGTTAATTACTAGGGCTTAATTTTAACATCTACATGAACATCTTACTCTATTAGATTAACTTTAAAGGCTTGTATATCAAGATAGAGAACTCATCGAGATATGAAATTTGTAGAGGATGATCTTGGCACTAAGTATGTTGATTCCATATGATCTTTTGGCTCCACAAGTCTTCCTAAGTGAACTTATAAAATGCATAAGTAATATGACCCATCCATTTCTACATGATGTGTGTGTGATGGTCTATTTCATTTCGAATTGTGCTATGAGCTTTTGTTTGATCCTTGAAATCTCTAATTATTTTATGAGGCCCATTCAAACTTATTCTATGATTCTAACTACTCAGACACCTTGAAACCTACTTGGATCCTTCTCTTTATAATTTTGGACCTATTTCTCAAGGATCAATCAGATTATACTTTAATCTAACTTAAATTGTTTCAAAATCTTTTAAAGTAATGTGGTATTCTTCTCCATCATGGATCCTTCATTCTATAAGAAATCTAATCAACTAGGACTTTGCTCAACTCCTTATACCATGGACCCCTCTAGGCAAAGTTCTATATGTAGGCCAAAAATTGGCCAACAAGTCCATAACAAAGTTTCTTAATTGGTGACAAGTTTCATGAGAGTGACCCTAACTTGCATGATACCAATAGAATTTGTGTGGATTGTACTAGTGCTTGGTAGGGTAAGTAGAACTAAGATATCATGGTTAAGATCAAAGAAGACACTTTTGAATATATTTTAAGGAAATTATTTTATGGATATATACATTATTTACTTGAGAAAATGTACAACTAAGATGATAATTATTAGAAATTGGTTATGAAAGGGAAGGCTCTATGGGATTACTTAGAACAAAGGATTGAATGTTATGTAATAGAATCATAATTATATTAACTATGCCATTAGTTACATGTCTATTTTTATATTTCATTAGCATTTAGGTCCTTTTTGGAAGGTGTGAAGGCTCGAATTGTCGTATAAGGAAATATTGATATTTAGCTTTATCAACAGTTTATTCTAAATATTTTAGAGAAAGAGTCCTCACATGATATTTTAATTTTGAGTGAAGAACATTAGTGAATAAATGAAATATATTATAATCATACATGTTATGCTCAACTTTTTTATACAAATATTTCCATTGTTTGATAAATATTTGTATTATTTTAGATTCTAGTTATTTGTAATTAATAAAATGATCTAGGTTATCTTCAGGATGATAATTAGTTTAGAATTATTAAACCAATGCATTGACTAAGTCCTCTAAGATAGTGATATAATGAGTTTTTAGTTGATGATAATGATCTAAAGCATCACCATAAAAGGTTTTAGCTAGTATCTTGGTGGCATCAAAAGTGTTAAGTTTAACCCAATCCTTATATAGGTTTTAAAAAGTCTTGAAATTTAAGGCTTGATAAGTGGATCCATTATAAGTAACACTGGTAACTATGACATCTATGTCAATATTTATAATTGAAGGAACTAGAGGTTCATTTTTTAAGTGTTTAATAACCTTTATAAGGAGTGGAAATTGTGGTATAAGGTTATCATGTGAATGTCTAAGGGGGATCTAGGGGAATTAGGGGTTTAAAACCCCTATGGAGTAGGTTAAGGATGATTTTGGAAATGTAATATCTGATTTTTCATGTACATCATTTTATTAGCACTATTAATTTGAAAATTATCATTTGATTCAAAATTTTCAATAAAAATTGATTAGTGTTAATGGTAGTTTGACTAGTAGAAGCAACATGGGATGCATTAGTGTTATGCAAAGTAATGAGAGTTTGAAATATACTATTATCTTGAGATGTGCTAGTAGTTATATGGATTTGAATATTAGTGTGGGAATTTTTATTAGACCCACCAAAGGTCACACCTAACATGTTTTTATTATGGGGAGGCATGAGAGAGGATAACATTGTGGAAGAAGTCATAAAATGGCTTTTCCTAAATCATATAACAAAGCTAGGAGAAGTGAATGGGGTTATCCAATATGAGGTCCCATCATGATGTTATAAATGGTTTTGGGATACTTTGAAGAGGATCATCTAAACCATATACTTAAGATCACTTTCATCTTCTATCATTTGTAGGAATAAAGTATTAAGAGAAGTAGAATAAGGGAATCTTTTTTTTGGTATTTCTATTATTAATGTGGATATTTCTAAGATCAATATTATCTACTACATGATATGGTACATGCATCTTAGAATATTTATGAGGATCAGTAACACTCATCATGTTAGTTTGATTTTGTTGTACAACTTCATCAAACAAATGTTACATGATGAAACACTTATTTAAGTGCTTACTAAATAAATGAAAATTTAGAAGTTATAAATGAATAATATCAAATTGGTCAATTTATTTGGGATATTAGGATGAATAAAAATATATATAAGTATATTAGGTTGAGACGGTCAATCTAGTTAGGAATAAGTGAAAATATAAAAGTTTGTAAATAAACTAGGTCGAGTTGGTTGACCTCGTTAGAAAAGTAGGAAAATAGAATAATTTGTATACTAACTAGGTCAAGTTGGTCAATATAGTTGGAAACATATGAAAAAATAATAGTCTAGATAATAACTAGATCGAGCTAGTTGATTTAGTTTTAAAAATAGGTAAATAAAACAATCTTTAAACTGACTAGGTCAATCTAATTGATCTAGTTGGAAAAGATAGACAAACATAATAATTTGTATGTTGACTAGGTCGATTTGATCAATTTAATTGGAAGAAGTAAGAAAATAAAAAATTAAAGTTGAAACACAAAACACATAATTTGTATCAATGTTGGCTAATAAACTCTGCATTACAACAAGAATGGAAAATAACAAGCAATAAGAAAGTAATTTAGATTCTAAATAACTATCTAAAAATAATATCAGGAAGTTGTTACTAAAGGTTATGATTGATAGTGTAGGATACTAAATATATTATCTTGTTCATTGGATAGTGTTGATACTATATTTTAGAGCACTAACTATGGAAGAAGTGCCATTCCCATAGCCTACTAAACCTAATCTCAAGGGTAAGTTGAAAGTAACTTCTTGGAACTAACCACTAACTAATGCACCACACAATCAAAGAGATGACTATATTTCTAAGGTTCAATACAAATTGAAATCTTAAGTGTTTCTAAAATACCCATGAGGTACATGGAAACTAAAAACTATGTTTAGCTATGTATTATGGCAATGCGTATTAGGGTGATCCACTCATGATACAATATTTATATATTATAGACAAGGACCATAAACAAAATATTGCATGTCCCTTCACTATAGTAGCTAAGTACTTTTAAAACTTTTAATACACAATTTCAAGGGAAAACCAAACAAAATCAAAATAAAGGTGAAAATAAATTTTTGTCAAAAACCAAGTTATAATTTTTGAAAGAAAATAAATAAGTAGCCAACTATAAAGCAAAGTGATTTTAATTTCTATAAAATAGAGGTTAATTTACTTTACCCTTGCTAAAATTTTGAAATTTATAGAACAAGATTGAATAGCTCAATCTAGTTGGGCAAATAAGACAGAACAAAGTCAAGCTGATCGACTTAGTTTATTGTAAACCAATCCAAAACAAATAAAGTCAACCCTATCAACTTAGTTTGATGGTATAAAATAGGCACAAAATTAGATCAAACCAATCTATGTAGTTTAATTTATGGGTACTATTTTATATAACTTATAAATTGAAAAAATAATAAAGGATTTGAATTTTAGCTTAAAAGTAGGAAATGAAATTTTCTTTAAAACTTGACAAAATGGAAATACTAAGCTATTTTGAATCTAAAAGATAGAACATTATCAACCACATTGATTTAGTAGTTTTTCTTAAGAATGCTAAAATATTATTTGATTGGGTCATCCAAACAATTTTTTTGATCTTATAAAGGCATAAAATAGTGTTATTGAACAAAATCAAGTTAGTCGAACTAGTTCAAATAAGACTAATAAAAAATAATAAAATACACTAGATCGATCAGATCAATTTAGTTCATTAAAATTGAAATACAAAAAAGAATGAAATCAATTAGGTCTATTTAGTTAGGAAAAAAAGATATAATAAATGATTAGATTGATTAGTTTGATTTAGTTGGTTGAAACTAAAATCCTTGTGTACATAAAATCAAACTGGGTTGATAGGGTCGATGAAGTTAAAAATATTTACACATAATATATAACTAGGCAGATAGGATTGAATTATTTGAAAAAAAGTGCAAAGAATATATAATTAGGTCAATAGGCTTGACATGGTTGAAAACCTACACACAAAAAATAGAACTAGGTTGATAAGCTTGACCTAGTTGAAAACCTATGCATAGAATATAAAACTAGATCGACATGGTTGATCAATTTGATTGTAAATGAAAATTAAAATTATAAGGGTTAAATTCATGTTGGATTCACCATAATTTATGAAATTAATTAGGATAGATTTAAAACTTTTCCTACTTAGTGGATTCCAAACTTAGATAAGGTTATCTTACCAAAATAATTCATTGTATATCTATTTATATTGTGCATGACCAATTAAAATATGTTAAACCTAACTAAGGGATATCATATCACACAACACTAAAGGTGAGGGTTTCAAATCCTTTATGTAGATGACATTATTAAATAACCCTAGGTAGGACTACAATACACAAAATAGATCTATTCTAGTGCTCACTAAAGTTTGTAGAATAAATGAGGATAGTTAATAATAAATAAAATAAAACATGCAAAGATAACTCTACTCAATTCAATTTAGAGGTAAACTAAGTAAAGAGTAAAAAATTTATACTTTTGATATGTGTAATATTTAATCTACCAAATGAAAGAGTAAAAGTTAGGAATAGTTACCTTGAATTTAACATGTCATGGCTCAATATCTCCCTTGGACAATGCTATTTTTCAAGATTTTATTATGGATTTGTATGGATCACATTATAGAAATCATATCTAGGCTAAAATGATCCTACTTTTCATCCAATATGGTCCCACAAGATAAGCTTATTTCCCTATAAGGTAAACCCTAAGCAATGGCTCCTTGAGTGTAGAAAGAGTAGAACTATTAACTATAGAAATTTAAAAATCAATGTTCCTCTCTTTTGGATGGAAGTGAAGGGGGTATTTATATCCAAGGATTAACCCTAAACCTTCTAACAATTTAGCTGATAAGATCAACCAGATCAATCTTGTTATGTGGGAAAGATAACTACTAGGTATTAAACTACATTATTTGGGCTGATGTAGTTTTTTAATATGCACTCAATCCCTAACAATATTTACCTAGATGACATAGTATAAAAATGAATAAAAAGGGTGTGTTTTTAGTTAGTAGATATTTAGTAATGTGAATTACTTAGATGAGTGTATAAGTGGGTTTTAATTTCTTAGGGGGTTGGATAAAATTAATTTGTAGTGGTTTTATGTAATGTTATAGAGACCAACAATCTTGAGAGGAATAAAAGGTATGTCACCCCTTTTTTGGTGCACCCTTTAAGGCATGCACTTAGAGAGATTGAAACTTGACATGTTCCTTTCAGAGAGAAAGTGTCAGTAAATGATAAATTTCAAAAATATTGTGTATACAAAAGGTACATCTATGATATGTATTTGTTAAATATAGAATAATGAGGTTCTTTATAGTTCAAAAATAGTGTCAAAAGTATCTTAAAAACTCCTCAAAAAAGTTTTTGTAGTGTGTAAGGACAAGAAACAATCACCATGGCATCTAATTCCATAAAACATTGGCATAATAATTTTATTTTTGTTTATAAATCTACATGTATCTACCACACATAGGTCATATTTCAATTTAAATGACAACAATTTACATGGTTATGACTCAAGGGGAAATGCCAAATCATATATATATATATATATATATATATATATAATACTTAATATGAAAAGTTTAATTTGGATACAAACATACTCATCATTGTCATTATTGGGTCTTTCTAACTACAAAGGATGATGAACATGTGAATAAAAAGTGAACACTTTAGGCATTCTCCTTGTATCTCTTCAAATAGAGTAGCCGATATAAGTAGAGGAGACACCAAGAACCTCTGAAGTTCAAAATGTTTCTATAGTAATAAATCCATCATAATAAGAAAGGTGGTGAAATTATACATCCACTAACACTCTCAAAAATAATAATCCTATGCATTATGTAACTCAATATTTTACTTCCCTTCCATCTCAATCTATGTCCTCTACTATTATAGTTTTAAATAGTACTTCCCATGTTTCCAAATAAGTAATAGAGAAGGCTATAATTAATCCATCTCCTTATCCATATATTCCTATAATTGAGGATACCCTAATGAAAAATCCTTAATCGATGCCTCCTTTGGAGATAGACATATTGAGTAACCCACTGAAACTAGTCTCAATGACCAAGGTTTTAAAAAGATAATTTTTATCTAAAACATCAACACAATGTCCTGTACTAATTGCTTTGCTTAATTATATGAAATCCCCACCTATCATGCACATAGTAGTTTCACATTTCTTGGGTAGCATGATAAAAATTTCCTCAAATGTAGTCAATTTAGTGCTATTTAATAGATAAGTCCCTCTAGTGGACTTATCCAAAACAACAATGCCAACATTTTTCCTAATTATAATTATTCTAACTTTTAAAGTCACTATTATGTATATAGAATTCCTAATATCATTGCACATTATATATCAAATTCCAAGGAACATAATGGAAAGTGGAAGATAGACACTATTATCATAAATCAAACTCAATTGGTATCCCATTATCCCACTGCTTAGATAGAAACTATTATCCCTCTGTATACACATAATATTATTCAATTTATCATTTTCTAATGCTTTCTCTTACAATAACTTATTGATCTTCAATATCACTATGTGCATGCCTAAAAGGGTGAATTTATAAATGCATGGGTAGGCCTTTGGTTCACTAAAAGATATTTATATAATTATTCCATGATCATGTCATTCTTATTTCTAGTTCAAATTCCTAAGTTTTGCCTCCCTCCCTACCTCCTTCCATCCTACCTCACTTAGTTATATCATTTTCCCCATTTCCTATCACATCAACCCAATTAGATTTCATATGTTTTTCACATGTTCCATTAACATACTATGTCAACCTGGTCAATGTCAATCTATATTTTTATATTGGCATTCATACTATTTCTATTTAATTGATATAGTTCAATGCCAATTGACTCCTCTTAGCTACATTTAAACTAGATGATGATAAAAGCTTAGCCTTTAGGTTGGGTTTGGGTATATGATCATAATATACACAAGTCATAATTCATTCATATCATATCACATCACACTCATGTACTCTATTTTTTCTCACACTTATCCCCTAAATCACATTTAATGGATTCATAAGTAGAACCTTGTCTTGAAGGAAGCTTGTATTCTAGAAATCTTGGATATTCATTACAAGGAGTCATTTTAGCCTAGATCTTGATTTGGATTTTTATTTATTCATAACCACACCAATATCTTGTAAACAAACATTGTCCAAGGGGGAGATTGAGGCTCAATGGGCCCATTACAAATTAAGTATTAATAACCTTATGCTCTTTCCTTTATTTCATTTTGTAGATATATGTTGATTATTGCTTAGTGAATGAATGTGTGTTGTGTCCTTGTATATTTTCACTCTACATGTATCCTTAAAGTGTCTATATGATTTATTGAACCTATTATTTATCCATTTTAGGTTTCTTAGACCCCCATTTTTTAACCATGGCACGTTACTCATTTTGATCATACTAACCCTTCCCCTTAGTTTACTTATACAACTACTTACATTTCTTGTTTAAAATATATATTACTTACATAGATATATAGTTAGAGTTATCTAAATCTATCATAAGCCTAAAGTATTTGAAACCCCTTCCTTTGGCATTGATGATATAGGTCTATGGATCCATTAGTCACTAACCAAACATTAGGTATTATTGGGATCTATTTGGTTAACTTTATTTGAGTTTATATCTTTAGACATAAGATAGTTTTAGGCTAATCCTATCCCTTTACATACATTTCAATAATTATTAATTTTAATTCCTTGAATGTTATAAATTGTTTTTTGGCATTGATTTTTAAATTTATTTTCTATTTGTTTGATTTTCTCTAGAAATTGTGTTCTAATAACTTTGAAACTACTTATTGAATATCATGTAATCCTACATGATTTTTTATTATAAAACATTGTGGCTTGAGGGATTTTCCCCAATACTCACAACCATAATATAACACTAAACATGGAATTTAATTTTCATGCACCTCAAGATATATCAAAAAAACCTACAATTATTATTTTAATTAACTTTAAGAAACCATCCATATGTTTGATTTTGTGGTGCACATGAGAGGAACATACCACCTTGGGAAGTTAATCTCATCGTGCCCTTAAAACTAGGGTTAGTGGTCTATAGGCATAAATAGCCTCTATAATTAGTTGTTTGAAAAATTAGGCTAACACTAATCAATGAAAAAGTAAGTATATTTGAAATCCCACATTATCAATCAAATAATTTTAGTATATCTACCTGACTTATTTTGAAATTTTAGTTAAATTTAATTTATAGCCTATATTTATTATTGTATTTTAGATTATAGCAGCCAACTTGACACCATTATTTTATGTGTGCTATAACTGCATCGACCAACACAATATAATTATCTATATCTATGAACTACAATGGCCAGTATGATAAAGTTGATTTCATTTATTTCCTTGATTGCATTAACCAGAGGGATTTAATCTCAATATTTACCATATTTTTATCTTGACCATATCAACTAACTCAATATAATCAATTTTATCTAACATATAATTGTCTAATTACATTAGCTAACTTGATATCTCTATTATTTATATATCCTACCTAATTGTATTAGTTAGCTCAATATAGTTAACACTTCCAAGTACCTTCATGCAATACATTGACCATCTTGATAATGTCTATTAGAATTAGAATCATCCTATCAAATTATATCATTCAACATAATATAGTATTATTTATGATACCTCAGTTCATGATGACATTAGCTTGGATGATATAATTTATCTTTAGCATATTTCCTTCCATCATGTTGTACATATTTGTAGATTATGAACAAAAAAACCTAGAAATATATGATGGATTTGAATAATTATCTTAAAATGTATAGATCTCATTTACCTTATACTACCTTAGAAAATCAAGAGTTAATAAATTTTCATGTGACAACTAGTACTATAAACTATGAGCCACTTATCAAATTCAAACTTCTTGATCCACTTCACTACCCACCACACATTCCTATTGTAGAGGATGAGTTATGTCTTGAGTAGACTCCAAAAATGATCATCTACAATAATGAGAATCATGATCATAAGGGCAAGGACCCTATTGTTATTTTTCATCGCATTATTTCACCTCATGTGGATTTTTCACCTTCCTCTATGTCTATATTTTCTACTGACTTGGTGTAAGTCATCACATGACTTCTCCCTTCCTTTCTTTTTCCACCATGCCTAGTATTTCTAATAATATGGCATATCTTTTATTTAGTGGGACTACTCATAGTGCCCATATTAAAAATCACATTAATGATACCACTAGTGCATCTCAAGCTTCTTCTTCTAGCTAATAAGTTATTAATACTCATAAAATATTGTTAAAATCCATGAACCAAATAGATAGTTTCAAAACCACTAATGCCAATCAAATAATAAATTAAAAAAAGTAAATTTTGAGATTTTATAATCACCCTTAACAACCTCAATGGGGATTAAAAAATCCAAATGTCCCCAGCCATGCCTTAATGATGCATATGGAAATCTAGTTATGTAACCTCCACTTATTAATAAATCAATCAAGCATATTCAAAATGAACCATTAGTTCCTCAAATTATAAACATATAAATATGTGGTATTATTCTTAATATAACCTATAATGGTCCACTAATCACACTTTACATTTGAAATCTTTTGGAAACCTTTATAAATATTGGATTGAGCTAATTCCTTTGTGGCTCCAAAACCTTTAGCCAAACCCTTTTTAGGTGATGCTTGAGATTGGTACATTCAACTAAAATATAGTGTTATATATATCTTATAAGATTTATTTAATTCATTGGTTCAAGAATTTAATACCAATAATCTCCCTGAAAATAGCTCAGTCCACTTCAATAATTACAAATAAGTAGAATCTAAAATTGACCAAAGCTTTATCAAGTGTTGGAAAGCATTATCTAACAAGGTTGAACACAACATGTTAGAAGACAACCTCTTCCATTTGTTTATCATTTCTATTAATGATAAACTCTAAAATCAAGTCAATAATCTCTCTCCAAAATCATTAAAATAATCCATTGATCAAGTTAAATGTCAAGACTTCCTCGTAAGATAATTCAAACCCTCCTGACCCATGTCTAAAACTTACATGCTTATGGAATATAAAAATAAATATGTTACCAATGATGGTGTCATGGATATATAAGATTCCACACACACTATCCATGTTATTCTCCCTAGTGGCTTTGATAAAGTTAACCTTTCCCAACCTGTCATGGGATTTGCCTTCTAGTATCCTCATTCTTCTTTGGATTATGTGAATAATATGTATTTTCACAAGCCTCTTTTAATATATTAAACTAATAAATTTATTCTTCAACCCTTAGCTATATAACTTGATCTATTTCACCCTACCAATAATTTGTATGATCCTCAAAATGTTTTGTAGTATCATGTAAGTTGGGGACATTCTTATAAAAAATGTAGATAACTTAATAACCTTGATTTTTATTTTCTTATTGGTTCTAAATTAAATCATGAAGATGTGATATGATAATGAAACAAAGAAAATTAGAAGGTAGTCCAAACCCATGACTTAAAATTTGAGCATGAATCTCTTAATTAGACCAATTATCATCTTTTCATCTATATAGATCTAATTATTAAACATATTTAAAACCATGAACATAATACTAGTAATCATACTTCCACCAATGTTGTTAAAACCATGGTTAACCCTCACTCTTCTACCAGTAGGATAACTTAGTTAACATGAAAAACATGAGGTGTGCAGTCTCATACATTGACCCTTATCATCATTATACTCATACTCATAATATTTATAAGATAGTTTAGGATACCTTTATACCTCATTTTATGGATGTTAAGTATGGAAAAATCATTGCCAATATATAAAACCCTACTACATCATCCAAATTGATGTAATCAACTATTTTTTTTATGATTATTCCTATTGTAATAGCCATATTTTGGCTCCAAAAATTAGATAAGTATCTACATAATAAAGTGCACAAGGTTTTTTTACATGCAAAGATGTATCAACACCACTAGTTGAGGAGTGGTACATGAAATCTAAACCAATAACCTCTACACATTCTCAAGTTCAACTACTAGCAAGACAGGTGAAATTGACTAGAAACGATTTCCACATGCACTAAATAAAAAAATAGTATGACCCAAACACTGAACCACTTGGACCAAACCACATTTAAGATAATTGATGATAAATGATGGGTGTTAAGTTTTATATTATATCCTGATAGACATTTGTGAAGAAATGATTGAAGATGGTTTTATGCAGCATCGAGAATAACATGAATTAACTAAAAAGTTGATATAATGGTGTAATACCTATAAAGAGGGTGAATTTGGTATTAGAAAAGGATCTTAGGATCCTATAAAAGGTAGATCACAAGAAAAATAAAATATTTGGCTAATTAGTTAGTGAGTGAGTTTGTTAAGCTCAGAATCTATCAGGTTATATAGAACTAGGGAAATAAATTAAATTAGTGACATGATTTATTGTATTAGTTAAAGAGTTTTAATCATCATAAGTGCCTTATAGATCACAAATATCCATAACTATTTGAGGAGATATGTAATAATTTTTTTATTGATAGAAGCATGGTTGGTTTCATCCTTGAATTGGTGGAATTGCTACCTTATACTTTTTTATTACCTATTGAATCATGTGTTTATAATAGTTAATCAGAATACTATGATGTGAATGTAAGGTTAATCTTGATGTAGTGACTCATGTGCACCCATTAAATCACGTGTTCCTATTTTACCACCCACTTCTATTTTGCACAACTAACTCTAACCTACCCTAGTTTCCCCTCTTTTCACCTCATGTGAGCACATAAAGTACCCTTGCATGATATGTTAGTGTAGGAGTTAAGTCATTAAATATTGAAGAGTGTGCTTAATTTGAAATGCTAGTGATGAATTAGATGAAGCTACTAAAGAAGTGATCAATTTACCTCTACCTAAAATGTATGCTCATGCTCTAAAATCTAAATTAGAAGAATATTACAAATATAATTTAGAATTAGGAGACATATGAGGATTTAATGTGTGAGTTTATTAATGAAGTAAGCTATATAAATTAATACACTATTCATTTCATGACACATTTGATTCATCACTTGGATACCATGTAGAGTTTAGTATTCCACCCACAAGTAGGGTTATATGCCACCAACTGAGTATTTTGACAAATAATATAGTGATAGGAGCTAGATGAACATTGACATACCAATAATCACTCCAAGTTATTGGAGGTGTTATTTTACAACCAATTATAGTAGCTGGTGGGGACATACCACTATCCATATGAAGTTAAACCTTACGCACACTTTCATGTAGTTTGCCATTAATACAATTCATATAGGCACTAGATGTGCATATGCCTATCTAACTATGGGAAGACCCTAAGCTTACCTAAGTATCATAGGTTTGATAAAACCATAGATTATGTTAACAAGTGTGAAATTATTTATAATGTAATGGGAGTCACTTCATTTTAACTAAAGGTAACCCATTTTTTGACCATTGTGGTAGATCACAAATATATATGGTATCAAAATATAGACCATACCTAGACCATAATGGAATAAAATATCCTAAAGTATGTGTTCTTATAGGAATTTTACATCCCATAATTTTAAAAAAAATTATCATTGCACTCAAGGAGATCAAGCAGGATCCTAGGGAGATCATTCACACTTATGTTTCTAGGTTTAAAACCTTAGTTTATATGATATTATATGGACTTCACCTAGTGTAATGTGACAAGTGGTTTTTTTAAAGGATTATTTATGTCTATTTGACACACCCTCTCTATGATTTCATTCCCCAAAAAAAGAGAGCCATTAGAAGTGATAGTGAGAGATGATGATATTGGCATAGAAGACACAAGAATCAACCCAATGATCAAGGAACAAATTAATTTGATGGAGTTATTATTATATTAATTTTTGGCTTAAAAATAATAGGATTCACACATAATATTATATTAGTATGACTCCAACTTGGAGGGGCACAACTAGAATAATTACCCTAAGCCTAGTTTTCACTCCTTAACAACCTCCTAGGAGTTTTTTCATGAGGACCATGAAACAAGTTACTTCCATATTCTACAAAACATCATTGAGAACAATGTGTCTTTGTAATATAGGATATATAATCCCCCCACCATAATATTAATTATTTTTGAGTGATTGATGAATTATACAAGTTGCAAGAGTAAAGTGAGGGAAAGTCTACTAGAGCCCTCCAATCAAATTCCAATTAATCAAGGCTATTAGAGGTTACATCACAAAGGTTATGGACACTATGGGTAATAGATTGAAAATAGAGATCATGTTAAAGGAAAATCAGGTGGTAACTTTCCATAGTGACATTATCACAAATGTGAGTCACTAGACTAATTTTAGCATGATTGTCCCAAGTATCCCACTTTTTATATATTTTCATGGCATTCATAAGGTCAAATAATATATGGACCTCTATGATAAGATCACATAGTAATTCAAGCCTAATATATTTGATGGGATGACATGTTATTCACACAAGTCAAGGATATAAAATAAAAATAATGCTAGAGCTGAATTCCACATAATGGCATAAAATGACATGGTTAAATAATCAATAATGTCTCCTAAATAAGTGGAAATTCCCTAATTTGAGCTTGAGGGAAGAATAAACAAAGTAGTTCACCTATATATTTCCCTTGTAACATTCCATTATGGATCATTATAATTTTATATGCTAAGCAAGGCCTTGAATATAATTTAGAGACTATAGGGAGAACTCTAACTCATGTGGGAGCTAGAGGCAAAAGTTCAAAGATAAATCTAGGCTGATGAGCTACAATTTGGTGAGCTTGCAAACTTCCTCTTCCTCTTATTATGTAATGGGATGTTTCTCATGATGAATAACCTCCTAGTTAAATGTGACAATGAACATCCAGTTGATGTCCTAATACCATATCTAGTATTAAGGTGTGAGGTATAGGCCACCCAAGATAAAGGAAATGATAAATAATTACTTATGGAAAATGAAAATAATAGATTGTTAGTCTATGACATCCTAATGGATACTTTAATTGAGTTAAATGTCCTCATAGGATATGCATGGTGGAATAAGGGAAGCCACACACTTCAACCCTAACTTTGTATTTTATTCATGGTAGACAAGACAAAATCTGAAACCATAAGTGTTTTATACAATGCTAACATTAAAATAATGGATTTAAAATTTTTCACTCATTTTTATGTGATCAAGCTAGCCAAAATATAAAACCACTATAAATTTTTGGGAAGGCCATGGTTCTGCTAATAATGTGGACATGTGATTTAAATAATGGTGCATTAGGTTTGTGAATTAATTTGAGTGTGTGGTGATCCTACTAACGACAAACCAAGGGGAAACATATGTTGAAAGTGTGGATCCTATTGACATTCTCAAAAATATATAAAACATTAATACATAGAACAAATAATCTATCAATCCAAGTGCAAAAAGAGCCCTAAGATAAGATGATGTGGAGGCTAACTCAAAGACTGTAAGTATTGCTAAAAATCAATGGGAATAAGAAACATATGAGTCCAATGTAATAAGGTGTGGCATGATAAACTCAAACCCCCTATTTGAACCTAATCATGAGGTGGTGCTCACCATGAGCACATCTTCTTATAAAAGGGTCGATCAAAGATGTGTAATGATATGGTAGCATCCCTGATCCCAAACATGAAGAAGAAATCATGTACCATAGGAAACCCTTCACCTAAATAGATTATTTGGATTTTTTGTGTCACATATAAGGTCCTAGGTAAATGTTTATACCATTGGTATTTATTAGCCATTCTTTTTGAATAACGTCAAAGAACATGAGGGCAAGAAAACCTTCAAATGAAAACAAGGTATGGGTGTCGTATGCACCTATCACCTTTGAAGGAATGAAGGTGTCATGGATTATCAAGGAAATCTCTCCTTTATATGCCAATAAAGGAGATACTATATGCCATAAGTTCAAAATAAATAGTCAGTAGACATGATTATCAAGTTATAGATTGCATAAATGTAGTGGTGAGATGCCCTGATGGTGTTTTATAAATTATCAACTTAGACTAGAAGGGTAATAAGGAATTTACACCAATTTTTAATAAGGATTGATAATCCATTTTAATTTATTAATTTATTTCTTTATGTTATAATATATCCTGCATATAGTAGTGGCATCTATGTTGTAATAACATGTGTATAACTCTTAACATCTACTGAGGTGAGTCAAGCAAGGGTATTATTTAAATGCCATATATATTATACATATAATTATTTATAGTATCTTTGTTATTTAAAAATAAAAATATATATTTGTGCCACCCAAAAATATTAATTCTTGTGAAGGAACAACCTTAGTTTATGAGTTAAAATTATGTTGTGTTGGAGGACTAAGCACATGATTCAGCATGGGGTAGGTGGGACCAAATAAATACACACAACTGCTATAGAGGAGAGAGGAAAGGAGAATGAACATGAAAAATAAGTATAAAACATGAAATATTTATGATAAAATAAAAATCATGATGTAATTATTGTCATATAGGACAAGCTAAGATACAACATGAAGTGATAGGTTTAGATCCTGGGGATAAAAAGTGACAAATGGCTAGTTGGACAAATTGATGAAATGATATCTAGTAGTGATTGGAATAATGAAAGGTAAGGATGGAAAATATAAAAGTTTGATTTAAATTAATTTATGTCATATTTAAGAAACTCAAGGAGTGACTCATCCTTAAAATGAAAAGAGTGTAAAATCTTAAGGAATAACTCATGATCACATCGGTTAAAATGTAAAGGCCCAAGGTATGACTCAACTACCCTAGAATATGCAGTTTGATAGGTATTTAGCTAAATATAAATATAGTGTTAAATTTTTTGGCTAGATCTACTAGTGACCCACTCCCTCTACATCTATAAAAAAGGGAACTTGGCCTATGACAAAAAATTTCCAAATAGAGTTGTTAATGAAGGAGGTTGATGGTGTGATGGAGGACTATTAGAGAGATATCAAAACAATTTGCTAAGCCCAAATTTTGTGGATAAATTGAGAGGATCAAAGAGAGGAGGATGAAAAAGGCCTAAGTTCCATTCTCTATGCAATATGATAGCTTTAAAGAGTATATGAAATAAATCCCATAGATTTGGAGAAATCCAAAGAAGACCTCTCGTAGATGAAATGTTGTGAAATTAAAGGCCCCAAACATTTTCTTCATTTGTGTGGGTAGTATAAATCAAAGTAGATATAAATTTTGGACTCATATTCCATTTAATAGATCACATGAAGATCAAAGGCATGAAATAAATAGGAATAAGACTAATAAGATTGTCAAATGAGTGAAATAGTGATGCAAGAGATGAATCCAAAAGGATTTCCTAACATCCATAATCATTGATGGGTAGAGGGTGGAAAGTACAAAAGATGATACATCAATATTAGGTAATAACCATAGATAAATATGACCTAGTGAAGATAAATAAGTGGTTTGAGGATGACAATCACACTACTACATTGAATAAAATTAGTAGCACTATATGGGAAGAGAATGTGTAGTGTTTTTGTTCACCTAAAAGATGGAAGGACTTTGAAGATAAAACTAGATGGCAAGGTAAATATAGGAGATAATGTGTCTCTATAATATAACCTTTGTTATTATTCATATAAAACCATTGAATTAATTCCATAGGGGTTGAAAAGTTCCTCAAAGTCATGAGACTACCCCCCCCCCACCAATCTAGTTTCCCTCACTTGTGAGGGTAACCTAGGTGTAACCTATAATAAAGTGGTGCACCAATAGTGGTAATAAACTAGGTGAGTTCCACATAGACAAACCTAAGTAACATGATCTTATTAGCCATGAAGAATTTATGGTGCTATGTAATCTCTTACATGTGCTTCCACATCTGCCAAGGAAGAAGAGTGGAGGGGGAACATGGGTACCAAGAATAAACATGAAATAGTAATGTGGTGAGATGGAAGAAAGGGTCCTTAAGAAAATGGGACCTAAAAAAGGTGGATATTCTCACTATAAATAAGAATCTAGCATCATTTTGGAGTAAACTTGTAGGAAATCAAAGAGGTTAACATGTCTATAAATCTTACCATAGGAAGGAATATATTGAGATGATACAAAATGAACCATATTTCTCTATAATGAGATCAATAAGAGAGCTAAATTTTCCATATAAATTCATGCAAGGGTCCATAATTTTTTACTTTTAGAAAGGATAATTAATATCATCTCATAATGAGGTGTTCATTATAAGATTTTAAAAAAGTCTAAACCTAGATGAGTCAGTTTCTTATGGTGTAAATTCATAATAAGCTAGATTTCACAAGGAAAACAAGTAATAGTTGGACTTGTTATCTAGGGATAGATAATTGTTTTAGTAAGGGATGAAGTTGACCCCCAAAAATTGGATAAGTCCCTAAATACTAAATAATTCAAGCACACTATAGTGGATGTCAGATCATCTCTAATATAAAAATGTTAGTGAACTTTATTTCCATTTATTTGTTTGATTTAGGTTATTCTTACACATGGTTTAGATTGATTAGGTGCCATTTGTCATACAGATTTACAGTTGACCATCATTATTATCTAGTTGGTAGGAGCTATTATTTGACCCAATATAATGAGTATGGGAGTTACATGCCTATTCGAATATCTTTTACCACTATTATATGGTGGTTAATTTTCATCTCTCCTACTTGTACACCTATTGTAAATCTAAATCATGGAGGATTTTCATGGTTTTCACTCTTCACTTCTCTATCATAGGTGCTTGTTCATTCTTTTTTATTAATTTGTTTGATCTATAGTGTATTCAATATTCCATCTTTGATCTTGGTGGGATATCCAACATGATATCAAAGCATTAGGTTTGGTAAAATAAATGTCTCATTTTTATGTTATTTGAGTTTATTATGAGATCATAAGTTTTTTCATCCATTATTGGAGGTTTTCTATGCATTATATTAGAATATTTATATGTAAATTATTTGCTTCAGATCTGGTTTACTATAAAAGGGTCTTTCTACTAGCTTTGCCAACATTTTGGAAATGTGCTTTTGCATAGTGAGTGAAAAAATTCCATTCTCTACATAGTGGAGATAACATATTTTCTGTAGATTCATTACAATGCCAATAATAATGTCATGATAACTACATTAAACTATGGTTTGAATTATTAGATTAAACATACACAAAAATATTATACCTGAATACAAAAGAATCCATTGATTTATATTGATAACATTGATGTATGACCTACACTCAGCCACATGGCTTGAATAATAAGCAAATAGATGGGTTGAATCTTGTTTATTGATGAATGGTTGTAATGGTTGGTGTATTTAGTAGTTTTTTCATGCATGATAGAGTCCATCACCATTTCACATATTTTATGTCACATTGATATTCACCCTTATTTTATTCTACATGCTAGATCTAGTAAAGTGTCATGCAAGATGAATCTACTTGGAATAATTCATCCTCCACTCATGTTATGCAGGTTATTTTGATGCCATTTGAATTTTTTATTCAAAAATATTTTTGCATTGTGGAAACAAAATTTCCTTCACATTAAATTTGCATTATAACATAATGAAATCTATTTACTCTCAACCCTCCTCCGATGTAGTTTACTACCATCTACAATATGCCTCTCTCCACATGGGTTGGTCTATTTTTAGTGTCACTATGGTCTCTAAAACCACCTATTCCTTATTAATCATAGTCTTCTTCTTCCCTCTTATATTCCTCTTTGGACTGATCTTTCTTCTTCATGGAAGTGCTTCTCCATATTATTACAAGCTAAGACAAATTCAATATTTTGATGTGCCCTAAATTTATTTTGAAACATGTTATTTTCTAATTATTTTTAAAAATAGTTGCCTTTTATTTTGCCTTAAGAAGGAATGTTTTCATTAAGGAACATAGGGGTGCATAAGAGGATTGGATAAGATTTTTAATTTGCTTTGAAGAGGTTAGGGGTTTACTTTGAATCCCATGCCTGGTTATAAGGATATGTATGTGGTTTAGCCTTAGGAGCATTTTTAATTTTATGTAAATTTAATTAATTTGGGACATCAATGATAGAAACAAGATGTTGTAATATATTTTGATCACTATCTTAAATTTGAGTTATGTTTTATTAAAAAAATAATGTTTTTTGTTACCAATTCATTGGTCTCATATATTTTGTATATTATATATCTTAAATTTGAGTTATGTTTTATTAAAAAAAAGAGAGAAAATAATAAGTGAGGGCTAAGTATATTTTTCAATTTCAATGGTTATTGATCCAAGCTCTCTTGTTCACATGGACATTCTTCTAGAAAAATTTACATGTCCTTTTGATATGTTCACTTCAATGGCATTACATCTAGTTGTTGTGCATGATTTTCCCATATATATGCCACACCTTATTTTTGGCCCTCTTTTAGATATCTTCATATTGTTGCCTTCATCCTCCTTTGTGTAATGGGTAGAATTTCATTACACACATTGTGTTCTTCCTTTGGTAAAAGTAAGAAAAATTATTCAATGTGGATGGAGATTCTTTAGTCTTCAGGTAGAGGATCTTGTTATCTAGATTAATCATCTTACGAGCTATACTAAGAGTATAGATAACTTTAACATCATGTTCAATGGGGATTCTTAGCCCTCACTTATTATTTTCTCTCTGTCTTTTTTTTTTTTTTTGTGGGGGGGGGGGGGGGCATATTTTCCTATAGGATTTATCCGTTTCTCCACTTTATGAGAGTTGTATTATACATGGGTACCTCATCAGACCTTGTTTCCAGGACCCATTTCCTCTACCCACCTAGGCTATGCTTAAGGGGGGTGTTAGTGTAAGACTTTATTTCCATTTAATTTTTTTATTTGGCCTATTACTACACATTTTTTATATTGAATAAGTTATATTTATCATAGAGAGTAACGCTTGACTTCCATTATTAGCTAGTTGGTAGGAGTTACTAATTTATGGGCTATTTCGAGTATGGGAATTACATGCCTATTATAGGATCTTTTACCATATCATGGATTACACCAAGATCATTATATCAGTGAATGCATGATTTCCAAGAGTGAAGTGAGACATGAATTACATAAATATAAAATAAGGAAAGCATACATAAATTATAAGTAATTATAATCACATGAATGAGATAATTACAAAAATAATATAACCATAAATATCCAATAATATCCATACAAGAGTAGCTCACTAGGTGAGATGTAAAAATGGAAGAAAATGTGTAACTCCAATAGAATAGTGATCAAATTTATACAATAAGATAGTAACTCCATACCTAAAATATATGGTCAAAGTAATAACTCCCACTAGCTAAATAGAGCTACCAAATGTAACTTAGAATGACGTGTACACTTACACAAACATATCCCACAAGTATAGGAAAACTCCATGTGTGTGTATAATAATCCTAATAAACTAATAAAATGAAAATAATATCCTACCCTAACACCCCATTAAGTATAGCTTAGGATGGTAGCATAAATGGGTCCCAATAATAAGGCTTTATGAGGTACCCATGTACAAATCAACTCTCATCAAGTGGAAAAGGGGAAAAAACCCATAGTAAAAAACTCCCCCTATCAAAAAAGAGAGAAAATAAGAATGAGATAAGAATACATATTTAAGATGATGTTGAAGCCATATTCACTCCAAGTATAAATCACAAAATGACCAATGTCGATAACTAGATCCTTTGCCTGAAGACTAAAGAAACATTATTCGATGTGGATAGAGATTCTTATGTCTTTAGGCACAAGATCTCATTAGCAACATTGGTAATCTTGAAAGATGTACTTGGAGTGAAGATGGATTCAACATCATATTTAATGGGGATTTTTATCCTTTGTTTATTTTTTAATTTTTTTTTTGGGGGGGGGGTGGAGTTTTTTCCTATGGGTTTTCTCCTTTTCTCTACTTTATGAGATTTTTTTGTACATGGATACCTTATTAGGCCTTATTGTTGGGACCCATTTCCTCTACCCACCTAAGCTATGCTTAAGGGAATTTTAGTGTAGGATATTATTTTTATTTTATTATTTTAATAGGATTATTCTAGACATACATGGATTTTTCCCAAACTTGTGGGATATGTTTATTTAGATGTACATGTCATTGGTAGTTACATTTGGTATCCCTATTTATCTAGTGGGAGTTACTCCTTTTGATTGACTATTTTGGGTATGAATTTATTTTATTATTATAGGAATTTGATCACTATTATATTTATATTTACACATTCACTCCCATTTTTACATCTCACTTGGTGAGATATTATTATATGGAGAGTGTTAGATCTTTGCAGTTACATGCTTTTGCAATTATCTCATTTATGTGATTTTAATTACTTGCAGCTTGTGTATGCTTTCCCTATTTTTTATTTTTTCAATCTTTTTCTCATATCACTTATGGAACTCATGCATTAATTGATATAATGAATTTGGTTTAATCCCTGATCACTCTATGAGAATTTATTTATACATTGGTACATCATCAGGCCTTGTTGTTAGGACCCTTTTCTTCTACCCACCTAAGATATGCTTAATAGGGGTGATAGTGTATGAATTTATTTATATTTATTTATTTTATTTGGTTTATTCCTACACATGTGGTTTAGATTTATTAGGTTTTATTTATCATAGAGTTTTATACTTGACCATCATTATTATTATCTATTTTTAGGAGTTATTCTTTGACCGACTATTCTGAGTATGGGAGTTACATGCCTATTCTAGGATCTTTTACCACTATTCTAAGGGATGTTAATTTTCATCCATCCTATTTTTACACCTATTTTAAATCTAAATTCATGGAAGATTTTCATGGTGGCTTTCACTCTTGATTTCTCTCCCACAATTATTTGTTCATTCATCATTATTGATTTTTTCAAGTTAAAAAAGATTCAATATTCCATATTATATCCTAATAGGATATATGATAAAAAAATAGTGGAATGCATAATATAAATCAATAAATTGCACATGAAATCAAGATGATCTACTATTAAGATATGTGCAAGACACTAAAAACCATGTCCACATGTGTTCAATGAAAAAAAAATGACCCATACATACAATCACCTAGACCATGAACCATAATGAAGACCATGAGGGATAAATAGTGGGAGTTAAATATGATAGTGGATCTAAAAAGATAGTTTTGAATAAATAATGGAACAAGGTGGTAGGTAGCATCCAAAATCACACACATTAATTATTTGGTGGATATAATGACATAATAACTACAAGGAGGTTACAGTTGGTGGAATAAAATGATCTTAGGAGACTATATAAGGCAAATGAAAACAAGAATAAAATAATTAGATAACTAACCCAGTGATTATATCCTATTAGTGAGTAAGTTGAGTGTTAGAATTGGGAGGCCTCAGGGTTCATTCCTTGGATGACCATTCTACAACATCTTTCACATACTAAGGTACAATGATTATTCATGAAAAGTATCCAATGTAATAGACTGCCAACTCAGTGTTCAATATGGCAAGGGGTTGGTATGTGGTTTGAAACCTATGTTTAATGTGATGAGGCAAGTCCAAATCCCATGGATAGGAATACTATTCACTGTTGGTTTTAGCATTCTAGTTATAAAAATTTATGTGGTTTTTGCTTCATTTAAAAAAGCATGTTACCCAAAAAATTTAGCCAATGAGATGTGGGTGAGTTGGTTAAGTGTCATGGTTATTTCAAGTTTCACTCATGTTTAAATCTTTATAAATCCATATGAGGCTAAATGTGGTGATTGGTTATATTCTAGGGGCTGTTAATGGTCATTGGTTATTCTTGAGGCTAGTGGTGGCCATTATTTATAATATTGGTATACATTTGGTAATATTTAGTATATATGTGGTATTTAGGTGGTTAATAAATTACATGGGGATATGGGCCCTTAATTATATCCTAGACTAGTCCATACTTTGGTCAAAAGTTGACATCAATCAAAAAATATTAATTGGCTAACTAATTAATGAGTGATTTTAGTAATCTCATACTCTATTGGGTTGTATATAACTAGGGTAAAAACCTTAATTAGAAATAGGACTGATAGTATTAGTTAAGTAATTATGAGAACCATGAGTTCATTGTAAAGCATGAATATATATAGCTATTTGATAAGACATTTAATAAATTTTTGTTATTGGCTACATAATTGTTCCTTAAAATTGTTTGTAACCTATTAAATCATGTGATACTAATAGTTAATGGGAATATTATGGTGTGATTACATCTGAGCTAAGGTTAAGTATGGCATAGTGACTTATGTGCACCTATGAAAACATGTAAACCCATTCTCACATACACTTCCATTGCATAAAAATAACCTTGAACTACCTTAGTTCCCCTTATATGCACCTTGGGAGAGAATACAATGTCCCCTTTCCTCATATGTTAGTGAAAAAGTTAATTCATTAAATGTCAAAGAGCATGGTTGGACTAATACACTAGTGACTAATATACCATACTAGACTATGCAACACCACCTTGATATAGTCAATTGATCCTCAAATCTATGTTCTTATTACATTGGCCACTTGATATAGTCTATTAGTTCTCATCCCTCTATTTATAATGCATCTATTATCCTGATATAGTTAGTTATTTCCATATGAGAACTAACTATATTAGTCAACCTAAAATAATTAGTTTTTATTCATAACTGTATCTAGTGAATTAATAAGATTGATGTAGTCTAGATTTATCACTATTTACAATGCTACTAAATCAACCATCTTGATGCATTCAAGAATATCCAATCATTTCCATTATAATGCATCAAACCACTCAAAGTAATCTTTTTCTAGCTCTTCTATGAAACAAACTACACTGGCCAACTTGATGTAGTTTGTTCTTCTTGACTAGACTATATCAATCAGGCTAATACCACATAGTTCCTTAACTCATCAATTTAAATCCAATTCAACTCTTCCTATAATTGATCTACTTAAACATTATACATAATTATCTTAATCATGTCAATATCAATATATATTTTATGAGTGGGATCCCAGTTAATAAATTTCTAAGTTCCTCTCTCAAATTAATTTCCTTGACATATCTATTATTCAAAATAAATATCCTTCAACCTTCACCTATGGGGAAATAAGCTACCCTTATCTATTCTAAGGATAATATCCTACAACAGTGTGGAGATATGTCCATTAAAGTTAATGAGACTATGGATTCTTCTCTTAATTAAGTTCCCTATTGCTTCCATGATCCCTAATGAAATCTTACTTCATGCAGATGACCCTCTTTTTTTCATTAGTGTCCAAGTTGGTGTAATTAAATTGAATAATGTTTTAATTAAATAAGATTCTAGAACCTATGTCACTTCCCTTGAGTTCATCAAAACCCTTGGATAATCTGAATGCAATCTTAAGTATATTCAGTGTACATATCAAGGCTATGAGAAAAGACAAATGCCTCCTTTTTAAGTTTTTTACTTTGTATCACCATCCCTCTTATTATGGTTAGATTTAATTTCATGATATTTAACTTCCATTTATCTTACTTTGTATCTATTGGACTCAACACATGAGGGTATTTTCCTCTTCTTCATGCCAATGTGTAAAATTTCCACACAAAAGTGCTATATAAAATATTCAAGGTGACACTTACCCTTAGAATATCAAAATATTCAAAGAATGTGGATTATTTAAAATACCTAACCTTGAACCTTTTACTAATATCCCTTTTTATAAATTTTAATGGTTTAACTATCCCATCAATTATAATTGGGGTTATAGTAGTAACCTTGAGATTGTGGGAAACACAACAACTAACCTCTGTATTAAAATAATGAAAAGTATGATGAGATCAGCCTTAAGCTCAAAACCTTGGACCTTTATTATAGAAATATCTCTTAATTAACCCTTATTTATGACCTCATTATTATAATAATATTACTATTGAATTTCCTACTTCTATGATCATCCCTAAGAATATGAATTCACACTTCCTCTAGTTAGATTTTTTACTGCCCTCCACATAGATCTTCATAAACCTGATTATGATGATGGTTATTCCCTTGATGAACCATAATTATTTGGTTATTCTCAAGCTAGGATATTGAATTAATATTTTATTAATCCTCTCTTAATCACTCTTAAAAGTATTTTTACTCTTCTTGTTGCATTAATTTAGTTGATATTGTTCACTCTCCTTCTACTTTACTTGGAGTTATCCTTCCTCTAGTTGATGTTCATAGGTTAGAGATTGAGCGTGTTATTGATTATTTTTTTACTTACTTAGTTCATTATAATCCTATTTATATTATTCTCCTTGATCATTCCATGATGGGACCATATCAGTTTTCCATACTTTATTATCCTTTAAATACATTTTTCCTCTAGATATGTTGGCTACATTCATGCAACCCGCACCAAAGAAGTTGCCACAATGCTAGTTTTAGAGCATACCCTTAGATGATTAAAAAATTATGACCTATGTGATGATATTTCAAACATACCACACTATAATTCTCCACTTATGTTGTAAGATTCATATTGTGAGTTCTATAAGATGTCAGTCATTGGGATAGATATTGTCAAACATACCAAATATTCTTAGCAAAACAAAAACCATAAGGCTCAATTCATACTATATATAATTGAACACCTTAGTTAGCTAATTATAGGTACATTTGTTGTTTCCAATTTACAAACATGAATTATTCAACCCATTGCCAAGATCTTTAGTATTACCTAGATGTGTTTCATAATGAGTCAACCTAGTTTCCTAAAAATTGGATTTTTATGCCTCTGAATATATCTCTAGATTAAATCCCCATATATGATGAATTCTATTATCTTTGAAATCATTTTAATACTATAAAAATTAAATTTTAAATCTATAAAACCTCAGTATTGTATATTTAGAAAGTTCTTTTCATGGATGTACCCTTCAGTTCTAAGATGTTCTTAGTGCCAAGAGGCTCACATCTACTATCTATTGTGAATATTGATTATCTCTTAGTCTAACCATATTTTATTATAATTACTAAGCCTTCTATAATAATAAATATACTATAAACCTATTTATTATCATCCTCTAAAAATTTTGGACTTGTAACTAGTTTTTTCTTAGACACTAGTGTCTTATGCCAAAATAAGTGTCGAGTGCCCTAAAATCATCAAATTTTCAAATAAAGCATATATTTATGGTCAAACTAAGTGATTTAATGTGATATAATTCCAAAAATGATATATATATATATATATATATATATATATATATAAGATCAACCCTAATTCATTCTTCACCTAACATAGACCTATAAACTCAAAATGAAACTTACCAAAAGCATTAAAGTGATAAAATATTCTCTATTATTTCCTATTTCAATATCATTAATAGAGACAACACATATGTAGGTTGAATGTATTAAATGATCATTCCATGATCCATATTTTCCAAGTTACAAGCTAGGTCACTCTATCCACTTATTTATCACTTGTTGCATCTTGATACATTAACCCATTTTTACCATATTCAATCTAAGGGTGCTGAATCTAGGGTTTTAATCATTTGATAAGGAATGACAACCTATGTGTGATATCTAAACACACTAAAATAAAGGTGACAAAAAACTTATAAGTTTCTAGGTGGTTTCACCTAAATATAGTTGATATTTTTTACTAGACACTTACATTCAAGTTAGACAATAGCATTAACATAACCATCCAGATATGATATAAGCATATAAGGCCATAGAGTGAAAATTTATATAATATGATGATTTTTTTTTATGATCCTAATCCATTAAACTTATTTAATTTAGGGTTAAACATTTGGTGAACCTGACCTCTGTCTTTTGCATGTAAAAACCCTAATTTGTCTTAGGGTTTCCTTTTTTCTGATTGTTGTAATTTATTTCAAATTTTGAATATTTCATTTATAAGAAATGGAAAATTTTAATCAAAATAATCATTTTCAAATGGAAGATAAATAATCTTTATTTACTCATTTTAATAACAAGGGATTAATATATACATTTTTATGATACTAGAGATGAAATCAGTAAACATGCCAAGGCTAAGGCTTCCTTACCCAGTGATGGTAAATCCTTAAGTGGAACTAAAACTAATTATATACCAACCACCATATTCTTGATTACATCACTACTTCATACTTATAATGGGTGCATGGGATATGTGTTCACACCTTTGTTCCTTGAAATTACTATTGCTTCATCTTACATAGGAAACATAAATATTTCAACCTAATTACCAGTCTCAATGCCTATATCCACTCAAATTATTACACATCCTTTAGTAAATTCACAAATTTACAACCTTAAATACTAATAGATTAAAGTTATTTTCCAAACTATAAAATTTTACAAATGAAGGTTAAAAATATTAAACAAAATTCTATGAAATAATCTTATGCTATTGATTCATAAGAGGTGTTGAATAACCTTCTTACACCAGAGATAAATTTGCATCCCTTGTCAACATGTTTTTTTTCATATAAGTTCACATTTTATGACGGCAAGGTAAATTCTAAATATCATCTTTGATCTTTCTATATGGCATGTCTTGATTATGCCTCCAATGATAAAATTTTGACTAAGATATTTCCAAGGAGCCTCAAGGAATATGCTCTAAGGTGGTTCTATGATTTACCAATCCAATTATTAAATGCATTCAAGCCTCTTGTAAATCAATTTTTGGCACAGTTTTGTATTAATATAACTAAAAAGGTTTCATATACCCAAATGAAAAAAATCAAAAAAAGAAAATATGAACCTATCAATGAATATGTCTTAAGATACAAGTAAATGTTGGCTAAAATGAATAATATAATGGTTGATAAATATCTTCAAGACATATTCAATAAAAAATTTCTTGCCCCATTACATGAGTCCATTATTTTCAAATATTTCAATGAATAATGCCATATTGTCTATGATCATGAAATGAAACTTATATCATTGAAAAAATTTAAGTATGTATCAAACACACAAACTACATCAAATACCAAGTTTACTATTAAACCAAGCTATAATTTAAATCCCATATAACCTAAAAAGGAAACAACTACCATGGTTAATGTGGTGTCACAATAACCTAATCAACTTGTCTTATCTAATGCACCAAGGAGACAATTTACATTCTTACCTGAGTCTCCATCTTTTTTACTTCTAAAGAATGTGGAATGTCACCTCATATCTCTCCATCATACTATAGAGGTCCATATGATTCATCCTCTACCTAAAATTTATTATTATTATTATTATTATTATTATTATTATTATTATTATTATTATTATTATTATTATTATTATTATTATTATTATTATTATTATTATTATTATTATTATTATTATTACTATTATTATTATTATTAGCACAAAGGCCCTTAACATTATAATAAGTAGTTCTTTTACCTTGAAGCATTAGATTTAGGAACTTATTGATGACTACAACATAGCATTTACTAATCCTCCAAAGGAACTAGGTTCAAGACTTAGTGATCATTAGAATACAAAAATATTTAATGATCCTTTGAAAGACCATTCTAAGAAGGAACCAACAGTGTAAATGGTGTATAATGCACATCCTCCTCCATCACATTATGATAACCCATTAGATGGGTTTATTGGTACTTATATGTGGAATATACCTCCTATGGTTTAAATAACTTTTATTACAGTTGATGATAGTGATATTATGTATGGTGATTCATATCTTCATTCCTCATTCAATCTAGTATACCTTGATCATCAGCGTATACATAATGTTATGATTGATAATGGTTTAATTGAGAAAATTTTCACCATGACATTACTTACACATTTTGGTTATATGCATGATGATTTAGATCCTTTGATTAAATTAGTAAAAAAAATTGATGGGATTTTAAAATAAATTCTTGGTGAGATTGACTTACCTTTATAGTTAGGTCCAACATATGTGGTTACTATATTTTTTGTTATCCCTTGCACATGTATTTTAGATATGTTATTGGGATGACCTTATATATATACATTATGATCAATACCTTTTATAGTAAATGGTTATATTTAATACATTCATTTTAATAGGGTAATTATAATTTATAGAATCCCAAATGAACATTTACTCAAACATAAGAAGTTTATACTAAGATAGTTAATTATAAAACCTACAATGGTTAATCCTATATGAAAGGGTAAGCAATAGTAA
Source organism: Torreya grandis (assembly GCA_037957365.1). Taxonomy (NCBI): domain Eukaryota; kingdom Viridiplantae; phylum Streptophyta; class Pinopsida; order Cupressales; family Taxaceae; genus Torreya; species Torreya grandis. Next base: position 1,777,400 of record JARHVA010000655.1, on the reverse strand, counting down.
ATCACCTTTCTTATGAGGCCAATACTTGAGATACCATTACATCAGAGACACACAGTGGAATCCACATAATAATTATCTACTATGTACCATATTCATATTTCTTGATCACCTAAACCTATTTCTATTATTGCTACTTTAAATAAACCACCAAGAAATCAATGATAGGTTAAATGAAACCCTACTCCTTTTATTGTCTCTTCATGACCATAGATTCATATTTTACATACATAAAGCATTACAAATCCTACATTTATAGATGTTACTCCTATACATGCTCGTTGGTAATACCACTAGTTTATTATACTAGGTTACTAGTGGATAGATACCTATGAGCATCCTTTGGATGAGATCATATGATAGTATTTTATTTTCAAATATTCTGGAAATACTAAAAAATATTCCAAAAATATTTTCATCTTTTAGATGCTATATTATCTCCTTGGCATTTATGTTGTTAGTTCCATGTTGGTATATGGTGTATCAATTGTTTATATATAAACATGTTTCAAACATGTACTAAGTGTGATACAAGCATACACAATTAAATGATATATGTACTTTTAGATGTTGGGCCTTCCCTCTTACTCATGTCATTTGGACATTAGGAGCATATACTTAATTGATCATGATACATCTAGGTTATATCATTCTATGATCATTTTCCATTACCATGTTTGAGCTTATATACTTTCACATGTATTTATCCATGATTATATATTTCATCATGTACTTGATATGCTATGTACTTAAAAAATTTATCTAACATAAATATCTAGGGGCTAGTATGAAATGTTGATGTTGGTCTGCTATGTTCCATGTTATCCATTTATGCACTTCCTTGAGTGTCTTGTATTGCATTTTATTTATTTTTCAAGCATTTTAATATGATCCATTGTTTGTGGTCCATATGCCTATGTTTTGCCTATTGTGACATTTCCATATGTCATAATTTGTTATATGTTAACATTTAAATATGTTATTTATGTCTTTGTGTGTATTTGACTAAGTCATGTCTCTTTTATTATGCAACATTTGAAGATGTTCCTTATTTGAGGTTTCCTTGGACATTTGTCTTTTTATTTGATTTTGAGTGCTCTTGTGTGTGTGATTTATTTCTTATTAAACTTTTATTATTATTATCTAGACATTTTGATGATTCACATCATACATCTTAAGATTTTTTGTGATCACATACAATGTACCTCATCTTTATATCTACCTAGACATAATGCACCTATATGCTACATGATCCATTCATAGAATAATACAATTATCTTATCCTTTTAAGGTAAAGTGACTACCCATATTTATTTCCCCTCACCTCAAAATAGGGGGCATATCAGTTGGGAAAGTAATAAAGACATGGCTTCCACACATTTATAATTTAATATTTCAATCAGGGCATGCAAAAAAAGTTATGACTTCCACAATTGCTCAATATTCAAAAAATTTAGATTACAATGGGGGCATGCCATGGGAACATGTCTTCCACACTTGTAAAATTTAAATATTGGTCAAATCATGTAGTTATATGATTTAGATATATATAGTAAAACCTATAAGTGAAGATTATATATATATATATATATATATATATTCAATTATAATTTTTACTATTTTCCTAACCATAGATCTAAAGCTTCACAATAATGCATCTCTTCAAATCAAATTACTAAAAGGCAAGATGGTTACATTGATACAAAGGTGTAATCCTAAAATTTATGTCTTTACTTTCAATCATTTTAAATTCTTTAAATTCTAGATTATATGTACTAATTATATACTTTAACATTCTCCTTGTTATAGGTCAGTCACTAGCAAGACATTCAAATGGGACTCACAAAAAATATAAGTTGTGTTATACACACCCAAGTATGCATTTATTTTTATTTAAACTATAAATTTAATTATTAGATTAAATGAGGGATTGAAGATAGTAAATATAAATTATATATCATCTCAGTCTTGTATACTTAACAAGTACTTCTCATGGTTGTACCCTTCAATTCTAAAACCTTGTTGCTATCAAAAGGCTCGCATCCACTATCTCTTGTGTCTATTTATTATCTCTTAGTCCAGCCATATGTTATTATTATGAATTTGACTTTTATACTAATCAAAATGATATAAACCTAATTATTTTTATCTTATGAAAGTTTTGGACCTATACCTATTTTTAGCTTCCTATACACTTACATCATAGTTGAATGCCTATGTCGATGCTAGTGTCATGTACCCTAAAGTCATAAAATTAGAAAATTAAATGTATCCTTATGGTTAACCTAAGTTTATTAACATGATATATTTACAAAATGGATATATATATATCCTCACCTAGCATAGACCTAACAATTCACAAGGCAACTTGCCAAAAACATTAAATCAATTATTAAATTGAGAAAATATTTCATATTATTTCCTATTTAAATAACAGTCATATGGAAAACCCATCTATAGGTCTAAGGTGTTAAAGGAGCATTCCATGAGCTACATTTTTGAAGTTATGAGATAGGTCATTATATGTATTTTCTTATCACACGTTTCATCTCAATACACACAAAATATAATAAGTATGGGAGAACTACATATGTCTGAGGCCCTATTCAGAGTATTAGATATATAGGTAGTGCCCATTGATAGAGGGGTTCATGGGGAATATCAATACCATGTGACAAACAACCCATTTTCCCATAATAAATCCAAGGGTGAGGAAACTATATTTTTGATCATTTGATAAGGAGAGACAACCTATGTGTGAGATATGAACACACCAAATAAAAGGTGAAAGAAAACCTAGAATTTTATAGGTGGTTTCACCCATATGTAGTTGATATTCCATACTAGACACTTACATTTAATTTAGATAGTAGTATCAACACAAACTTCTAGATTTGACTCAAGCATTTGAGGCTATAAAGAGAAAATTTCTAGAATATGATAATTCTTCCAAGATCTTGATGTAATCCACTTCCATCCTATTTTAGCCCAGATCTTCATGTGAATAATAAACTAAGTAATCTTGTTTATAATTTATTTATATATAAATAAATATTCATACTTTCCATTTTTAGCATATATTATAATTTAAATTCAAAATATTATTTATCTAAGTTTGAAAATTAATTGGCCTTATTATAGATCTATTTATCACCTTTGTGATTATTTGTTTATTTATTATTAATCCTATAATATTTTAACCCATCTCAATTTAGGTTTAAACAACTACACATCATACATTTATATTAAGATTACTTTAGTAACACTTTTCTGACTTCATGAGTCCTATACCTTAGCCTTCTTAGCATTGCTCCTAGGGTCACTCTTGAATGAGGGGTAATTTATTCTTCAATGAGAGCCTTAAAGTAGATCATATGATATTATACCTATAGTTATTATCATTCCTCACATTTATAATCCTTCAAAAGAGGCACCACATCCTCCTCCTTATTATAGTATTCTTAGCTTCTCCATAAATGGGTCCACAAGGTAGTAATTACACAACTCTCTAAGAAAGTATAAGAGAATGTGATCAGATATAGATAGTAATGATAATGAGATTTATCAGATGTTATTGATGATATATGTAAATATTATATCAACATTTTTATCACATAAATGCATCATGTCCAATTATTATTATCCTGGTTATCTTTAGTTTTCTATCACTATCCTTTCTAGTATTTTATTTTATATTTTTATCAATTTAATTACACCATTTTTTAATTATATCTTTTCTATTATTTACTTTCAACCTTTCTTTCTCTTGTATAACCTAGGTAATACCTTTGGGTTCATTTTTTTTATTTTTATTGGTCTCTTTGTGATTCTTTGGCCACCATTTAATTTCCACCTATCTTGAGATGACTGTTTACTCTCCCCCTCTTTTGTAATGACTATTAATTTCATTAGTACTAGTGTTAAATCCCTTGTAAGTTATTAAAAATTCCTTATTAACATAATTATCATATCATAACCCCATACTTTTTGAAGCATTATTCTCCCTCCTTGTGATCAGCTATAAGCATATTCATCATTGTATCATCTTTAATTACATGGATGAATATTTAATGATCCCCATGTTTCCATTATTTCATTCCACTTGAGGCACATCTAGATAAATTTTGATATTTCACACTCACTTATGGGTAAATCTAGGAGACTGTAAACACCATAGTCTTTAGGTCCTTCTCTCTAGTAGTAAAAAGTAAGCTCTCTTTTGTAGCTACTTATTTTCACCCATGATTGGTATTTACAAATATTTAAGGAGTAAGATTAGATAAATACATAAAATTTAAAATCCATATCATAAAAAGGCAATCTTAAAAGGAAAATTATATCTTAAAATTTAGATTACACTAAAAGATATGGTCTTTATTTGGCATATCTCCTATATTAGTCAAAGTTCAAATTTCATAGTTGGCATCATGATATTGATAAGGTATATTATGATGTGTCAATATATTAGAATAGGGTAGGATTTCTCATTAAATCATACTATCTTCCTATATTTTTTTTTCTGCCTACTATCTCACACAAGCACCTAATCATCGTAGTAGACCAAAAACTCTGTAAGGGGTCCTAAGGAGTGGGGAACATACTTTGGGGAGGTAGGATCATTTTAATTTTCATGAAAACTATCCTTAGTTAGATAATATATGTACTTCACTTATTATATTAATATTTCTATTCACTAATTAGAGTGTCCTAGGTCCTTGATGTTGATAGTTATTATCCTTTCCCACTTGTCTAGTGTGTCTCATTTCCACAAAGTATTTACACATCACCCTTATGGTTCCTTGCATTTCTTATTTTCATTATATTTTTTCCACTATCCCCTTGTTTGATATTGATTTATATAATCACACCCTTTATTACACACTCCTACTTACACCTCTTGGCTTAGTTTGTGAGTTGCATTATAAGACCTCAAATAGGACCATGCCTTCCTCAAAAACACCCATCAACCTTATTTTACACACTAATTCATTGTCATCCTAGTCATTTAATTAGGTGGTTGTGTTTTAATACATCATATTTTAGAGAAATAATTATGTTTGAGTAGTCATTATTTACATATTTCTATTTTTATTTATTCATCATGTTCTTGTTCAATTTTTTGGACTTCATTTTTATTACACAAGAAATTTAACATAATTACATTTTATTATATTCCAAATTACTTTTTATTTTCAATAATTTATGTTTTCTTCATGTTTTTATTTAACATGATCATCTTACATGAGATCACATTTCATTTACTTACATATCTTTGTTTGATATTTATTATCTTGAAATTTCATTTACTTAAAATGTCTCACATATATAATTATTTGTGATGTGTTTTATATTTATTTTTATCATTTACTTCACCATTTTCCACATCTTTTATTTGTTTATTTTCAATCTACTTACTTACAGTGTCATTTTTCATCACATAACTCTTCTTATTTTGACCATGCATTTATTCACATTTGCTATAAAATAATAAAACATACATCATCATATTAAATACTATCATACTATCAGATTTCATATATTTATCGATAGATTCCTTATTTTCTCATTTCTTTATTTCTGTAAGTCCTTTACACAAACCAAAATAAGCCTTAAATTCCTACCGAGATGGAGTATTTTTAGGTGTTAATTTTATTTTGTATAAAATTAGATTGTTATCTTATATTTTAGATCCACCTCTTTTTCCTCACACTAGGAACCTCTAACCATCTAATACACATATAATATCATTCTAAAATTTAAGTGAAGGTACATTATTACATTTTATTTACTTTCATTTTATTTTAGCATTTATTTTTACATTTTAGTTAGCTTCGTTATTGTTTTTCTATGTTATTTCTTGAAGAATCATCCCATGTTACACTATTATGAAATGTGATGAGCCTCAAGTGGGATATATTTATACACATAATATTTTTCACTTTATCATTTAGTGATGATTTCTATTGCAATAACCTATTGTACTTCAATCTCCCCAAGTGCATGCCTTAAAGGGTGCACTCAGAAAAGTGTTGATAAGAATTCGGTGCTTTGTGAGATATGTTTATATTTATTTTGAGATCATATAATTCCTATTTCTAGTTCATATTCCTATTATTTTACTCCTTACCTACCTCCTTCCATATTACCTCACTTAGTTAGATCAATTTCCCATTTCTTATTGCATCAGCTTAGGCTGACACCATTTTTTTCACATATTACCTTAGCTTACTGTATCTACATAGTCAATGTCATTATTAGTTTGTCTTTTGGAATTCATAATATTTCATCTTGACTGAGATATTTCAATGTCAGTCCTCTCCTCTTAACTACATGAAAACTAGTCGATGTCAACAATTTGGCCTTTAGGTTGGTTTTGGATTATATATAAACAATAATTCATTCATATCATATTTCACTCATATTATCTTATTTAACTCACACTTCTTCCCTAAGTCACATTTGGAGGAGTATTGGGTAGAAGCTTGTCTTGTGGAATTTTTAAATATTCATTAGGAGTCATTTTATCCTAGAGCTTGATTCAGCCTTTGAGGGTTCATAACCACAAAAATATATTATAAAACACCATTGGCCAATGGGGATATTGAATCTCAATGGGCCCATTCCAAGTTAATTATTTCTAACCTTATGCTCCTTCCTTTATTTCATTTAGTAGATAAATTTTGTTTGTTTCTTAGTGATTGAATGTGTGTATATCCTTATATAATTTATATTTACCCTTATTATCACTATATTACATATTATACTTGCCATTTATACATTTTAGGTTACCTATAACCCAATTTTTATCATTTTAACCCTTCCCCTTAATTTACTTTACTTGTAAAATTACTTACATTTTCTTTTGCAATATAGATTACTTACATAGAGATTTAGCTAGAGATATCTCATTATGTCATAGGCCTAAAGGCTTTGGAATCCTTTCCTTTAGCACTAGTGATATAAGTATCCCCATTTCTATGTATATAGATCCATTGGTCACAACCAAAACATTAAGTATCATTGGGATCTATTTGATTAACCTTATCTAGGATTGAATATTTATAGATAAGATAGTTTTAGGATAATCCTATCCAATTTCATACATCCTCCTCAAAACATAACAACTTCCTCTACTCATCTAGTTGTGCCTTCTACTCCAAAAACTTTCACTACCTCCAAAACACACACCCATGTTTCTAATTCTATATGCACATCCTTCATCTTTATTGACCTAAAAAATAACATTCCTAAACCTTCCCAATTCTATCCATCACCAACCACATTAGCCTCACCACCCTCATGCACTTATATTTCCATATCTCAAGCATAATAATATTGGATAGAGATCATCCAATTAGATAAAGACAAAAGGAAATAAGTCATTATAGTTGATAAACCAAAGATGAAGTTATAATTTGAATAGCCTAATGGTAAGCTCAAATGAGTAAAAAAAATGAACATCAATAAAGGGGAGACTCTAACCTTTAATGAGAGTAAGGAGTTATTCACCTTGACAAGGAAGAGGAAGGAAAAACCATGTGATTTAGATGAATATACAAAGGACCTTGATTTTATGGTGACTGTAATAGTTGAGCTATAAAAAATATTACCCAAGAGATTTAAAATAATACATATTCACACACACACACACACACACACACACACACACACACACACACACACACACACACACACACACACACACACACACACACACACACACACACACACACACACACACACACACACACACACACACACACACACACACACACACACACACACACAAATATATATATTGATGACTACTAATTACTTTGTCTAGGTTTCCTATATATATGAAACCTAGACAAAGTAATTAGTATTCATCAATATTATTAAATAATTAAAAATGTAAAATAAGTATATATATGAGCTCTTAGATCAATTTTTTCAAGTAAAGGAGAAGGGCACATATTGACATTAGAAATTGAAAATTTAATTAGATCATATTGCTAAGGTTTAGGAAAATTTGAAAAATCTAGCCAAGGTTGTTAGGAAAAATATGTTTCCACAGCTAAAGATTGTGACCTTATATGACATTGGGTTGTGCTAGAATTGGTTGATTCATATCAGGGCTTCATGACAATAATGAATAGAAAAAATAATACCATTCTTGGTTCTATCAATTGTGCAATTGCCATAATTTTGTAAATGTTTCAAGAGGAAGGAATTATTTCATTATTTAAGAAAAATGGTAGATTAGATTATTTCATTGAATTATAATCTAAAATGGTTAATTATATGAATGAGTTCAATAATATATTCCTAGAGGCAAACAAGGGTGGTAGCATCCAGGTCATTAACTTGGTGAGCTCTACCAAGTAAAAGATAGAATAGTCAGTTTCTATGAAATACACATTACATATCCCTTTTGCTAACCATGTAGCCTATTTGGCAAAGATAGACTCATTGTTAAGAGTTTCAATTATTAACATATCTATGAAATAATAATATTATCAAGTGTGCTCTAAATTCCTATAGACTCAATAATATGGCACTCTTCAAACTAGAAGTTCTTAGGCTGGTTCTTCAAATACTCCACCAAGAATGTAGTGGAGTGAAATAAAATATAATTTTTACTATTCATGTTTTATTATTTTAAAACATTTATTATATGATCATCACTCTTACGTAAACTTTTACACATTTGAATAGATTTAAGGTAACATCTATAATAAATATTAATAAAGCCAACAAGGATGGATCCCAAGAAATAATTAACCTAGTACCCAAGCCACCAAAAGGCATCGATAAAGTTATTAATATCAAAGGTAGATTGAAGACTCCTTTAGAAAACCATATAGAATTTTTGGCACATGGTGAGATGTTTTTTTTCACCTGAAATTTATATATTCCCAAGATAAACCATGGGGTTAAACTAATTTCTAAATATCAGAAGATCAATCAAAAAAATTGGGAGAAAGTATTCCTCAATTATTTATAAAAAATTATAGAAGGTCATGATCATGTGGTCCTAGAGATTGAGATCACATTATGATATTGGTCTTAGTTCTCTCTCTCTCTGTCTCTTGAAATATTTTGGTTCTTCAAAAATTCATGTTTTTTGTACAGAACCTTGTATTTTATAATGGGTTTAGGACCATTATTTATACATGAGAACCTATTTTATACATTGTAAAGGGTAATATTTTAATGAAAACCATTGATAGGTTCAAAACAATCTATGTTCATGAGTATTTTAATGTTTTTATCTCTTCAAGTTTTAGTATTGTTATTTTATATGTTTGATCTTTTATGGTTATGGTATGAATTCTTACTATTTTTCACAAATTTAGTTAGGTTAATTAAGTTACTAATTTGATTGATTTCTTTAGTTAACTTTTTTAAAATTACTATTGAATTTACAAAATAACTTATTCAAGAAAGATTATCTTAGTTAAATATAGATACCCTCTTCTCTACCCTAATTTTTTCCTTTTATGTTCTTTTATTTGATTCTCATTAAATATTTAGGCATCATTTTTAATATCCATTTTTGGTTAATATTGGAAATATTTTGAGACAAGGTGAAGCATGGACTATCTAGTATGTTAACATTTGAAATTTTCATTGAACTATATCAATTAGAATACATAGGAAAGCTCGATGCTAAAAATCACACCCTAGGTTATCCATAATTATCCTAAAATAATAAGGTTTAATACTATCACTTTTTTTGGTGTGCGTAAAACCCACATCAATAGAATCCAACTAATCAAGCTTTAAAATAGAAATAAAAATTATAGATAATCTTTCTTTAATCTTGTAAAATAATTGTTATGATGTTTTGGCTTCTTCTTCATCAACATGGGCCATATATTTGATCTCTTTTTCCTTTTCCTTATGTAAATATTTGTTTTAAATACAACTAGGACACCTTGATCACTATCACTACTTACTCTAGTGATGGGCACAAACTTACATTGTATTCCAACAAAACCACATAAAGTAATGATACTAAACTAGATCTAAGACCAATCTAATCCATAAACTAGGTGGATATTCTACACTAAGCTTCAAAAACATATATCTTATTATTATTAGCTCAAAAAATGATTATAAGATGATTATTTTATGTTATATTCAATTTTAAAATATAGATAACAAGGGTTTTAAATAAAATATGCTTTCTATTGTAAATGAACATGAAGCATAAGAATAAGTAAATATCAAAATGAATACAAGAGTTATCTTGGATAAACCCAATGTGGAAAAACTCCATTAAGTGAGGAAATTATACTCCCTTCCACTATGTAATTCAATAAATTTATAATGTACTATCTAACATGGCATTCATGGACTGAGTTATCACTACCATTCTATCCAAAACTTGCACATAATGTTATTATACACTTATATGACACATATAAGAATTATAACAAAATATAACCAACCATACAAATCTAAGAAACATTGTATAATAGGAATAAAGACTCAAACTTGCAATGTGAAATGTGAATTCAACTTTAATACTTATCACTATATTTTTTGACAATCTTTGACATGAAAATGACTTATATTTATTATCTCTTAAATTTTTATTATACCAATAATATCATAATAACTATCTTTAATAATTGGAAACATTTTAAATCATTCCCATTGTTTCACTTTATCTCATTACAATAAAATTATTGTTTACAATCTAATAGTTATGAATCTACTAGGGTGGTTAAAGAACCACAGGGTCAATTATGAAACCTTTTAGGATGTTTATGTAAGCTTCACATGTGAATACCTATAATTATGGAACTACCACATTCATAAACCATCTATTGTGTCATCTGTAAAAAATCCCTCTATATAAATAGTATAAATTTACTTATTTCATCACTATGAAGTTATTAGTATCAACCCCATACTGATTCTTACACTCTATAATATTAGATTTGAAGTTTTGAATATGAATTATCCTACAGTAATTTCTTAAAATCATGAATTACATACAAATTCTCATATTTAAAACCTATAGTAGACATGACTAGTACATTAATATCCAAATTTGGATCATACCTCCCTAGTTTGAGGCTTTTAAATCCCTAAAAGTTGTATGAATTTTATAAGTGAGGAAATTTATTCCCCATATCTTCTTTAGAATACCATCTTTCCTTTCTAGGTAGCTAACCCTTTAACCCAACCAAACCATGATCTTACACTCCTCTTCATGTTTTTCTTTCCTTATTCTATAATATAACATCCTCCTCTAATTCAAACTTACTATCTAGAGTGAGGCCTTCAATTCAAAGTAGAAATATCCTTTCATATTAATTTTCTAACAAATAAATCCCAAAAACACACATCTCAATAGTGGGAAATAAAAAAATATTAATAAAATGATGAAAATCAAGTTTAAAATGATTCTCACCCACTTGATATAAAATTTAAAATGGAACATGTGATAATAGGAATCCAAGAAGGGAGGTTAGTATAGTGTTAGTTCAAGTAACAAAACTCAAATAAAAACACACTAACACTTACACTCCAATCCTAGAACTTAAAGAGAGCTTAGTAACAAAAGATAAATGAAATCACAACTAAAATGTAAAAGATAACAAATCCTTTACCATCCTTGGGAGCTCCAAATGCTTTGTCGAGTGGCTTGCTAATCTTGTGCATCAAAGAGTCTTTGAAAAATGAATCTTGTTGGCTCATTCTCTCCTTGACACCATTGGTTTTTATGTGCCTTGATGTAGCTTGGCTCAATATTTTGGCATTATAACACTACTTTCAAGGCAATTTTAGCATTAAAACAATAAATTAGATGGCTTGTCTCTCTCTAAATTTGTATTATAACTTTGGCTTATGAGAGATTTTTTTTCAAGAGGCATGGTATTGTATTTATAGCCTAATGATTCAAATCTCACCCAAGGTGAGTTAGGGTGTATTTTAGGCTTGGAATGGGTTCAAACCTAACTTAGGTTAGTCAAATATAACCTTTATAGAGTTAATAGTTGTCAAGTAATTATGATTTTCAATTACTAGGCATGGGCCTCCAAAATAAGATATTTTAGGATATTTTAAAAGAACTTGAAAAATCATAAAGGCAATGATGAAAGGCTAGGATATTTGCATTTTTGAATTTACTTTTTTAGTTATTCATTAATTGTAAATAGATAATTCAACTAGGCATTTAATTTGGTTTAACTTGTTAATTAATTCTTATTAGCCATTTATCTCTTTCAAGATTTGATATTTGTTTATATACCCCACTTAATAGGTCCATAGGCCAAATTGACTATTGTGATGCTACAAGGTGATTAGGGATAAATTTGTGAGATGTCATTATTGCATATGATAGGATACCCTAGTTAGGGATGCCTCAACATGATTTTGAGCCCTAATGAATGATGCACAAGAAAATTTTGGATGTTTAGTAATTCCTAGGCTTAATGTGTAATGGTTGGTAAGAATCAGTCTAAAGTCTAGTCAAAGCCCAGTTGTGGTTATTTTTAGGTGTGTATAGTTTTCCCCTATTTGGGAAGGTGTTACAAGGTATAGGAATAATAATGTCTTCTAAAAAATTGAAAAGTTCCTATATGCCTACTACTTTAATGACAATTGATGAAATATATGTTCCCCATCAAGGGAGTGATTGGAAAAGGGGTCAGTGATCAGTCCCTTAAAAAAAAGAAATGATGGGACAAAAAAGATGAAATTGGGTCAAAAAGATTGATTTCCTAGAGGTGGTTGTAATTAGTGGCATATGGAGCTACCCCAAAAGGGTAGACAAATAATGTGGTTTGCCCATAGGTGGCTATAATCATCAACATGGGTGGGATAAAAATGGTAATGATTTGCCCAAAGGTAGTTATAACCATTGAAAAAGGCATAGGGTAAAAATATAATTATCTTTTGAAAGGATGTTATAATCATTAAAATGGAAACCAATTATTTACCCAAAGGAAATTATAATCATTAAAAGGAAAAATAATGATTTTCCAAAAGGTGGTTATAGTCATTGATAGAATAAAAACATGCCCCAATTGGGTGGATAGAGATAATGGTGTGCCCAAAGGTGGTTAGAAGCATTATCACAATGAAAATGTGCCCCAGGTGGGTAGAAGAAATAAAATGAGTTGCCCATAGGTGGTTATAATCAACAACCTTCAAATAGATGAAAACATAATGATTTTCCCAAAGGTGATTATAATCATTGGAAACATAAGTGGGATAGTATAAAATTATTTGCCCAGAGGTGTTTATAATCATTGGTATCCTGATAATGTAAAATATGATGGCAAAGTGGTATAGAGAAAAAATATGAATTAGCTTAGGGTTCCCATAATCCTTAAGGTAAATAAGTGGTTGATGTTTAAGATTGTTTTTGGATTTTATAAATATTTTTCAAATATTTTTTTATAATTTTTAGAGCATCTCAACTCAATTAAGGATTATGAGATACTAAACAATCCAAGTTAAAAAAATAGAGAGTGAGTTCAAATTTAAAATGCTCACAAAATGGTGAGATCATGGCAACGGGTGACTGAGCTGACCTCAATGTGAATTGAGTGCTACCTACATAGTCCCAAGATGGGACCTCAAGTCATAGTCATTCTTCCTTATAGTGGAGGAATTTGAGTAGGTAGTATATAATTCAAATAAAACAATAAAAGTAGGCAAATGGCATAGTATGCCATAGATATGGCAAGGTGGTACTTCAAGGCATGATAAATAAGTGTGTTCCTAATTTTCCCATATGTGATTATATTAGGAAACAATGACATAGGCTAATGATACTAATTTTCCCATAGGCGGTTATAATTAGTAGTTGATGGTGAGACATTGATTTTCCTAAAGGTGGTTATAATAAGGCACATTTGGTATAAAATGGAATAATAAATTAAGGATTTAACTACCAAACCACTATCATAATATTCTAAAATATGGCCTGTATTTAGAATACTAAAATAAATATTGAAAATTTATTTTAATCTTCACACTAAACGTGGCCATGGAACCAATGGAATGAAACCAAGGTTAACAGACTAGGTAGGGAGGGTAAAAACAAATCTAGATAATATAAATGATATGGTAAAATGGTATAGTATAAAGAAGAAAGTTGATATCTATGGTACAATGGAAATGATCCTCATAGAGAATGCACCAAGTCTCTTAAGCAAAGTAATTCTTGAGGTGTATAATGTTCATCAGATCATCAAGTTCATCTTAATCTAGTGTAGTGAGCCTATATGCTCTAGTGCCATAGTTTGTAACAATGATGAATGGGCCTATCCAGTTGGGCTTAAATTTGCCTTTGTGTTTCTTCATAGCCATGGTATTTTGTTGGTTTTCTTTAAGTATAAGATCACCAATATCAAATTCTCTTTATTTTACTCATAGGTTATAGTGGCCATGGAGTCTATTCTAGTATGTTTGAAGGTTACTGACTATGGCCATGTGTTTTTCATCAAGTAACTCTAGCTCTTATAGGTAAGCTATGCAATAGTATTCATTGTCTAGGACATGATTCAAAGAGATGTGCAAAGAAGGAAACTTGACCTCAATAGGAATAATGGCATCAGTGCCATAAATAAGTGAATATGGAGTGGTTCATATGGGAATACAGTAATTGGTATGGTATGCCGAGAGGGCATATAAGATTTAGAGGTGTCAATCATATCTGACATCATTGACAATCTTTTTAAGGATGTTGATAATGTTTTTTTGGATGATTCTACCTAGCCATTACATTTTGGGTAATATGTCATGGAAAAATGTTGAGTAATTTTATACATAACACACAGTGATTTGAAATATTTATTCTTGAATGATCCATCATTATCAGATATAATTTTGGATGGGATACCATAAAGGTAAATGAGATGGTTGATAATGACTTTTGAAATTTATTTTTAGGTCACCTAAGTGTAGGATAAAACTTCAACCCACTTAGTGATATATTTAGTAATAATAAGGATGTGTTTATAGCCATTAGATGAGGTGGGTTTTATCTTCTCAATGAGATCAAGGCCCCAAGCAACAAATGGTCATGGTGTAAGCATTAGTTTCAGATTCTTGTCTAAGTTATGAATCAAATTAGCATACCTATGACATTTGTCACACTTTTTAACATATTTAGTTGCATTTGCATCCATATTTGGCCAATAATACCTAGTACATAAGAGATCTTTAGATAAGATGGCCGTGATTGTGTGGGTTCTACATACTCCTTCGTGAACTTCTCATAATGCTAATTTTGATTCTATCTAAGTTAAATAATGAAGCAAAGACCCATCAAGGCTATGATGATAAAGGGTTAGTCCAAGTAAGGTATAACATGCATCACTATAGATAAAAGATTTAGATTATTTATGGGATAGTTCTAGTAGCATAATTTGGTCATGAAGATAGGAACAAAGGTCTAAATACTATATAGATATGAGACCAATAATATCATAGATCATTGCAATAGTTGAAGGTTCATGAGCTAGTGCTAGCAGATTTTCAATGAAGAATTGGTGTTATTTTATCATATCTATGTGACAAATCGAAGATCCAATGGTGGTCATGGAATCAACCATTTAGTTACTAGCCCTTGGTATATTTTCAAAGTGTACATATGCAATCTGATGTTTGAGAGTGTCAACCATGGCCTTGTAGGGTACCAACTTATCATCCTTGGTCTATAAATGGTCTATAACCTAAGTGATGATTAAATAAAAATCACCATAAAGCTTTAGATGTTGTATTTTCCATTATACTACTTGATAAAGTTGTAAAATAAGTGATTCATATTCATCCATGTTGTTAGTACAAATAAATATGATTTGGAATGATTGAGGGATAAGATCCCCCTATGGTGTTATAAACAAAAAGCCTCCCCCAATCTATTTGTTATAAATGATCCATCAAAATATAGATTTTAGTGCTACTCCTTAAGAGGTGTTTCAATGATGGTCATAATGGACTCATCTAATAATTGTAATTTTAGTGGTTTTGTATTTGTAAGGGATGCTTCAAAAAGCTGATCTATAAGAACTTATCCCTTGATAACCTTCTAGTTGACATCTTCTATCTCAAACTCATTGAGAAGCATGATCCATTTGGCCATACGACCTTGTAAATCTATTTTAGATAGTAGATAGAGAGGATCTACTTTTTAAATAACCATGGTCTTGTTGTTTAACATGTAATATCATTGTTTTTGAGCTACAATGACCATAACTAAATAGGATTTTAATGGGCATATAATTGTGATCATATGCAATCAATGTATAGTTTAGATAGTACATGGCATGTTCTTTTTCCATTATCATCATGCTAAGCTATAATTTATCCCAAGTCTTTGTTTTTGGTAGATATATATAGTAAGAATGACTTTCCCAACATAGAAGGCAACATGACAAGCAGATTGGAAAGATAGTCTTTGAGGTGCTGGAAGGTTTTTTGGCATTCATCATCCCATTTAAATTTTACACCCTTCTTCAGCAAGTGTGTGAAAGGATGAAATTTATCATCCAACTAAGATATGAAGCATATGATAGATTGAATTTTTCCCTATAAACTATGTAGCTACTTCAAATTGGATGGTGGTGGTATTTTGGTAATGGCTCATACTTTGGGTGGATCAACTTTAATGCCTCTATGAGACACAATGAAGCTTAGAAATTTACTTGAAGTAACTCCAAAAACACAATTATTAGGATTGATCTTGACTTTGTTTTCGGGTAGTCTCTCAAATATTCTTCGTAGTGCTATTGGATGATCAACCTTGGTTTTTAATTTTCTCAATATATCATTGGCATAGTCTTTAACAATATTATGCATCATATCATGAAATATGATAGTACTTGATATTTAGTATGTGTCCCCAACATTTATGAGACTAAATGTCATAAATTGATAATAAAAGGTTCTCCAAAAAGTAGTTAACATTATTTTATGTTGGTATTTTAGTAAAATATAGATTTAGTTGTATCTTGAGAATCCATCCATCAGTGAAAGAATTTCATACCAGCTATGGAATAAACAATCATTTCAATGTTCAAAAAAATAAAGTCATCCTTAGGGTAGGCATTTTTTATGTCTCTAAAATTAGTGCATATTTTGATTCCTTCTAAATTCTTGCTAATGAGCATAACATTTGAGATCCACTTTGAATAGTCAATTAGTAAAATACATCTCACTTTTAAGAGTTTTTACAACTCTTTCTTTATTAATACAACAATGCAAGGATTCATCTTGCATAAATTTTACTTCATAGGCTTGGCATTAGGATGTATAACAAGGTGGTGTAAAACTAAGGTGGGGTCTAAAATTGGCATGTTAGAGTAGGCCTAAACAAATATGTCAACAAATTCTCTCAAAAGGGTTGTAAATATGTCACATTCCTTTGTAATGAGGGACACAACTAATTTGATCCAATTTAGGTCATCTAGAGTCCCAATGTTAACTTTTGTCATGTTTTTCATAGTAAGAGTTGACCTAACTTCCAAAATGGTTGGGAAATATTGAAATTGGTTGATAATGGTAGAGTCATCTATTTGGACTATATTTTCAAGTTATTTGAGGTACAAGGAATCAAAATCTTCCAATGGTAGGGATGGACATGTGATAAACACTGTTAGAAATTCTTAAATGATTTGATCAAAAGCCTATTATTTTTCAAAACTAAACTTAGACCCATAGGTAAGTTCATCATTTTTGGTATCCTGAGCTATGTTTGAGGTAGGGTAAATTTTAGCGATGAATATTAATTAATTCATGAATATTCCATTTTTTGGATTTTGGTTTTGGAAAATTTTTAGGGTTGGTAGATGGGATCGAATCATCAAAATATTAGGGATATAAATTATTTTAAGGGTCAAATCACCAACTCTTTACAGCATTACCTTCAAAAATAGTTTAATTTAACACATATTTATATAATAACCCCTCAATCTTGATATCAAACAATACAACACCTTTGAACCCTGATAGTGCTCAATGGTAGTGCCAAATGATAGTGCAAAATGGTAGATCAGAAGATAGTGCAAAATGGCAGACTAGATGACCATGACAAATGAAACTAAAAAAACCTTCACCAAGGTTAAAGATTAATGGTTTGGGAAGAAGAAAGTAAAAAAAAATTGAAACCTTGAAAGATAACCATTAAATGTACCTCACATATTAAAGGATACCAAAGCAACTTTAAATGGAACGTACAAATTAAACATTGCATGTGCACCTTTACATTTTCCTAGTTATCCTATAGAAATAGGAAGTTCACATTTTGTTAAAGGAGATATTTAATAATATGAAGAGAAATAAAACTTATAAGTCATTTATAAGGGGAATTCAGATTCCATGTGTCAACAATAAACATAAAATGATGGTTCATGTTCTACAAGTATTGCCTTTGTTTCAAAAATAGCTGATATAAAAATGGTTAAATAAAAAACTAGTGAATCTATCTTTGGTAACCACATCATGGATCCATTGGATAACTCCATAATTAATCTAAAATCATATGAGTTGGATAAAAAAATGGTCGACAATATATATTGTGAAGATGCAGGGCATGATTTAGATGACATGGATGATGAACAAGAGATGACAGTTGAATAATTATTAAGTAATAAAAAGGATGAAACCCATGGTGACATAAAGATTGAACTATTTCATAGAATTTAAGATTAGGATCAGCCTAATCCAAAACTCCATGTAATAGTTCAATCTTTATGTCACCAAGGGTTTCATCTTTTTTATTGATGGATCATTATTCAACTACCATCTCTTATTGTTCATTATCCGTATCATATAAATCACACCCCATAACTTCACAATAGACATTGTCATCCTTTTTTAGTGAGACCATATGATTCTAGATGGATTCTAGAGGTATGTAATAGATGCATGACATTGGTTACTAGAGGTAGCTTGACTAGTTCCTCATTTAATGTTTTTTGTATCAGTTGGTCTAAAATAATGACAATACTTACAAAGGCACACTATCATTTTTTATAACTCTTGACACATGGAATATAAATTATTCTTATGAACCCATTTTAAATTTTATTTCTCTTCATATTCATAAAGCTCTCCTTGAATAATGTGAACTCTTTAGTTCTACAAGATATAACCAAGTAAATCTATATGATATTCCTCTAATTACTATGGGTGGGGCTGAGGGGGGACATGGTATTGGAATAAAATGCATCAAATAAGGGCCCAAGGTTTTATAATATGTCACAAAAAATATACCACCCATCTAGAAGGGTTTTGGTATATGGCATAGCCAATGGTGTTGCCTAGCCATAAGGGTTTCACTGTCTACTCTACCATTTATCTGAACCATTTGGCTCCACCATTCAACTAAGTTGTTTAGATATATCATTTAATCAAGTTAGTCATTTATAATTTTTGGTAGATCCATTAGGCTCAACCAGTTTACAAAACCATTTAGTTTAACCATTCGTTAGACCCTTAGATTTTGCCATTTGGTACAACCAAATGGTTGTACCATCAACATAGTCAAGTAGATCTACCATGGGTAGAACCTTTTAGATTTACCATGGATAGAGATAAATGGTTATCCCATTAGCCAAGATAGATGTAACTACCATGGCTAGAGCCATATGGTTGTGCCATTAGTTAAGCCAAATCACTCTACCATCAATAGAGCCAAACAACTATGATGTCAGTAGAGTCAAGTGGCTCTCCCATTAGTAAAGATATATGGTGATATTGTGGGTAGAAGCAAGTGGAAAAAAATGTGAAGGAATGAATTTGAATTTAATAAAAATATATGGGGTCTTTTTTAAACCTTGAGTTGATAAAAAACATTAGGAAGGAATGTACATTAGATAAAAATATGTTTAGGTGAATGGTCAAAAAATTTGGACATGCCTATTCACCAAGGTTATGAATAAGATTAGCTTAAACAAATTTAATGGGGTTTCAGATATGGGGTCTTAAAATTTACCTTGGTTTGAGGACGGTTAAACACCCCCATATAATGGTGCCTAAAATAGGTTTTCACCACTAGACTAACCTTTCTCTTTACCTTTACCATGGTCCAAAATCACCTCAAAGAGGTTTTCACTTTGGGACCTCAATGTTTTATTCAATTATTTATGGCTAAGGGTGTTCACCTATTCTCCAAAATAGGGTACATAATCTAGTTTGACTGAGAACCCTTATTTGTGGTATCTCAATGGAATATTGTCTTTTAGGCCTAGAAAATTACAAAAGGCCTCATCATTCTCAAACTCATTTATAGGCATTGTGGATTCTTGTTGGTCCCAATATATAAGTTGAGGGTGATATAGAAAAAGTGGATTATTTCAAATAACTAGGTTAAGGGTACAAATGGCATTGGTGTCAAATAGATTGTTATTGGTAAGGTCTTTGTAACGGATATAATTGAACTCTACTTTACTATTAGTATCATTATCACTAGTCATTAACATTGAAACACAAATAAGATACATGGGGTTACCCCTAGGTGGTTTAAATTCAAGACCATAGGTTCATTTGTATCAAGTGGAAAAAATTAGCTCAATCATTCCTTGTTAACTTATCCTGAGACCTCCTCCTTCATAGGGATGCTTCTCCATGATCCTATTAGGTATGGCATATTTATATTTTTTATAACAATCATTCAATTTGTCATTATATAACCATGATTCATCATATACAAGAGGTTCATGTTCTTGGCCAGTGGCCAGTGTGAAAATGATATGAGCTAGACTATGCAATTTGGCTTTTCCATTTTATTGCCATTCTATGTGGGGTGGTTTGGATTCAGGTTTTCCATAAGAATTAGGGTTCTATGGAAGCTTGAAAATCTGGAATGAATCACTAGTTAAATATTCTCTTGGGTTGTTAGTCAAGATGGTATAATAATTAGGCATTTCAGGAGGTGGTATATGGGAAAGTGAATCAAGGGTATTTGGGTTGATGCAATTAGCCTCTAGTGAATTAACAAGTATTTATTTCCCTTTATCTATCTTGGGAACTAGATTTAAGTCAAAATAGTAATTATACCTTTTATATTCAACCTTAAAATGTTTACAATGTTTGTATGGATGCAAACCCCCATGGATGGTGACCTCCATACCTGAATGAGAGAAATTGATACATTGCTACAATGTAGAAGGTATTACACAAATCTCATGTATCCAAGGCCTACCCAAGATTAAGTTGTATGATAGGTCTAGGTATAACACATGGCATTATGTATCATGGGTTAAGGGCCCAATGATAGTTGGTAAGATGATAGTGCCATGTGATTCCCATTCTTCATTGTTGTAGGACTTGATGGTGATGGTTTCTAGTTGAAGATCAATTGTTGTATACTCAAGAAGCTTGATGACCTTTAGAGACATAATATTTAGACTTGATCCATTGTCTATGAGGACACATTTCACATTTTTCCACATTATGATAACTCTGATGTATAGTGGATTGTTATATAAAGGGCCAAGGGATGACATATCACTTTGGTTGAAGGTTAATTGATAGTTTGGGGATAGATGTCTCACCAAAGCTTGGAATTTATATGGGCTTACATCATTAAGAACTTGATATTGGCCAAGGAACTCTATTAAGATGTTCTATTGGATTGTAAATGTATAAAACAAATCTAAAATGTAAATTTGTATAGGCATCTTATGAAATTATTCTAGAATATCAAATGTCTTTTCTTTCACAGTGGCATATGGCTTGTTCTTAGCTAGAATGGTGGGTTAGATGGGTGTAGTTGGAAATAGACATGGGCTTGGTATGGTAATATTTGACCATAGAGTGGTTATTGCACACTTTTGATTAGATATAGAACCATTGTTGTTATCAAATGATGGTGGAGGGGGACTAGCTAAGATAAGTCTCAGTTGTCAATGCACTTGTATGTGGTCACGGGTCAATGACCAGTTATTGATATAAGGTTTGAAATTAGTAATAACAACTTACTAGTATGTCTATATGTGGTCCCAATTTAATGAAGGATCACTATCATAAGTTGGTTGGTTGGATTTGATTAGCAATGGTCTTGTTTGGTTAATACTTGGTCTTGGATTGATGGAGATGGTGTAAATGTGATCTCTCACAATATGGACTATAACCTTATTGTGGTCATGTGCAATTATGTGGTAAGTCTATTGGTTTTTGGCATCATTCTGGCCTTAGTTCCATCTATTTAGTTGACAATGTTGTTTTTGCTACTATTACTATTGGTTTTATCATGATTATTATTACTATTGTTGTTATTGTTCTAGCCTTTGAAGCTATTGTTGTTGGTTGTTATCATGTTGTGGAAATGGATTTTAGTAGATGTCAAGGTTTTGATTATATGTAGAAGCTCAATTATCCAATGTTATCTCCCTATTTTATATCATATTTTGGATCAAATGTTTGATTTTCACACAACAATGCAAATTGTGTCTATTAACTTGATGGTATTCATATAATTCATTTTATTTATACCAATCTAAGTAAGGAATGCCCTTAGGATAGTGACTTTGAATGGGCTAACTAATCAGATTAGTGGTGGAAATTTTGAAAAACACAACATCAATTGGTTATATAAGGTCACTAAAAACTCAATGAGTAGGCATAGTTCTCTTTGCAGGAGGGGGAGTTTACAAATTCAAAGGTTGTATTTTTTGTACTAGTTTAGGTTGCTACAAAGGCTACACTTAATAAAGAGGTTATTAGTTAGGAGTAATTTGAATATACAACATAGGATGAGTAAATGGTATTTGCACCATTTAGACATGTCATGACTTAGTTACTCCATTTCTAATAACATTCTTATTATAGTTAATGGCTTGGATATATCTTAATGATTAACTTGTGTTGGTTTTGATGTTTGTGCTTGGACTTGGTTCTAGTTTTGTATATTTCTTTGGTTTTTATTTTGGTTCTAATTTAATAAGGTTATATTGATGATACCCTTTTTATTAAGGGCCTTTTATATCAACAAACCTTTGTAAATGATTTACTTGAAAGTGTGTGCATATTGTAGCTCCAAATGATAAGATATCTTGTTATGTAAATTCTTGGTAAACATAACGACTAATTTTTTTATCTAGTAAACTATGGATGAAGTAGCTAACAAGTTCTCTCCATCAGTCTAGATAACTTGAAAATATTTCACCAATATTCTATTTGGATTGCATCGAATATACTAAAGAAATATCAGGCTTGATACTGTAGGATAATTTTTGCACAAACTTGTCTAAAATATCATCAAAATTAGATACGAAGTTCCTAGGCAATTTCAATAACTACTCCAAATCTTGTCCTACTAGACTCCAAGGAAATAATATTATGAGGTAGATTGTCATTCTAGGCCACTAGTTGAAAAGCAACAAAGAATTCTGTTAAATGGGCCTTAGGGTCTCATTTACCCTTATATTTGTCAAACTTTAGCAGTTTGTACCCTAGAGGAAATGGTATTTAAAAATAATACATATTGAATGGGTAAGAACACATGTCATCCAAATTAAATTTCTTGGTCTATTTCTCAAATTGGATGGTGGAAATTACATCCTTCATTTATTTTAGCTCTTATGCTAAGAAACTTGATGGAACATTAGCCTAAGGTAGAGGTTGGGTGATAAAAAGTGCATTAATTTGACTGGGGTATAATGGAGGCATGATTTATTATGGTATGTTGGTTTATTTAGGTAATTAACCAAGAATATGCATACATGGATTAGGATGCATGTTTTGGAATGCATGCATTATGGTGTGATATTATAGTTACAGTTTAGTATATAGGCCTAGTTTTGTGGAAATTTTGGTTGAGATGGAAGGATATGGTTTTGAGTGAAGTATTATACCTATTGAGGTTGATTAGGGACTTGATTTTAGATATTCAAACCTTACTGAATAAGGGGAACTTGGGAAGCAAGGCCTTATCATTGAGTTTATGGCATGTTTGGAATAAAAGGCAATTATTACCTAACTGGCATTTGTGTAATGGTAGAACCTCTTTGTTGCATGAACCCTTGTGATGGAGTAGAAACTTGTAGAGAATTTAACATTTTTTTATGACCAATAGATGTACACTAATGATTAGACATAATTTTTATTGTAATCATATGTTGGTCTATGAATGAAGAGGTACATTGGTCATTGCCTTATGAGGTGGAAAATTAGTTACCACCTATTGAGGTGGAAAAATGTTTTCCCTCTACTACATTGGTATAATTTTTTTTGTTGAGGTGGAGTGTTAGTCATCACCTATAGAGGTGGAGTAAAATTTATCATTCTTTGTTTAGGCAAGGCATTTGTTTTTTCTTGAATACTTAATCCTTATAGTTGCATGCTTGATGAAGTAGTTGGTTGAGGATTAGATGTAGATATTTATGGTTTAGAGGTATAAGTTCCTTCCCCATACATTTTTCAACCACTCATGGTGTTAACTAAAGGAAAATTTTGTTTTGGGTTAGTTTTTTATGTAGTTACACCACTTTGGTCGAGATTGGATGGTACTTACATATTATCCATCATATTTTTCTCATTCATCTGAGTAAAAGTAGAAGACACTTATTTGATAGCTGGGGCATTAAACATGTATCCAACTGAAGTGATTTTCATAAATGGGTTTATACCTTGATTTTATTCACCTATCAATTCAGTTAAGACTCTTGTTGAAAGAGCTAACTTGATAAGTGGAGTACTTGACATGGCCATGTTATTGACATTATGCACTAAGTTTAAATAGGTTTGGTATGATATCTGCATCTATATGAAGTGATCTTCCATGAGTCCTTTTCCTATGACAAGCATATGTGGGTCATAATATGGAATCAACACTAGATCTTAAGGATTGATAGAAGAATCATGTTCATTGGTTTGATTATAAAGTATGTTTTAAGGTAATCTTACTAAACTAGGTAAATTTTCATGGGGGAAGTCTACTATAAACTTAGCCCCTACCTTTGTGGCTCTGATTAAAACTTCATCCTTATTTTCAAGTAAGTGATGATTAAGAAAATAAGGGTCATAAGTCAATGCCATTGTAATTTAGTAAAAATTTTATTGGACTTGTTCTACAATCAAAGGTATGCTAGCTAGGTACCATGCTATTTGCTCTTGGTCTTGCTCCAAGTATGGAGGCATGTTGACCAAATAGTGAGATAAAGGATCTTGGATTTATTCCCCTCATTGAGTGTTATAATGTAGATTAGGATTCATCTCAAAAACTACATCATTACCATAGGTGTATTGAAAAAAGTCTTCTTGTATGACCACATTACCATATCCTGGATTGTATATGATGCCACTACGAGTATAGTGAGACATATTCAAATCAATGATGAATGTTTCCCAAAAATTCTTAGAGTTATATAAACTCTAAAAAATAATGTATAAAAAGATAAATGGTTCAAACTTGGTCTAAATTGGTCAAAGCATGGAGATGTATCTCCAAAAAAGGGTCTAAGATAAAACTTGGTACAAAATGATCTAACATCAAATGTCTAACATTAAATCTCTCACACAAAAAGGTCAAGTGGATTAACTAAAACTAGAATGTCAAACTATAGGTCCAAAATGTTCCATACAAGTTTGATCTAAGAAAAGAAAAGTTACTAGGTCTTTTGGCGAAACACAACATCAAAAACTAAGCTCAAAATAGGCATGAACTAGCACTTTTGGTAAAAAAAGGCACTAAAGATAGACTTTTAAATAAAGGATAGATTTTAATCTAACAAATTTGAAACACTTTATCATAAACTAAGCATTCAACTTTAGACATGAACTTGGTTAATTATCATAATGCATGAAATAAAATGCATGATGAATATAGGCTATTTCTCCCAAATTTATGCACAAACAATAGTTTTTAAATTGGGTAAATAATTAACCTAAGTTACACAACCCAAAAGAGAAAGATTGATGTCTAGGCCCAACTTACATAAGGCATAAACAAACATCAATCAATGTTTGTATTTGAGCTTGTCAAGGTTAATTAAAAACTCAACTTAGGAAAATTAGGTTCTTTAACAAATAACAAGCTAGACAAAATTGAACAACACAACTATACTAGATAAAGATCTAAAATACACATCCATCTTGGTTTTGAGATTTAAAATGTGGAGATAAGACAAATAAGTCTATGAAATGAATTGATAAGTGTAATGATGTTATATTTCTATAAATATATGATTGATGGTTTGTTTCAAGACTCCTATGCATAAAATTTGAAATGGATTGGGTAGCATAACATTACCCTTTCCAATCAAGTGACATACACACAAAGATTTGTCAAAAAATTAAGGCAAAGGTATGGTGTCAAATCGACAGTGTAACACCTCTTAAAATAATGGAATGATGTTTAAAAAAACTCATTTTTATGTGGCATAAACAAATGAATATATTAGACTCTAAAAACCATACAATAAAGGATAAAATGATACAAAACACCTAAGTGTAATGTCCTAGATCCTAAAATTGACAAGCTTCCATAATACTATCGAATTTCATTTATATACATGCTCTTGAGAGGATTTTAACTGTTAATCCAAAAATAAAGGTAAATGAATAAGTAGGGTTTTTACACTACCCCTTCTCTCAAGATATTTTATGGTGACATGGATCTTTAGGCTTTGCACCCTGCATCATAGTATGTTTGTATCAAGTGGGGTTGTTCTAAAAGTAATTTTTGATGCATTTATAGATGGTCCAAAGTGTGGCTAACATAAGAGATGCTCACATCATTTATTTTTACATCAACCACCTTGTTATCAAAAGGTCTTATCCTTCTCACAACAACTACATCCATCACTTTCTTAGTGTAGTGTGATGTCTGAGTTTCCTCTATGGCCCAAGGCAATATCTTCCTAATAGAATTTTCTTAACCACTCAAGTAAATTTCCTAGTAAGTCAACCTCAATTTGTATACCCTACCATGGAGTGGTGTTGAAATAATGTTAGGAGATGAATTCTCAGTTCAATGCTTCCCTTGATAACCCATGAGGAGGTGATGAAATCTTAATCACAAGCCAAATACATGAAAATAAATGACAAGTGAAAAGACTTTAAGGTTGTATTTATATCACCCAAACCATATAATTTTGAGGAGAGCCTTAATGATATTTTATTGATTTGGAATAAAGTGATAAGGCAAATAAATAACACTTTTGGTCACCCAAGTTCCCTAAAGGGGACAGGGGGAGAGCATACATGGATCAATCATTTTGAAAAAATAAACAAATTTGAAAGAACAATCATAAAACAAAACACTCTTAAGAATATATATCTAAGTGTGAGTGTTAATTTTATCGCACCAAAGTGAGATGTTTATGAAATTTGGCCCCTTGGCCTTAGTTTAAAACTTGAAAAATATTTCACAAACAACTTAAGCCTAAAACACCTAGATTCTTTTTAGGCACCAAATGAAAAGTTTAATATATAAACACTTTCAAACTAGTACATTTTTCTATCTTGTAACCTACAATTTTTAGAGGGTTTTTGCCTACTTAGAAGTACTTTCATGAGTGAACAAAAAACTTTTGAAATCTTGCTCTCAGTTTTCTCTATTTTATTTTCTCAAAGATTGACATTGCTCCACATAGGGATCAATGTTGGTTTTACTAAAAATGGCATCATTTAGTAGAGGGATAACCGATGTCAGTCGATAGAGGTTGATGTTGGTCCTGTAAAAACACAAACAAATGAAATACATTTTTCACATAAAGATAGTTAGCAAGATGGGAAAAAAATCAACAAACAATACTAGATCCTATAATGCAATGGTCATCTACATGATATTAAAGCTATTTAAACATAGAATAAAACCAAAAAAATAAAGAAAAACTCATGAATAATGTTTCTAACATGCCCTGTTCTTCACATAGGGGTCACTATTGGTCCTGAGAGTGGATCGATGTTGGTTTTGGTAAGATAAATGTTGATTCTATCTGAACTAATGTCAATCTTTGTGTAAGCTGTGTGTCACTAAAAAATAGAATAAATCAAAAATAATGTTAAAACTTGAATTGTGAATATTCTTAAGCATTCAATAGCAAAACTAATAGCTGTATATTATTCTTATTTATTTCATGGTATTATTTAGGTCCCATTGAGTATGCCATTTGTGATCATAAGAATCTAAGAAAGGAGGTTAGTATAGTGTTATTTCAAGTAAAAAACTCAAATAAAAATACACTGACACTTACACTCTAAGCCTAAAACTTAGGGAGAGCTTACTAACAAAGATAAATGAAAGCACAACTAAAATGTAAAAGACAACAAATCCTTTACCTTCCTTGGGAGATCCAAATGATTTTTTGAGTGGCTTGCTTGGATTGTGCATCAAAGAGTCTTGGAAAATGAATCTGGTTGGCTCCTTATCTCCATGGAACCATAGGTTTTGATGTGGCTTGTGTGTCGCTTGGCTCAATATTTTTGCATTATAACACTATTTACAAGGCAATTTTAGCATTATAGCACTTAATCAAATGGATTCTCTCTCTCCAAATTTTCATTAAAACTTTGGCATTTGAGAGCTATTTTTTCAAGAGGCATGGCATTATATTTATAGCCTAATGATTTAACTCTCACCCAAGGTGAGTTACGCTAGAGTTAAGGCTTTAAATGGGTTCAAACCTAACCTAGGTGAGTCAAATATAACCCAATTCAAGTTAATAGTTATCAAGTAATTATAATTTTCAATTACTAGGAATGGATCTCCAAAATGAGATATTTTAGTATATTTTCAAAGAATTTGACAACTCAAAAAAGCAATGATGAAAGGCTAAGATATTTGCATTTTTGAATTTCTAAATTAATTATAAATGGATAATTCAACTAGGTATTTAATTTGGTTTATCTTGTTAATTAATTTTGATTATCCATTTATCTCTTTCAAGATTTGATCTTTGTTCATGTGCCCCACTTAATAGGTCCATAGGCTAAATTGACTGTTGTGATGCCACAAAGAGATTAGGGTTGAATCTGTGAGAGGTTACTATTACATACAATAGGATACCCCAATTAGGGATGCCTCAACATTATTTTGAGCCTTGATGAATGATGCACAAGAAAATTTGGGATGTTTAGTTATTCCTAGGCTTAATTTTTAATAGTTGATAAGAATCAGTATGAAATCTGATCAAAGGCTAGTTGTGGCTAGTTTTACGTGTCTATAAAATATACCTAAAATAATTAATCTTCTTATACTTAATTTGGATCATTTATCTACTCAAATAAAACCATAACATGTCTCCATCAAGGAAAATATGCTCAATTATATGTTGATCATGTCTTGATTCGTACTTGTCTTCTAAATCCTTCAACCTCTCTTACGCTTATAGGTGATTTTTTTGAATCTTATTAATGAAATTTTGAGCTTTGTCAACTTATTAATTCACTTTTTCATTTCCTTTATATGGATATCTCAAAAAAATCAAATTCATAGGGAGGCAAGTAGCCAAAATAAGTCTCAAATTGATTTTTACTAGTAGAATAGTTCACTTCCCTATTGTAGGAGTGTTGAATATACACCAAATATCTATTTGAACACTTTGGATGATTCCTTTTTTCCCATATAAAGAGTTGTACCTATATTCTATTCAAAAACTTAGTTTTTCAATCAGTTTATTGGTGAAAAGTGTTATACCCTTTAAACTTAGTATCCATATTCTCCAAAAATTTTGCATAAAACTTCCCTAGAAACCTTGAATCATAATTTGAAACAATCAAACCAAAATGAATCCCCAATTAGAAAAAATGGCTAATTCACTACCTTTGAGTCTTATTAGAATTAATAATAATGCACAAATTTTTAAAATAGTCCACAAGAACAAAAATATCATGGTTCCCATTCTTTTACATAGGAAACCCACCTATAAAATCCATGGAAATAAGTTTGCATGGCGTATAAGTAATCATTAATAGAATATACAAACCCAAATTCATGTTACTAGGATTTATCCTACTACACAAAACACATCCTCTTATGAACTTGGAAACATCCAGTTATATATTAGGCTAGTAACCATACCTCTACAAATGTTTAATATTATTTTTAACATTAAAAATTCCTACAACTTTTGAAGTATGTTCTTCCTCATTATTTTAACTCTTTCCTTCATAGGCACATAAATCTTACACAACTTGTACAATAACCCATATTAGAGGTATTGATCCTCCTTGGGATCAAAAACTAGACCTTGGGCCATTTTTTGTTAAATAAATGACTCCCCAAAATTAGCATAATGTTGATTTCCATCTATATAAGACTAACACATAAAATCCTCAATAAGAGTTATGGTGACCATGGATAAAATAAAAGGAGGTATAGATAACATATCAAATAATTTTATATTCAAATATTTCTTATTTTGATAACCAAATGGAGTTGTTTCAAGAATCCCATCCACTTATAATGTCTATTTTGTCGAGGTTTAGTTTTATATTGTAAAAAATTGAGAGTTTAGTGATCTATATGGACAATAATTTCCTTACCCTTGAGATAGTGGTTCTATTTCTTGACCTATTGAACAAGAAAATACAATTCTTTGTCATGTATACAATAATTTATAATTTCACCATTAAATAAATCTAAAAGGTAACATATTGGCTTATTTATTTGAATTAGGAAACCCCCCATACTGAAGTCCATAACATTTATTTCCACATCAAAGGATAGTTGTAAGTTAGGCAAAGCTAAAACTGGAGTGTGTATAATATTATGTTTCCACATGTCAAATGAACTTTATTTATTCTTACCCCAAGTAAAATTCTTACCACCTATTATAATTATATTCAAAGGTGAGGCTATATGAAAGAAGTCCTTGATAAATTTTCTAAACTATTAAAAAACACCCATAAATATCCATGTATCAATGGCATTGGAAATATTTGACCAAATCATGATGGCTCATACCTTATTCAAATCAATTCTCAAATCCACATCACTAACCACATGCCCTAAGAAGACAAGTGATTGTTGAGAAAATTCACATTGGTTCTCATTCAACTCTAACTTTGTCTCTTCATTCATAAAATTTATGAAGGTATCTAAAGTATTTCATATCCCTAAAGGTATAACAAACCACTCATAAAACCCTTGAATTAATTTTAATTTTGTTTCAAAAATGTCCTCTTCTTTAATATACACTTGGTGATACCTAGAATTAAAATTAGGATTATTAAAATACTTTGCATGATGAAGTTGATCAATAAAAACATTAATCCATGTAAAAGGTACCTATTATATATGGCTATATTGTTAAGTGATCTATAATAATCTCAAAAATCATCACAAATTCACCATGAACCTTATTTATCAAGTACTAAAATAATAATAAAACCATATGGAGAAGTTCTAGGAAGGATTACACCTTGATTGATCAAAGATTGTAATTTTTTACCTTATTAGAATCCTTAATGTACTACCTATATAGCCTAATATTTATAAGTAGGCTATTAGGTATAAAATTTATTTTGTGATGAATAGGCCTAGCTATTGGAAACCCCATACACTCATGAAAAATATCCTTGAATTGACACACCCAATATTCCATATGCTTATTATTGTTCAACCCAAGATTTGGTATTGATAAACATCTATGAGACTAGGTTCCTAGAAGATACTTAGGTAACATTTGGGAGGACTTACATCCTTTTGTTTTAGGATTATTTTGACATAATCTAGGGCACAAGTTTTAGGTATTAAGATCCATTAATAAACCTACTTGGAATAGATCTCTAAGAGGTGCATTCTACCATTAGAGTCTCAATGTCAGTTCTCTTAGTGATACCAAACCTACATTCTTATAACTAAACCAATTATAACCAATTTAAATTTAGAGCTCAACAATGTTAGTCTCAATGTCTAGGGATCTAGTTAAATAGGAAAAGAATCTAAAGGAAAAATGGTGAAATGATTGATTTAGATATTAGTTTAATGGTAAAATGTGAGTAGGCATGTTTTTAATCACACATAGTCCCTAATAAATCTCAAATAAAATGAAAGAATCAAATAAATTAATCATAATAGCTAACACTCATCATAATTAACACATAAATATTATAATAAAGAATGAATAACAATCCTAACATTAGTTTTATCCCATTAAAATAAAAAGGAAGTGAAAGACATCCATGAATCAAACACATTTACATAAAGAAATAAAATTAACATTAATTACACAATGTTTATTTACAATACAGTCCCCTTTTTAAAAATAATTATAGGGTAGTATATATAGAATAAGAATGGGGCTCATCTCTTAGTAGCATTAGTTCCCATCATAGTCCATCATGGCCTAAAATGGTTAAAATTGAATTATATTAAAAGATGACATATCCTAGAATAATCAGAAAAGAACTCCAAGGTCCCATCAAGAGTGAATCAATAGGAGGCTTGAGGTGGACCACTCCATAACTATTTAGGATGCATATTTTTAGCTACAAGTGTGGTTACCACCGAGTATAATTCTTGGCCTAGATTTTTAAGGTTCATGGGAGGCTCTTGAAATACCACCTTAATATGGGCCAAAAAAAAACTATGGACTTGAAGTGAGGCCTTAAGGGAGATCCTTACCTGAGACACCTAGCTAATGATTATTGTCAACTAGGTTGCTAACTCTAGATTTAAATTGTTCTTAATTTTTTTTGTCTCTTTTCACCTTTCCTTGCATGATTTGGTTGAATTGGACATAGTGTACTTCAAATTCCTTTGTCCAACAAGTTGTTATCTAGGTGGAATAACATGGTGATGTTGACCTCCTTGAAATAGGTTAGCATACAATCCATTCTCTTTTATAGAGGATTGACCACTATCTATGCTATGGTTAACCACTCCTTCATGAAGTCCTCATGTTTCTAACACAAGTCTGATTGATGGTTTAGGTCTATTAGAGGCACACATTTAAGCTCTAGGAGCATGTCCTTATGAAGAACTACATCAATCCTTTAGAATTTATTATTTATATAGGTAACTCTCTCCAAATACACTTAAGTGTTTTGGAGGTTATCTTTATTCATGGTCAAGGATTTGTTCACTTTATCAAAAGTTGTGAACATCTGCACTAGAGCCTCCTCAACTTGACCAATTAGATCCATAGGGAAAGTCCTCACCTATAATCTGATTACTCTAACTTGTTCCCTCATGTCTTCCATGAGATTTTTTAGTTATTTAATTAGTGGCTCAGATCACCAACATGGGGTCTTCAACCACTTTCTCCTCTTTATTAGATGTCCTCACTTTGGTTATGGAGAAGAAGTCATGTTCAATCCTGCACACCATTGATATCCTTCTTGAGTAAAATTCTCTGTGAGAACTCTCTTCATGCTCTAGTTTATCTATCAAACTCCCATTGGACCTCCAGGTCACCTTGATAGACCATTTTATCTCTTTATGTTTTGGAAAGGGTTAGGGACTCAACCCAACTTAGGGTAGTGGTAACTCCTAGTGTATTCAGAAGGGATGAAATTAGGATGGTAAAGGTAGAGGTATATAGAGGGAGGTTGGGAGGGGAATAAATGGATGAAAGGGAAGGAAGGAAGCAATTAAGAGAGGAGTGGAAGCAAAGGGGGAATGGGAGAAAGAGGAGTAAGGAAAATGGTAATTCTTATGGGAAAATTTGGGAATGCCATTGGTCATGGGTCATGTTAACATATGGAATAATAACACCTATTATAGGTGTAATAAATAAAAATGAATAAATTACTTTGTTAAATCTAGATCCTTGAAGGCCTTGAGTGATGGAGAAGGAAGATTAGGGATCAAGAGGACCTAATTGGATATAATGTGGGGGGAGTTACCTTTTTACTTTTCTTAGGTCTT
The DNA here is from genome assembly GCA_037957365.1 of Torreya grandis. NCBI lineage: Eukaryota > Viridiplantae > Streptophyta > Pinopsida > Cupressales > Taxaceae > Torreya > Torreya grandis. Next base: position 1,743,634 of record JARHVA010000655.1, on the reverse strand, counting down.
CTTGCTAGATTAGTTATAGCTAATATCATGGTTGGAGGATTCATTGAGGTGGATGGAACTTGAGTTGGAGGAATTGTAAAAGTTACTTTCTTCCTCTTTTGAGTTGTTGTACTCAGACCAAATCTTACCACAACAATCTTAGGAACCATGGTAATCAATATCAAAGCAACATGAACTACTATAAGAGTAGCTACATGCACTATATAGCTGAGAGTCATTATACTCATGTACATGTGTGCACTTATCAGTAAGGTTTCCTCAAAGTAATTAATTTAGGGACATTATGAGGTGTATACACTATAGGATTATCCACTACAGTAATTGATGTGGTAGACATGGTTTATGATAGCACTATGAATCTAGGATCCACTAGTAAAGGGGTCCCTTTAGAATTAAAATAACCTTTACGATTAAACTAGATGTTTTTAGATATGGGGGCCATACGACTAAAACTATGGGAGACCTAAGATTGTCTATAAGGATCCTCATTGGTGGAATGGGATGATAATGTAGAATTGAGAAATGAGGATGTTGAACATGGTTGGATCTAAGGGAACCTAAGCTAATTAAGGAATTGGTGTAATTAGAACTAGGTACAAACTCATTAGAATAGGCTAGGTAGGAGTAGGGAATCCTAGGGGTGGTTTGATGGGTTTCATATGGATAATTATTGTGTGGTAATGAATATCCATTGGTTCCCTTGTTTATCTCACTTTTTTATTACTTTAGGGCTACTATTGATGTATAATTACAACACATGTGCCATCAGTGGTGGAGTGGCCCATGGAAGTGGAGGTGTAAGATTTAGAGCCATGACTTAGGAGGAAAAATTCATGAATGAGAAGGTGCAAGGACCCACTCTATAATTCTCATGGATATGTGGAGTAAAATCCCCTAAATATCCTCTCTTGATTGGGTTGGCATAAACCCTAAGTTTTATTATGGCTAAGGTAGCTATAGTGGGGATGCATGTGAAGCTTATATAGTCCTCTCTTTAAGGATTAGTCTAGATTAGGCCTACTTCCCCATTCTCTTTTCCACTTCCACCTTCATGAGTACCTTGGCATCATTGGATGGATTGAGATTAGTCTCATCATCTACATGAAGCTCATGGTGGTATGTGATATTTACCAAGGATACATACATTTCCACATGGGCACTGATGACCCCTCAAGAGTCTTATTCTCAGTGTTTGGCCCTTCTTAGGGTTTATGAATTATTTTTTTCACCATATTTCATAGTAAATATATGTTATTATACTCATGGTGGAAGATGAAGATTAAATTTTTTGAGCATGCCTTCTACTAATTATTAAGTAAATAACCTAAGACACATTCAAACAATTGATAGGTAATTTTTTGCTTAAGAAAGTGGTCTGAGACCTAGTAGAGTAGGAAGAGAGGGGATTTATAGATGCCTTATACCTAGATGATGGTATGGTCTTGTTATTAATAGTAGGCTCTTATGGGTAGGATCATCATCCTAATTTCATATGAGAACCATGTTTTGGGTCTCACATTTATTTCCATGTAGACAACTAGGTAGGATTCATAAATGTCCCAAATATGGTTCATGCAATGATGTATATATATATATATATATATATATATTATATAAAACCCTAAAAAATATAAATCCAATATCTATCCATGGTAGGAACACATAGGGCTTGAATTTTAGGGTGGCATAGACCATGTCCACTAGATAACTTAGCATGTATAAATTACCACCCCTTCAGGCCTCATTAACTCCCTTGAATATATTAAAGTTGATGAGGCACTTGAGTTATAAGACTTGATTTCACTAAGGATTATTCTTAGTAGAGGCACCTAAAGGATGTTCACATATATGACATATTTTCCCTAAATAAATGATTAAACAAGAGCATTCCAATGTGAAATACTTACTAAAAGAGGTGAATGGGGTAAGCATTGATGTCCTCATTTATGATCCATTAGTCAAGATCAATAAACTAATACTAGAGGACCCCATATAACTAATGTGCCTCATTCCATGTGTCCATTGTGTTCTATATATGAAATAGAGTGTAATATATGAGATTCTAATACTAATTAAAATGAGTTGTAGATATATCTAAAATTTTGTTCTGATACCCTAAAGAGTATACCAGGTCTTGTTTGGCATCATGCATGTGCATAAAGTTTTACAACATGTTACCAAAGAGGTTGTCACATGATAATACCTCCAATTTGGTAGTGGCCTTGTGTAATCATGGTTTCTCTAAGGTTAAAATCTCATTAGGGAAATGGGTTTTATATTCATTATTGTTTGATGTGGGCTTATACACATCCTACGTTACCTAGAAAACTTAGGTGAAGTGCTTAAAATGGGTCAAGTCTAATTATAATGTGGTATCTCTATATTCAAGCTTAGGCCTTGGATTTCAAGATGATACTACCATGGCTGAGATCTAGGGAGTTGCTTGGCATGAAAATTTAAAGCCAAGGGAAACACTAAAAGATTGATAAGGTTTTGAATGTAAGGATACTTAGGATATTAGAGTGGTAATGGTAAATAAAATTGACTAAAATACTTATAGGGATTTACAAAGATCCTATGTATTAATGACATTTAGGTCTCACCCTACACAAGTTCAATTCTGAATTGGTGGTATAATCCACTTGATTATTTCCTAATTTGGTATTTACTTAGAGATTTTTTAAAATGCATACTCAATTTGGATTTATTAATAGTGAAGGGACATCTATTAGTTATAGAATTAGATCTAAACTACCCATGTTTATTGATGTAAGGGTGTGGTAGGTACACACCTACTTTAGCTCATGTGGAACCTTAGGTATCCTCTAGTTGGGCCATGTGTCCTCTACTAGATGGTTATTTTATCTATATTTTATGATAGCTATTGATGCCTAAAACTTTTGCATTAGGTTAAACATCCTCTATGGGAAGATTTACAGGCATATAATTGGATTATGGTCTGTAAAGTAACCTCTAGGATTTTAGAAGCGATCTCTTTAGTTGATCTTGGGGATAGAAAGAGATAAAATAGAAAAGCGAGTAATAACGAAATAAAACTAAGGTGATGCATGAAGAGATTTAAAGTGTTAACCTATAATTTCATAAAATAGATAGAATCCTTAAAAATTATAGACTGTAAAGGAGCATAAATCATGAATTAAATTCGATGATGTAAGCAAAGATTAATTCTATAGAAGTAGAAGAAAGGGAATGACAAGTAGAGAAAACTCTTCACTAAAAATTGACATAGAACACCACATCCTCTTCATAGTTAGCTGGAGAATACAATATATAAGACCTTAAGGGCACAACACAAAATGTCCAATCACACCTATGAGGGGAAACTACCAAGGTTGTAGAATGAAAAATTGCTAGCTACTACTACTCCTATTTTATTAAAAATGGTTATTTTCCAATATAATAAAAATACAAAGTAAATGATAACCAACACCTTCCAAAAGGGATGAGCCTAGAATATATATGTGAAGTTGATTCTTATAAGAATGACATCTATAAATCTTAACATCATCCCAATAATTATGTTACTACAATTGGATGAAGGACTTAGGATCATGAGTGTAGTTATCCTCTGAATCATAGATATGGTGTAACTATACTATCTTTTTATGGCCATGATGCTCAAGAGAAGCATAATGATACCATGTATCCATCTCTAGGGTTACCTCTGATATGCCATTATAGATGGATATCTACTTACCCTAGCCAATGGTGTGACTCTTAGCTCTGATAGGAAAAATTTACGTTCAACAAGCGTCATGGGGCCGCCTGGAAAAGCTCATCTATTTCTAGTTATAACCACATAGTGGGTCCCATTCATTTCTCCACCAGATAATGGTGTTGCTCAAAGGCCTATGAAAAATAAACTACTCTTAGATACACACTATGATGCCATGTGTGAAATAGACACTTCTTTGGGGGAAGGTTGTGTACTTTCTTGTAAAATGAGTGCAAAGGTGGCACATAGAGAAACTATGTTTCTCTTAATAACTACTCAGTGGGTCTCATGTTACTTGGAGTTCTAACTAAAAGGAAATGGCCTTGGATGAGCATTATGTTACCATGTGTCAAGATAGCATTACTCTGAGATGAACCAAGGACTTCTTTGTGTTAAGGAAGCATCAGGATACCACATGTCAGACACTAAGGGAAGCTAATACTTAGGCAAAATATATAAAAATAGGTCCTTGAGAAAGGAAAATGATGGAAGGCAATTTCTAGATATGCTAAGTGAGATCAAGATCAAATGTGAGCTACTCAAGATAATAAAAAATGTAGATTTTGATCCACATTTATTAGAAACTCATAGGGGTATCTACCTATGGATGAGATAACCCAAAACTATGGTACACAGACTAGTCAAGGCAAAATTTTCAAACTAAAAAGAAGGTCTGTGAACTTACAACTTTTGAATATCTACCTACAAGGGTGCCCATTCTTCCTCCTTAGGTTAGGGCTTCTTATTTAGAGCCTTAAAGGATTTATAGAGATTGATAATGTATTTAAAGGAGATGTTTCCAAAACATTTTACTACTTCCAATGTTTTAAATTCTAGTTAGACAAGCGACTACAATATTTTATCCACTTTAAAGATACCAAGTGATTCGCTGAGATTTTCAAACATGATCTAGTCATTTTGTTTTTGCTCCAACATCACTTTAATTTGGTCCTCTAGTAGGACACTATTATCTACCAAGAATGGGGATGGCAGTCCTAATTGGACTAGGTGTTCAATGTGTCCCCATCTATCTTGGACTAATTTTTTTAAGGCGCTATAAAATTCTTTACACTTGGTAGCTACCTTATTAAAGCCTAGAAATTCATCAACCTTTAACACTGCTTACCTTCGATTGGACACCCTCACTACCTATAATGTTTCATCTAAAGTGATGTAAATATTTTGGATGAGGAGCTATGCATCCTATACCTTGGGGTTATGAAGGCAATGACCTAGTTGATGAATACACTTACATGGGAGCTCAGCTTCTATGAATCTATGATGAAGGTGAGGGTAGACTTTAGGTTTATGAATAATCCTTTGATTCTCTCCCAATAGGATACATACACCTATTAGATCATTGGGAGGATGTCCATGGTCTAGGAGTGGGTGGTGAGGTCAATATTCAACTATGTGATTTCTTGGTCCTTGATCAAGGGTTCCTATTGTGCTTATTGTTGTAGTTATGTATATGTTCGATTAGAATCTAAGAGATTATGATGGGTTCATGCAAGTTCATCTTCTTTGTCCTATAGTTTGGTCTCTATGTATTCTTATATCTTGGCTTCCACTTAGTATCTCTCATTAGAGACATAGATCTAAGTGTTTGACCTCAATTATTGAGCTCTACATCTTTTACATTTACCTTAGTGTTGAGGTGATCAATTGTAACCTTCACCTTGGTGAGTTCTAGCTTGGTCTTCTCTAGTTATCAGTCATTTTTATGTAATCTATAGTCATAAAGTTATACATTTCCTCCATCATCTCAACCCTACTAGTGGGTTTGGCCTAGTTGAGGTTAAGGTAGATAGCTTATATTGTATAGTCCCCTAGCTGCATTTGATATTGGGGCTTGACTACTTAAAGGGCCATATGTGCAATCATGATGGATTACTATGTATGGTTAAAAATTAACCACATGTGAGTAACTATTAGGGACCTATCCTATTTCACCCTTTTAATATACATTTGAGCCTCTTAATCCCTTCTAACTGCATCTATATGTTGATGGTATTACTCTGGTGACTAAATGCTTTTTTGTGTAAATGGCAGTTATTGAGGTGATGCAAATGGAATGATCACATGTTGTTGTGAAGTAGTGGACAATATTTCTATGGATTCAAGTGGATGAAGGGTGAGGGTGTAAGGAGATAAAAATGGGATCCTATGGAGTGTGGTGGAGGGTGATTACACCATGATGTAAGATGATGTAGAAGATGAAGGTAGAGGGGTTAGTAAAGGCATGATGGAGGATATTGATACCATAGAAGAAAGTGGTGTGAGCTTGATGGAGGACTAAGTGCATGAAGAGGAGAGTGGGTCTATGGAAGTAATTGGCTAGGCATTAGAGAGTGTCATAACCTAAGGTGAAACTATGGATGGAGATGTAGGGGGAAAGAAAGAGGTTGAGGTGGAAATAAGGGGTTGCAAGAAGCATATATTATTCTATGGGGGATATAATAAAGGGATATATTTTAGTGCCTTGGGCCACTTATACTATGATGATCCAACTATGAGGTGCCTTGAAGAGGCTTACTATTATTGTGGGGTCATAGGGTATGGGAACAAATGAGGTAGCTAGGTTTACGGCTTCATCACAAATTTTGTTCCTTTTTTGGGGGCACATCCCCCACCTATTTTTTAGGGGTATCTTATTTTTACTCTTCTTATTTTTTATCTTCTTCTTCTTCCTTAGTAGAGAATCCTCCTTCTACTAGGTCCTCTTCCAAATGATGTTTATCCCAAATATTTTCAAAATTTTCATCTCCTTCCTCATACTCAAAGTTTGAGTATGGATTGTTAGTATCTTGCCTATATTTTTTATAGGTGGTTATTTTCTACTCATTCCAATCCCTTTAAATGAGATGTGACTTTAGTCCTTTTGTCAACTTTTTAGAGAGGTCAAACATCTAGACCATGTAATATAAGGAATACCATAGCCTACAGGTGTCTAATGAGATCTAAGATAGATCTACATAATACTTGGAGTCATCCTCCATAGGTGACTTCCTCTCCTTGAGGTATGGCTAAGGCTAGTGATTGGGTATGTTAGCAATTTTTAAGGAGGATATGAAACTAATCAAGTCATACATCTACCTATAATTGATTAAGTCAAGGATGAGCTCTATGATTTTGGATGTGAGTAGGCACTCCTATAGCCTTTTCACCATTGTGATGCCTCCTTTTGTGAAGGGGACATCATACAGACCCTTATTCTTATTTATTTATCTATAGATAGAGTCCACCACATCAAGTGGATAGGCCAAGTCTAAGGCAAAATTTCTATTTATTAGTTGGCATGAGAGCCAAAATGGCTTGCCTTTGAACCCATAGGATTGGATGAAGGTGAAATGGATTTTGAAGAACCAATATACCATAACCCTACTCCCAATAATCTATGATCACTACATGTTCATCATCCTATCTATAATGGCCTCTCATCTGAGGTCAATGAGGATAGTGGATAAAAATATTTATGAGAAATCATAATAGTCCTACATGATTAATAGGAAGTGGGTCCATACTATGACTTGGGACACCATGTTGGGTAAAATGCCCATTTCAGAGGAGTTGAGATTGAGATATGTAGAGAATAACTAGGAGTGCTGGTATAAAATGAGATGTAGGACGTAGGAGGAATACCAAAATTATATTATAATGAAAAGTTTTCTATATCATATTTTATGGTGGTAGTGATGGTGTTTTTAAAATCCATAAAGTATGCCTCCCCCTTATTCACCATGGTTAGGAGGAAGAGTTCCCCTAACTAAAAATTAATGACATTGGCATCTAAGTCCATCCTAAAAATGAAAGCCAACATGGACAGGGCATCCTTTAGGTAATTCATAGGGAAGATCATTAGAGGGATGGGTAGAGGAGGCATCTCTACATAGCCACTCTAGAGGAAGAAATTGATGACGTGTGCACCATCATAGATGTGGGTATCCTAAACATTTTGGAGGCTTTCCATGATGTAGATATCAGACATTGGGTCACTTGAGAACTAGATCATCTCCCTAATGGTGTCCACACTAATTTTACCCTCAAATGGGTGTTTCCCACAATTACACTAGTGTTGGAATCATACCTTTCTTGCAGAGGGTGACAATTTCTAGGTATGGGTTAACATAAGGAACCATAAACTAGGCCAATGTGTAGTCTCACATTTTTCACCTAAATGATTAATAGTAATTCCTTTAGACCTTCATAATCATTTGGATATGGGAACCTTCCCTTAAGCTCTTAGGGTTTTTGGCTAACTTGGGGTCATATATCTCATCTACAAAATTAGTGACCGATGTTTAGTCTTGGTAGTACCCTTTTTTCATCATATCTACATTTGACACCTTCTCCTTTGCCTGAGTGGGGGTGGAAGCATATGGCTTGATTAACGCATATGGAGTGGGAATACCTCCCTAGCTACTCAAAATATGGGTTCTATTATTTCTTGGATACTTCTAACCTCTTGATGAATATGTTGAAGTCTTCATGTCAATAATTCTTTTTCAAAATCACTATTTATTCATAAAAAATACTAGGTCAATAAATTTTGATCATAGGGTCACATAATTCTTGGCTCATCTCTCTTTGCTTTTTATATTTTGCTTAATTGCTTAATTCTCTTAAAAATCTCAATGAATCTAAGTGTTTGGCTATATGAGGAGAGGGGTAGTTATATGTTGATGTTTCTAGTTGTGATCATCATGAAATATTTTGAATTCAAGGTGACTGATAAATGTTAAGGGTAACACACACACTTGAAGAGAAACTCATAAGAGATTTACAATGATCCTTATGGGGAATAAGGCAATATAGATCACCTAACATTAATGATAGGAGAGTTGAGTAGATAATTGTATTTTAGAGGATGTTTTTTATTAAGAGGGTGGGGTTAGGGAAAGGACACATGGAAATGAAAAGATATACTTGTGTCAATGACAATTATTTTAAAGGAAACAACAATGGAAAGGGGAACAAACAAAGGGAAACAATAAATAAGAAGGGAAATACACAAGCATTATGGATTAAGTTGCCTATCCACTTTGATCACCTCAGTGTAAGTTAAGGGAAATTATACCACTAAAGGGTCCCTACATATGAACATATCTATCTAAGGGTCTAGTGTGTTCTTTTACATGTCAAGGGCTAGTTGAGCATCTAGTCTTTACAACATAATTATTTAGATGCATATTTGTTGGAACCTAGTGTTGAAATTCCTTATGGGATCATTTGGTTCTCTCTTGATGCATGTTAATTTTTGGTATATGATACTCGGGTCGATGAATTACCCAAATTGAGTGAGAAAAATATTGATAAATTGATACAATCTCATAACAAAACTTTTAGGAAAATGTTAGAACCAATCATAAGTTGAAATAATCAAATTGAATAAAAATATACAGGAAATTTCCTCATGTTCTACATTAAAAATCACAAGATTAATTTTGTATGAGATCACATGTTCTTTACTAGTACATCCTACACCTAGTTTGAACCTTGGGAGATACCTTTTTGGGTTCATGGACCACTCTAGGAATGTAAATGATAGCCCCAAACAACCATGTCATATATGCATCCATAGGTGGAAGTGGGTAAGGGTTTGATTGAGAGGATGAGCTAGTAGGTGTGACCAAGTGTATTGGTCTTAATTTAGTAGTTCTAGTTATCGTATGGGATTTCAAAGGGGATATTATCATGTGCCTAAGACCTATCAATATCTAGTGATTTTTAATATAGTATTTAGGTTACTCTCAAGTTGGATAACAGTTTTAAATATTTATTAGTTAGTGATCATGGGTGCCCTCCTAGTGCCAGTTACTTTTAAGCCCAAGATCTAGTCATGAGAACCACCTATGAGACTAGGTGTCCAAAATATACTTAGGTGATAATTGGGGGATTTATATCCTTTGATTTTAATATTTTTATTGAGATAATCTAGGGAATAATTTTAAAGTATGGAGATACATTAATTATCTTGCTTAGAATATATCTCTAAGAGGTTTAACACTACCATTGAAGGTTGAATGCCAATATTCTCACTGATACAAAACCTATATACTTATAAATAAACCAATTTCAACTAATTTTAATTTAGATATCTATTTTATTTAACTTCATCATTTATAAAGAGGGGACAAAGATCACTTGTTTCATAAATAAACCTCAAAAGAGAGATAGGCTAAACAAAAAATAAGATATTTCTATAGGAAAGGCAATACTAATGCTTGAAATATGAAGAACATGCTTAACTACATCTATACCACTATCTTCCAATTTTCACAATGGATTGGGTTTTGGTTACACAAGGAAAGAGTCTAAGGAAAAATGAGAAACACTTGATTCAAATATTATTTTAATCAAAAAATGATATTATGCCTATTGTTAATCATGCATAGTCCCTAATAGATCTCAAATAAAACTAAATAATCAAAAAACTCAATTAGAATAGGTAATACCTATCTTAATTAATCCATAAATATTGTATAAAAACATAGCTAATAGTCTTAACATTAGTGTTACTCTATTAAAACATAAAGTGGAAGACATCCATGAATAAAACACATTTACACAAAGAAATCAAATTAGTATTAATATGATAGTTTTTATTATAATAGATTACCACTTTTCAAAACATTACAAGGAAGTATATATAGAATAATAATGGGGCTCATCTCCTAGTAGAACATATTCTCATCCTAAACATCATGCTCTAAAATGGTTTTAATTTAATTATACCAAATGATCCCATATACTATAAAAAATGGAATATAACTCCTAGGGCCTACCAAGAGATAATCAAGATGAGGTTTGAGGTGGACCACTCCCAAACTATTCTAAACACATCTCCTTAGTTATAAGTGTAGTTGCTACCAAGTCAAATTCATTTTCTAATTTGTCAAGGTTCATGGGAGGTTATCAAAATACCACCTAAGCCTCAACCAATAATTTTTTGTGGATTTGGAGTGGGGCCTAAAGTGATACCCTTACCTCAGACACCTAGCTAATGTTTGTTTTTAACTATGTTAGTAGCTCTAGAATCACCTTGGCCCTAACTTTGTTGGCTTTGTCTACCTTTCTTCACATGACCTATTTGAATTGGACCAGGTGGAATTTGAATTCCCCTTTATCCCATAAGGCTTCATCTAGTTAGAATAACATGGTGATGTTGACCTCTTTGAAATAAGTCAACATATTCTCCCTACTCTTTTCTAAAGGTTTGCCAACTATCTACACTAGGGTTAACCACTATTTCAATGAAGTCCTTATGTTCCCCACATAATTTTGGTAAATGTTTAAGTATACCAAAGGCATGGGTTTAAGATTCAATAGCATGCCCTTATGAAGAACCATAGTGAGCCTTTTTCATTTTTTGTCTATGTGTAACTCTCTACAAATATGTTTGAGTGTGTTGGAGGTGTTATTTAATCATGGTTAGGGATTTGGTCACTTTTAGGAGAGCTAGGAATAACTATACCAAGGCTTCCTCAAATAGATGAATTAGATCACTAGGGAAGTAATCCTAACCTATTATTCAAGTGATCTAACCTACTACCTAATGTATTTCATTATATTTTTCATTCAATTCATTAGTGGTACAAAGAACCTATACAATATCTTCATCCACTTTCTCCTCTTTGATGTATGTCCTGAATTTGGTGAGGGATAAGAGGTCATGCTTAGTCCTCCACACCATTGGATCTTATTATTGAGTAAATACTTGTTTTATAAATATCTTCATTCTCTTACTTTATATATCAAACTCCCATTGGACCTCTAAGTCACCATGATAAACCATTTATGGTCTCTATGTTTTGGTATTGGTTAGGGACCCAACCCAACTAGGGTTAGTGGTAACTCTTATAGTTGTGGGAGGGGAGGAAAGTAGGAAAATAAAAGAAGAGGTCTATGGAATGGGATGAGAGGTTGATAAATTAATGAAGGTGAATGAAGGATAAGAGGATTTGAGGAGGAAGAGGGGGCATGGGATTGAAAAGAAGGATTAATGCATATCCCCATGGGAATAATAGGGCATAAAATTGGTTAGGGTTCATGTTAACCTATGGACCAATAACACCTAGTAGAGGAATGTTTAATAAAAATGAATAAATCAATTTGTTAAATATAAATAATTTAAGTCCTAGGGTGATGGATAAAGAAGACACTAGATCAAAAAGAGATAATAGGATACAATGTGGGGGGAGATATATTTTTATTTTTAATGTATTCCTTAGTTAGATCAACTAGAGTCATTATTATGGTTAGAGGAGTCATTGAGGTGGTTCGAACCAGAGTTATGGGAAATACTAAAAAGGTTACTTTTTTCTTATTTTAAGGGATCATGTTTAGACTAACCTATGTTGTGACCTTCATAGGAGCCATAGTGGTAATTCCTACTAGATAAACATGTACTACTAGAATATTAGACACATGCACTAGAGATTTAGGGGCCACTCAAATCATGCACATAGTTTCACTTATCACTGAGGTGACCATTAAATCAGTTAATTTGTGGACACTAGGAAGTTTCTACACTAGAGGAGTATCCACTATGGTTTTTGATGTGGTAGACATGGTGTATGTTGGCACATTAAATTTGGGAGCCATTGGAAATGGGGTACCCATAAAACTAAAGGAAATGTCAGGACTAGACCAAATATTCCTAGAGATAGGAGACATGTGACTAAATTATGGGAGATCCAAACTAGGTTGAGGGGATATTTACAAATGGAATGGGATGGGCAAAGGGGAACTAGGAAGTGAATATGTTAAACATGACTATATAAGGGGACCTACATGAATTAGGAAGTTTGTGTGATAGGAATTGGGGATATACTCTTATAAAGGAGATATAAAGTTAGGAATACTTACCTTTGAATAAAAACCCTCTGAACCTCAATATCTCCCTTGGCCAAGGTGATTCATAAGAGATTGTTGTGATATGTAAAGATAATAAAGACAAATCAGCTCTAGGATACACAACCTATCTATTCATCCAAAATACTTCTCCATAAGACAATATTCATATATCCAAAGAAAGTATGGAACCCTAAGATTTATTCCTCTAGTATAATTTTTAATAAGTATATATCGGAATATCTTTCCCTAAATCCTTCTGAATATGTTGGCTGTATAAGGTCAACCCAATTGACCCTCTATGTTTTCAAGAGATAAATCATAAGGTCCTAAGCTAGGTCAGATGAAGGTTTAACAAAAATCCAAGTGAAAATTATCCCTAAATAATACATGGTTAACCTAGTTGACCTTGTATAATAATCAGAGGCTAAAAAATGTATAGTGTTGACCTAGTTGACCTAGTATAATTAACTAGTGAAAGGGGATCAAGGAAAGAGCATGGAGGGTAAAACATGACAAATTTTAGGCATGGGTACAATAGAGAATATTAATCTTAGGGTAAATGGGTTTAGGAGATAGGTGTGTAGATGTAAAATGGTTAAAGGGATAACAATATTATGAATTACCAATGGTCTACCCACCCCTTTCCTAGTTCACCCCTTAAGGCATGCACTCATAAAGGTTGATACTCAATGCGTTCCTATAAGATACAAAGTGTTAGTAATTGATAAAATTTTGAAAATATTATTTGTATATATCCTCCACCTCATGCGTACACCAACATCATTATATAGATCGAGATGAATCTCATTGTCCTCATAGGCCTCATAGTGGTACTTGATATTGAATCAAGTTTCATACCATGCCACATGGTCATTGATAGCCCGTTAGGGATCCCATTATCAGTTCTCAACCCTTCCCATGCCATATGAATTTATATTTTGTGCCATCTTTCACAATAAATATAACATCTTTTAATTCTGGTAGTAGATGAAGATTGGAGAGTTTGGGAATGCCTTATGATAGTGATCAAGTGAGTAACATAAAACACCTTTAACCAACTAATAGGAAATTTATTGATCATCAAGGTGGATTGGGACCTACTAGGGCATGAGGAGAGGATATTTCTATATTCCTTTAACCTAAATGATGGTGTAATCTTGATATTATGAATAATCTCCTATGGGTATGAGCATCTTCCTAATTTCATTATAAAGTTTTGGCATATGCCTCATGTTTATGGACATTTATACCACTAGGTATAAGGAATCATAATTATTTGATATATGGTTCTTGTAATGATGTGAATATATCTTGTATAAACCCCAATGAACCATAGAGTTGTTATGGGTCCATGTCAAGAACACATAATGATTGAATGTTAGGCTAGTGTAGACAATGTCCATTAAATAACTCAATATGTAAAAGTTTCCACCTACTTAGGCCTCACTGATGACCTTGACCATATTGAAGTTGATGAGGATTCAAAGGTCTAGGAATTGATTCCCCTTGAGTATGATGGTTAACAGAGTCACCCATAGGATGTTCACATGTATGACATCCTTTTCCCTAAATAAATGATCCAAAAAGATAATTCTAATGTGAAATCCTCCCTAGAAGAGGTGAATGTGATAGGCATTGATGTCCTCATTTTTGATCTATCAATCAATATTTATGGCCCAATTTTGGATTTTGGATTACCCCATATATATCTTATGTGTTAGTCCATGTGTCCATTATATTTTGGTCATAAAATAGGGAGTACTCTAAGATATTTTAATACTACCAAAAGGCATTATTAGATATAGTTACAAACTTGTTTTGAGATGTTGCAGAGTACACCGAGTCATATGTGGAGTCATGTATGTGCACATAGTTTTAAAACATGTTTTATAATAGGTTAACACTTGGGAATAACTCTGGATTAGTAGTGACCTTGTGTAATCCTAATTTATTTTAAGTTTTTAAGCTCATCAAATACCTAGGTTTCATCTTCATCATCACCCAGTGTGGGCTTATGTGTGTCTTTAATTACTTGAAACACCTTTTTATAGTGTTCAAGGTAGGTCAAGTATGATGATAAGGTGGTATCTCTATATTTATGATCATTCCTATGATTTTACGATGATGCAACCAGGGATAAGATTTTAGGAACTACTCGACATGGAATTTTAAACTTAAGGGAAGTACTAGAAGTTTTATAAGACTCTAAAAGTAATGATACTTGGGAGTTGGGAGTGGTAATAGAAAGTTTATTAATTAAAATAATTATAGGACTCTACGAAGATATTATATATTAATGGAATTTGTGTCTCATCTTGCACAAGTTAAATTTTGTGTTGATGGTAAAATCCACATGGTTATTTCTTGATTTGGCATTTACTTAGAGACTTTTAAAAACACATACTTAGTTTGCATTTGGTGATAGTGAAGGGATGTCTATGATTTTTAGAATCAAATCCCAACTACTCAAGTTAATTGATGTAAAGGCATGGTAGACACACACGTACTTTAGCTCATATGGCACCTTAGGTATTCTATAGTTTAGCCATATTTCTACCACTAGTTGGGTATTTTCTCAGTGGCTATGCCAACTAGGTGTAGTTAGGGTGACACTCCCTTAGATTCTCATTTATTTAATTCATCCAATTGGACCTATAGAGTACACATGACACTCTAACATTGGCTTATAATCCCACATGTATCTTTCCTTTACTTAGGTTTTTTTGGTCCTTTTTTTTCATTTGGTGTATGGGAGTGATGCATGGTACTTTGTGATTGGATCTGGGTTTTGACTATACCTAATTTATGACTTCATTAAGATGCCCTTAGGCCCATTCTATCATTTCACATGAAAGTGACACATGGTGGCCTATAGTTTTTCAAGATCTATCAAGGATATAACATCTCTAATACCCTTAAGATAATGACAACTTTGATAGGCTCAATGAGTTATCTCATCATTCATCAGGTTCTCCCATGGTTCTAACATCTCTAATACCCCTGGAAGACTGACATGTATAATAGGATCCATGAATTATCTTGTCATTCATCAAGCTATTAGGGTTATAACATCTTTGACATCCCCTAGAGACTACAAAATTTGATAGGCTCCATGTGACAACTTCTCACTTGTCAGGTTCTCCCATGGTTCTGATAACTCTAACACCCATAAGAGACTAACAAATATGATACGGTTTATGTATAAACTTCTCACTAGTTGGGTACTCCTAGGGTTCTACCATATCTAACACCCCCTAGATATTAACAACTCTAATAGGCTCCATGTTGAATCTTTTCACTTATCAATTTATCTAGGATTATGACATATCTAACACCCCCTAAGAGACTAACAAATCTAATAGTATACATGTAGAATCTTCTCATTTTTTGGGATCTCTTAAGGTTATAACATCTCTAACACCCCTAAGATAATGACATATTTGATACTATCCATGCAATAACTTCTCAATCTTCAAGTTCTAGGGTTATGACATATATGACACCCCTAAGAGACTAACAAATCTAACAGGCTCCATATACTAACATCTCATTTATCAGGATCTCCTAGGGTTCTAACATCTATAACACCCTCAAGATACTAAGAAATCTAATAGTCATGTGTAAACTTCTCATTTTTAGGCTCTCCAAGGGTTTTAACATCTCTAACACCCTTAGGATAATGACAACTCTAATAGGCTCCATACAAAAAAATTCTCATTTGTTAGTCTCCTAAAAAATTTATGAAAAGTGTCTAAGTCATAAAAAAGGCCATGCTATCAAATTAAATCTTACCTATATGATATCATAGTACCAATTTAATGACAAAAAATATTTTAGGGTGATGTCATATTAGGAAAACCCTTTGTGAAACTACACGGCAAAAAATATTTTAGGTATGAGAAAATATTCATATCGAAACAAAAAAGGGATAAAATTTTATAGACATAGGAGACTGTATGTATTTATATGATAATATTTGGTTTTATATGAGTGTATTGAAACACTCAACTGATCAATATGAATGATTTCAAGATTACACATAGTTGAGAACCAAGTACGAGGAGATTTGGGCTCTGAGAAACTTCTGAGATGATGAATTTTAGAGGGTTTTATCCTACAATTAATCTTATGTCTATCCACTTCTTTATAAAAATGGGGTTTGTTCATCATAAGACTTATGATATTTTATATCAAACATCATACAATTAGTATTATGTCTATCCACTTCTTTATCTTAAACATCTCTCAAAAGAAGCAGACAAAACTTCCCACTACCTTCAATAAAGTGGTTACCTTTAAAGACACTTTTTTAGAAATATTTTAGAATCACCTTTGTAGAATAAAATGATGTATCCCTATCCATAATTTTCAAAAACACAATTTATGACACTCCTTATGAGGATATCATCCTATATATATTAGTATGCATTTCCAAACACAACTCTAAACACATCATAAGGCAAAACATCCATTGTAACTTCATCAATGAAATGTGCATTAATACAAAAATTCAATTTACATTTCATGTTCAAATCTATTTCTAATTTTTTTTCACCCAACCCAAATAATATGGGCTTATATTATTTTAAGTCTCAATCCCCAGTTTTTATACTAACTCCTTGTTTATAAAATTTTATATTGAATAGGTATCAAAAAGAGTATCCAATTTGTTTGCTCATTTTAATTTTTGTATGGATAATATCATAAATTTCACTCTCTTTATAACTAATATTACACAAATATACCTCTCTATTCATATATGTGCAACATAAATTATCATCCACATGGGATCTGAAACCAATATTCTCACCTTGGAGAGATGGCATAGGCTTATTTTTCTTTTTCTTGAATAACTACAATTCTAGATGGATCTTCCAAAATTAATCTTCATAATGACTATTAATGTCACATTATCCATAATTTCATTTAGTATCCTTTTTATAAATGGAAGTAAAATTATGATTAATTTTCCCTTTACCTTTACCCTTTTTCTTGGAGATGCCTTTTGCCTTATAATTTCTTAGAAATATAGATTGAACCTTCTTATCCATCTCCACATAATAATCATGAGAACAATCCACATCTACATCTATAGATTGGGCCAAGAGGAACATTCTCCTAAAAAAACTTTTCCCACATAATTCATAAATATTTCATGGTTAGCTATATATTTTCCCATTTAAACAACCTTATTATAGAACTCACTTATGAACTCTTGCATGCTTTGGCCTTGATTTTACCTAATATATTTCCAATACATAAACCTATCTAACTCATAAAAAATAGGATATAATTTATTCTTGATTAGTCTCTTAAAATCATCCCACTTAGTAATAGGATGAATCATCTTAACAACTGAATTATTAACATGCCTATCAAACCAATTTAAAGCATGATTGGTTAATTTTAACCTTAAAAAATAAATATTTTAGCTTTCCTTAATCTAAAGAAAAATTAAATATACTTTAATTTGGAATAGTTAATGGACTAGCCTCTCTAAATTTACTTCCCCATCATGCAGTTGAATATCTATCTTTACCTTATCCATGAATGAGGTAGAGCTTGGATAGAATGGTGTTTCTCTTCCTTCTTATCTTGAGTCTTGGTAGCATCCTCCTTGTTTTATTTCACCATATCCATATAAACCCCAAGATTTTCCATGAAAATATCCATATGATTGGATCCTAATGGTCAAGTTTTCTCATAGAAAGTTAAATTATAACTACTCCTCCTTTAATCTTGTGAAATCACTCTTTTGTGTTTACAACATATTCTTCATCAACTTGGTCCCCATTTTTGACCTCATTTTTCCACTTACTTATGGAAATATTTGTTTTAAATGGAAATATCATACCTTGAACACTAGAATTATTTAATATAGTGGTGATCATAAACTTAAAATATGGTCACACAAAACCACACAAAATATTGATATGAAATTAGATATGATATCAATTTAATCCATAAACTAGGTGGATATTCCACACTAAGCATCTCCAACATGGAGCCTATGACTCCTAAATCAATAATTGATTGGAAGATGATTATTATAGTCTATTTTCAATTTTAAATTGAGATGAAGTGTTCTAAATTAAATGTATAACATATTGCACATGAGCATGAAGCCTAATAATATGAAAAACACAAATTAAAAACAAGAGTTTTCTTTAAGAAACCCGATGTGGGATAAACTCTAGTGGGTGAGGCAATAACACTTCCCTTCCATAATGTAATTCAATAAATGTACATGTATATAGATAATATTTTAAACTTAATCATTTATCAACACTTTCTATCTTATAGTTTTTATCATCAAAATTTGCACCCTTGAGGAGGTTGCTAAAACCTCTTCACTTAAGTGATATAATGGAGACACCTCTAGGTTATGGGTGGCCTAATCAGTGAGGTGAATATCTAGATAGGGATAACTCCATTGATGCTATCACCCTTAAAAGTAATATTAGATATACCACATTCTTGCAATGGAAAAGGAATATAAAGGACTAAAATTAAATTAAATTATGGAGGTGATGCACCAAATTAACACCCTCCACCTGTCTATATTACACTAAGAACATGAATTAGCAATGAATCTGATCACACTACTCAAAAAGGACATTCAAGCATGAGTATTTAAACATTAAGGTCATAGATAATGTGTTGAATAGAATGGATAATCAATAGGTCTAATAAAGACACTAATGACTAAAATCCACTTCTAAACTATGAAAGGATATCCAAACTCACCTTGTGACTTACAAGAAGATAATACATTTGAAAAGAGATAGGAGAGGATAAATGAGAGAGAGATTTAAGGCACCAATACAAGAAATCATTAATGATCACACAAGTACATTAATTACAAGCATTTGAGGAGGTGAGAATCAACTTTATTCAGCATTGAAAGGCATAGTACAAGTGTTTAGTTGAGCAGGGCTTTTCCATACTCAACGAAAGGATATATAACAAGCCATTCAAGGAAACATATATAGGATAATGTGAGAAGGGGAGAGAGAGAGAGAGAGAGAGAGAGAGAGAGAGAGAGAGAGAGAGAGAGAGAGAGAGAGAGAGAGAGAGAGAGAGCTGGAGGAGATGCATAGACAAGTGTCATCAACCTCAAGTTAGTTACAAGGACAAATAAAAGATTAAAATAATAGTCTTTTCATCTTATTTAACATGTGTTACTCAACCTATTGATGAACTTTACCAAGTGGCATAAGAGTTTTTTTTAAATAGTTACAATGCACTTCTTGAAGGAGTAGTTACAACTTGGTAACTTAACACATGGAACCTTGGCTTCATTAGAAACCTCCATGACACTCTAAGATTATCAACACTTCTTCTATCTTTAATTGACACATTTTCTTCATCCCTAGTAATTGTAGAGACTTTTATTTAGTATCCATATAGGCTTGATAGTCCATTAGGTCTATTTTGCTTGGTATTAGCCATTGGAATGGAAATAATACCTCCATGAGAATTTGCTTCAAGGTTGAAAGGCCTATTTTAGAGCCTAAAAACCATATTTTGGTATGATTCATATCTTTCAAGTGATCTAACCATGCCTCTTTATCTCTCCTAGGTGACCATATCACATTTTCATAACCATTTTTGCACTACCTTTGGAAATTAGAATTATAAGAGCATTTTCAGAAGTAAGAGAATGTATTTTAGGTTTTTATAATATATATAACCTTCCACACAAACCTCCACAATGACTTTCATTTGTTCATATACTTAAAAACCCTATTTTGAGCCTAAAACCCTATAAAAGTACAACATTAAATGCTTTCATAAATGTGAAGGTATAGAAAAATTACATGATGAGGACCCATTTGGAGTGAATAATGATATTTAAGTTTTTATAGGTTAATTCAATGTATTTGGAATCATAAATCTCATCTTGTTTCCTATCAACTTCCTATTAGGGTTTCAGTAGTGTTTAGAGGTGCTTATGTTTTTAACAATCATTCATAAAGGTATGGGTATTAACATGAAAACAAGTTCCAAAATTTTTAATTACATATACTTATTAAACATCTATAAACTCCATTGGATCCCATGAATATTGACCATTGACTTTTGAGTAAGATAAGATGACCATTATTTGATTGTTATGCCTGCTTGAGAGCTTAGGAAGTGTGATTTTGCATAACAGGGTGTAAAGGTGATTATTTTTTACTCCAAATTCCTCCTTGGGTTATGAAATCTTTTATTATATTTTAATTTTTTTATTTACTCCTTTTCATCCTCCAAACTCAGTTCCACCTTCATAAGCTTATGACTAGGGTTTAAGAATAATTTTATGCCAATGACCCTTATAGTCCTATTGTGTCACTTTTATTAATAAAAGAAGGAATATAATCCTATTATAATATTTAATTAATGTCTTCCACACCTTATTTAAGTATTAATTTTTCAATTTCATCCCAAAAAACAAAATTTATTCACTCTTTTCAATGTAGGCTTGTATGTGCTCATTTAGGCCTTCTAAGCCTAACCATGAATCTTAACCCTTTTATTGTCATCAGTAATATTTAAAACCTTATTAATACATTATTATAACCTATAATTAAATTTAATATATTATATTTTACTCTTATCTACCTCAAGGTTTCAAATAATCACTCACATTCTCTTGAATCATCCAAAATAGGATTGTATATGGTGTTTAGGCTCTTGAATGGAAGTTTGAGATGCAAACATATTAACATTGGTTATTTGGTGTTTTTAAATGATTATAAAATATGTATCATGATTATATTCAACCTCCATAAACCTTCTAGTCTTATTTCCTTCATCACAAGTAGGCATCCTTCCTATTTTATGCATGACAGGCTTGTAGGTCTACAATATACCTCTTGACTATAATCTAAGAGTTTCATTATCCTTTTGGACTCTTGGTAACTTAGTGGTATTGAAAATTTTTGTATTTTCTTATTCATATTATTCCTCACTTACATAAAATGCTATTGACCTTAAATGTCACCTTCCATATGTGGCATTTGATCACACTGCCTACAAAAGGTTGTAGGTGGTCATTTGGGCTTTATTGGTTGAAATTTGCCAAATGTAGAACTCATTGAGTTGGTATATAATTCATGAAGTGTTTTGGATGAATTAAAATTTCATTCACATCTCATTTTAACTCTTATGAATTTATTATACCCTTAAATATCCATCTCAAGCATGTTTTTACCTCTATCTACTGATAGGCATGAAGGCAGTCATTAAGGTTAAAACCCTCATTTTATTGTACTTTTCTCTAGTGGGCCTAATTGAATATTCAATGGTATAACTACATTAAATATGAATTATTTTTTAACATCACTTTATATCCATTGAAATCACTTGGTACATTAACTTGAATATCTGATAGTCCTATATAGGTTCCACATAGTCCATTTGATAAGATATCTTCTTCCTTATGACTGATCACTTATGAATATCACCATATTCTTATTCAATAAAACTCCCATTGAATACAATATATAAATTTAATACACTGAACATGTCTATTCTATTATGGGGATGAAAAACCAATCATATATTGGTTTCTTCAAGATAGAAACAAGGTCAACACTATCCTCTCAATCCTAAATAGGCATATTGAGGCCTTTCTTAATCATTATAGTGTTTCATATGACTTCCCTGACACTCCAAATTCATGATACCTTTTATGAGCTCTTACAAACCCCATGAGATTCATCAAACTATTCTCACTTCCAAATTTGAGGTTAGATCATCTTACCTTACAGGTAGACTTATAGATGATTGTAGCCTCTCATTAGAAGCATGCCAAGGCTCAAGAAGAATATTTTGTGTGATGAATGTATGTTGAGGAAAGACGTAAAAGGAAGTGAGAAGGTTTTATAATACCAAAATACATCTCTCCATGAATTGAAAATCCTTTATTTATCTCTTCATGACCTCAACAGGGTCTTAGACCGTAACCTGCACAACTCTTTTGAATACATGATCATTCCTCCCACTTCACTATTATAGGTCATTTGATGCTTGAAAGTAGTATAAAAAGGATTTTAGGAAGAGTGATAAGTAAAATTAATTTTCCTAAGATTCACTTCAAGTTAACAAATATTTAGATTGATAAAATCCTTCTTGTAGGCTCTCTTTTAGGACTGCAATTTACTCAAATGGAGGTTTCATTCTTCTTGATGCTCACATATGTGGAAAATTAATGGAAATGATGGAGCGTTTCATGATACCACACAATCATTCATTTTCACCATCATGTCTAAAACTAAGCTCATGGGATTTGAAGTTTGTTTTCTAAACCTTAACTTCTTAATGATTATTCATGAATTTAAGGGGATTAACCAAAAAACCAATGGCACAAAGTGGAAGGGCATTAGGATTCCCTCATATGGAAAATATATTGTGCTCTAACTCTCTCTCTTAAGAGTACCACCCATAAACAAGTTAATTGTCTTAAGCTACCAAGAAGACCGATGGAGAAATGGAGTGGGTTTTACACTGTTTGGCTCTACACCTCCACTTTTTGTATGGATTTAGGTATAAGAATACCATGGGAACCTATGGGAGAGTTTTTACCTTTCCAATCATCATAAACCCTCTACAAAAAAAATCCAAAAACATGCTTTTCTCAAGACTCTAACTATTATCCCCTTTGAAACTACTAAAGATGGCGAACCAAATGATTCTAGATCTTCCTATAACCTGTACAAATGTGGAAGAGAGTGATAAAATGTTTCATGCCCTTTTTTTCCTGAATTTCTCTAAAAAACTCTTCATTTGTGTGTTGGAAAATGATGAATGGCAATTACAAAAGGACTTCCAACATTATAAAGTAATTATGTAAGAACTTTGAGGATATGTACACTCAAGTACATCATGATGTCATCATTTAGATGTTTTATTACTTAAAACATCCTTATTCCAAGGACAAAACCTTTATATTTTCTCTTTACTAGTAAGTGTCGTCTTCAACATTGGAAAACACAATGAGTAAAATTCCTTAATCTTATCAAAAACACCTTAAATTCTCAAAATTTATTATAAAATAATGTAATTAACTTACTAGTTTGATTCTTGACCAATTTGACCAAACCAAGACCATATTTGTCCTAGAAGGGTCACCACCTTGTCTCCTTGAGCATCATTCCTTATTGATTTGATTTCCCACTTATGTTAAATTTATCAAAATTTACCTTAAACAATGTTAAACACAAAATGATGAATATAAATAATGACCAATATAAGACAAGACCAAATTACTTGACTTAGATACCAACTAGACCATCCTAAATGACCTTGTAAGCTACCAAGGAATACACATTACTTATCAATTTTTATCATTAATGACAAATAAAAAGCCTTCATAATGGCTATCAACAAAGTTAAGATCAAGTAAATCACAGTTTTAAATGATCATAATTCATGGTATCCAAATTTTTTCAAAAATATTTGGTGATATCTAGGGATTGCATTTATATTATGATCTTTAGATAATTTTCCTAGTCCATCCACTAGGCTATGGAGTCATTGTTGACCAAATTTGACTTTTAGGTCGAATTGGGACCCCTATAGGTAAAAAATTGACTTTTAGGTGTATTTATGGGTTTAATATATATGTCACAAGGTGTTTTATAGGATAATTTAGGTCATTTAATGTATACTATCCTTGGTCCTTAGTCATTTTAGTTTTTTTAGTCATTTTGAGTCATTTGAGGTCAAAAAGGGGCATTTAATGAATTGTATGGATTTCTTATGAAATGGGAAGATTAAAAAATGTGATATCACGTGATATGTGTCCTAATAGGTATTAATCAAATTTAAAAACTAAAAAGTGGTAGGTTATTCAGAGGAAAGGGTAGTTTTCTTTAGAAAAAAGTGAGTTTGTCACTTGTACAGCCCATGGGAAAGTGTGACACATGGGATAAGATCATGGTATGTATATTCAGATTATTAAATATCAAATCCATGTTTTAAATTATTTATAAGTTCAATTTTAGGCCCAAAACCATTCTGATCCTTTTTCATCCTTCTTGACATACATAAATAGTCTTCAGGTTTATATTTGGTACGACCAACAAGGGAGGTTTCTGATAAAATGCCTTGGGGAGGTGAAATTAAACTTATATACCTTAATTTAGATTATAATATTTTTAATAATGGTGGATTTTGCTTTATTAACCATCCCCATGAAGTTGACTATGTTTTTCTGCTTATTATTTCATGCACCCTATAGTTTTTGTTCCATTTTTGGTAGGTTCCTATGAAACAATTGGTTATATTGATTATATATAATTTTTAATATGTCCCCTAATTCTACCCATTATTTTTTTCATGTTTCAAGGTTTTTGGATGATTCAAGTAGCTCAAAGTTGCAAGAGGATACACCTTTCTAAGTTACAAGTAGTTTTCATCGTTTCCATATCTTCATGATTTGAAAATATCTTCAAAGGGTTGTGATAGGTCCTTAAAAATGTATTAAATTTATGATTATTACCATCCTCTTTAAATTTCATCCTCTAAGTCAAATTCTCCATGAAGGTGTAGTCATATACAACTTACCAGTCAGGCAACCATTAATGGACATGTATAGATACCATGAAGGAGGAAAATCATGTTGAAATATATGTTTTGAAGTTGGTTACAATACCATAATAATTATTTTCACCCATTTTTATAATTTTAGAATATTTCAAGTATTTTCATGAGGTCTAAACTATACACATTGTCCACTTGCATTCACTACCTACATACAACTCAAAATTTGCACCTGCAAGTGCCTTCACAAAGGTTTCATGTGTGAAGGGAAAGGTTAAAAATTGTTTCAAACAATTTTCAATGTTGAGAATTAATTTATAATTTTTTAGGAGACCTAAATTTCATAACAAACATGTTTATCATACTCACTGCCTACCTTCTCAGCTTCACTACCTGTGTATGCAAAAGTCCACCTATAGGTGGCTTAACAAAGAGTATAAGATCCATATAGAAAGGTTGAAACATGATTTTAAGTCCTTTTTAAAGTATTTAGGTGATTTATATGGAATTATATACATGTTAATAATTTTAAATTGGCATATTGAGATAGGGATCAACTTTAAATGATGATGATTGAGTTTTGAGAACATTTTACCTAAACTAAGAAAATAGAGGCCTAAAGAATTTTGGTAAAGTTCATATGAAAAGGTTGAAAATGAATTTTGATGTATATAATGATAATTAATTATATTTTATAGGTAGGATATTAAATTTTAAAAATATGTAAGGTATAACACTATTGACTATTGAAGGTTTGAAGACTCAAAGTTGCCTAAAAACACTAAAACCCTACAATATCATCTACAGAATCTTGAGTTTGAGAAAAATTTGTTTTAAAATTTGATAAGCTATACCACATATTCAAAATTTAATGGTTACAAATGGTTTTAATGAACTATTTATGATATAATGATCATCTAAGGGGTTAGATTACTATCTTTAGAACCCTATACACACCTATAGTCTATACATGACCTTGGTTAGCCACCTATATCCAAGTGTTTGACTATATGAAAATATTTAATAGGTCCAATTAATTATATAGGATCTTACAAGGTTTAAAGAGGTCCATATACTATTTTAAAGTTTAATCCTTCCTAAATGCACACCTACAGTAGCATAAGATAGTACATAGTCCAAGATGGAGGTTTGAGATGGAATCATAAAATCATACCTATATGATGGAATAGGATTATTAATATAATTTCATTTTTATTAGGTTTTAATTATATACTATATCTCCCATGACCATCTATAGGTGTCTTAAAAAGGAAATAATCACCTACAAGTGCCCTTTTAAGGTACAAAATAGTCAAGGTAACACTCAATTCGATAAGACAGTAGTGTTTTGGTTTGTATTTATCATGAGAATGATTAAAATGAATATCAAGAACTCATAATCACTATTTTAAGATATCAAGAACTCCTAAGCACTATTTTCAAGACACCTATAGGCAAGGAGACACCAAAAGGCAAGGTTTCTCAGTCAAAAAGCAAGGAGATCTCAGTTTGATGATTTCAAAGTGCATATGAAGATAAAAAGTAAGGTTGGAATGATGATATATATTTTAAAACACCTCCATGAATATAATTATCACCTTCATGATCTATAAACAATTTAAACAAGCCTATACACGTCCTTAGGACCCTATGAGCACCTACAACCATTGTAGATGACTATGATAAATAGTGAGTTAAAGAGTGAGATATGAAAGTTACCAATACATAGAAATTATCCCAAGTGATTAAAAATAAGCATGAAATTATTATAAGATACCCTAAAAATATTTACAAACCTTGTATCAAGATAAAATATGCATGAATACCTACAAGCATGGTGTCAAGAAGTAGGACACAGTCAGGGTAATACACTTAGTTTGGGCTAGACAAGAAAATGGGAGCATGTGGAAGATTGGAGAAAAAAATTAATATGGGAAAATTTAAAACATGATAATTATAGTCTTAAATATATCTCATGATAGATAGGGAGTTGAGAAAAACCTCTTTTCAAGTACACATCAGCGCACATGCTAAAAATCCTCTACAATCTATCTATTCCCTAGTCTCTCTTAGTTTCTATGAATTTGGGGGGCATATTGACATGATAAAAAGATGATTTTTGGTGTGTCATGTACTAATAACTTGGGTAAGCTCATAAAATATTTATTCTATATATAAAAATAAGGGAAGTTCCCTCTATTTTGTCTTAGACATAAAGCACTCCCCTCATACACAAACCTTGGTAGTTTTGAGAAAAGGTGACAAAAGTACTCTTAAAGAGATATTTTAACCATTAAAGGAGATTTAAGAAGTTGGATAAAATCTAGACCAACATGAGGAACCTTTTTGAAAAGGATGAAACCAAATAGGGTATCTTAAACCCTCAATTATGCAAGTAGATCTAATAAACACAGTTTAGGACTAAAGCCAAATTAAGAACCTTTTTAATTTATAGTATGGAGTGAGAATTATAATGAATTATATCATGTATATGGTGAAACATAAGGTGTTTTAAGATATTATACGTATGGATAGCCATCAAAAATCCATTTTGTGCTTTAAGGCAACTCAAACCTGTTAGGCAAGGTTCAAGCCTAGTGCCCAAATGGAGAACCATTTAAACTTATAACATGAAATATGATTCCTAGCCTATTGGATAATTATTATAGGGTTTTTATAGGTGTGATAAATCTTTCACATTATATAGGAGTAACAATATATTCCATTTTTATCTTAAAACCCACTTAGGTTTGTAGGAAAAGGAAGGAAGAGTTTGATAGGTCATGTTTTGATACTTATATCTTCTTGGAGGTTATGCATGGATGACAAATGAGTTTATATGTGTTATAAAGGTACATAAAAATCATCCTTGTGGAATGTTTTTTCAAGTTTGATGTCAGATATTTATGAATAAAGCTTAAGAGGCAAAATAGGCCTAAAACCCTTGTAAACCCTCAATCATGACTTGATTGGAGAAATTATTTTGGAGATGAATTATAATGGAATATTTTTCCAAATATTATGATTTGAAATTGCATAGTACTCTTTCAGGATCCCTCACATAATTTTGAGTTGTATGGATTTATATAGACAGGGTACAAAATAAGATTTTCTTGGCAATTTTATGCATTGTGCAAGTTTTAGGAGGATTATAAATATGAAAACAAAATTGAGATAAATGTTATGACTTTTGATAAATCCCCATGTTCATTTAATTTCTTATAATAACTCCAAGTGCCTCAATAGGAGCTCTCATCTTAGCTAGTCAAAACTGGGATAGTGGACATGGTGGTGAGAAGGGTGGAAAACTTTAAGTAGACTAATTTTATGGTGTGATTGATGATTATAAGTACATATATGGTATTTAAAATTTTAATACACTCCTTCCCACATATTTTCATGGAAAAATGAAACCAAATTTGAGGCCAAGTGTGCAGGGTGCATGAAAGAGGAGTTTTTTGGACTACAGATGATGATGGCTCACTTATAGATGATTCTAGAGGACCAAGACTAAAAAAAATGCATGGAGAGGAATGTATAAAATAATTACCATTCATTCCAATCATTATACCTATTCATATTTATTTATGAGGCATTTAGGAAGCCTAAATCATGAAAGCTATTTTTCTAAGCTAGTTAAGGGAATTTCATGCCACTTTGCAAGAGTTTAATGAATTTCATGCCACTTTGCAAGGGAATTTTTCTATGGATTTATTATCATGTTGTCTCATTATTTAATCCTATTTATAGATGGAAATATTCTTCTTATAGTTATAGTAAATGTTAAGGATTGAGTGAGTTAGTCTATTTACTAGTACCATTCAAGGCCTCTTGTATAGTCCTCCTAGCTTTGCACATTCATCCATAACCTTATAATATAAAATTGATGTGAGAATATGTATATTGAAAGAGTGTATGTTTTTTTTAGTCATTTGTTCTCATGTGTAACATGATGATGGTTGGAAGTCAACATATTATTTTGTGTATCACCTCCCTTATAATATTTTCCCTTTATTTATCTCTCTCCCTTCCCCCCTCCCCCAAATTTTAGGTGTAGTTTTAATACAAAGTGGTAAATCAAGAAATCTAGCCCTAACTATATATTCACCTCATCCTTAGGCTACTCACAAGCCTATAGGTGTTTCTATTTTTCTATTTAGATGAGGAGAGCTTAGGCATATCGTCAGAGGGTGCAAATATAAGTTACAATAGTAACCTTAGCTCAACACAAGACTTGAATTAACCTTGAAACTTAACTAAAAACCTATTTAAACAACTAAATAAAATTATTTATTTCAAAAACACAAAAAGACAAAAGTTAATACATAAAATTAGGACACACACAATAAGACAAAAATAAAAAACACTATGCTACCAATCACTTAGAGGAAAGAGAATATAAAAAACTACTATGTACAATTAACCTTTCATAACTAATCCTCTTGGATCAAAAGGAAAAATTCATAAATCACCTTCATGTGATGAATAATAATGATTTTTAAGTTGTTGATAAAACTTTTTTATTGCTTGACCAGCTCCTTTCTTGACCACCACTTATTTGGCTTGACCTCAAATTGATCTAAAATAATAAACATGTCTCCAAATAACACAAACTCATGTTGATATTCAATCCTTACCACATACTATTTTCCATCCTTGGCAATGTGAAAGAGCTCCAAGTTGATCACACTTTAGCTTGTGGAGGTAGTAACAACTTTATCATCAATTAAATCCTCAAATTCCATCTCTTATTCATCTTAAAGAGTGTCATATTCATCATAAATGGATACACCATGGATTTTAACTTATTATTGATTACTATTATGACTTGTTATAAGGTTAGGAACTTTGTAATTTTCATCAACAACTTCCTCTTATTCATCTTGAGGTGATAGCCTACAAAACTCTGCAAATTCCTTAAACATGTCCAAGAAGGACTGCCACATGTCCTCAAGACATCCTTAAACTTGTTCATGAGAATATACAAGATCATAAACCATGGTGTTATCTTCAAGTGACTTCTCATTCAATATATATAATATCCAAACTTGAGAAAAAAATTTCTATCTCTTCCCAAAAGGCAACTTCTTCTTGGTCACTTAAAATCATGCCAAGGTCAATTTCAATCTTACCATTATCTTGAGGGACAAAAAGGTGGTCAAATGATTCAAATTATTTAATAGAATCATGACATGGCTACAATTTATCCTATTCAAGTTATATCTTTTGCCTATGAGGTTCAACAAGACTAATAAGCAATGTATCTTCAAGAAGACTTACCTCATGTTCAATTGCAATCTACTTAATTGTTGCATAGTCAACTTTCTCTTCATAAAGATTTAATCCATGAGAAATATATTGGTATTATTATTCTTCCATAAAAAATGGAAGCTAATCCACCCTTTTAAGGTTTAATTCATCATTTCTCTCTTTTGCCAAACTTGATTTGTCCTCTTCTAGGAGGCTGGAAACTTATGCAACACCATGTTGGAGTTCACCTTCATATAGGGATCATATGTTTTCCAAGTAATTCCATTTATTCCATGAAACTATGGTACAACTAATACCATGCTTAATCAAGATATTCTTCTTCATTCTTTTCAATGGAAACACTTTGACAATAGGTGGTTGTCGTGTTAGTTTGCACCCTTCCATCAAAAATATCTTTCTCATCACCCTTGAAGACTTATTTATTTCATTCATGAAAAAGAGTATTTCTAGAGAAATATTTCCTTTTCATATATACTATAAACACTTTCTTTTTAACCTTCTTGAGATTTAATTGTAGTTGAATGATTTTCCTTTTCAAGGACTACCACTTCATCACCTAGTTTTGACAATCTCTCTTCCACATCTAAATGTCTATCTTCTACCCTTAATTTAATTGATTTTCCTTCAAAAAAGGAGAGGGTGGGAGGATAAATGATATCAGTGTCTTGATTTAAACCTGATAGTGTCCTTTTAACTTAGGAATTTATAAGTGTTAGGTTGATTATGATGTTCTTAAAGGGATGGATAAGAGAATTGATTTGACAGTGTTGTATTCTTCTCTTTCCAATATTCAATTTATCTATCAAAATTTGAGGTTTATTTAACTTAAATTATGGATGTAACTTGAAGAGTATGTGAATAACTTTAATAAATTGAGATATCTCTTGAATTAACCTCCATACACTTCTCCTTTTCTTGACTTTGGATAGGCATGGCAAAAGGCTTTTTCTCAATAGTAGGCATGTCATAATCAGGGTTATTATTATAATAAGGTCTCTAAGATGTAATCATCTTAGGATATTGAGGAATATTATATGAATATTACATTGGCATAGACTTCTCTTAATGGTATATTTCACCTTATGTTTGGTTTGAAGCAAAATAAGGTTAGTGTGAAGTAGGAGGAGGCAAAAAATACTGCACATATTTCATTTTTTATCTCTCTTAAAGTACTAATCTATTCTCTAGACATTAAACTAGACCTCTTATTTCCAACACTTCATCAATTGGTAGATATTGGCTTTCTTTTTCAATAGATTCCCACCCAGTCTTAAGTGAATGCACAAGGTTCATCATTTGTGTGGTTTCATTTTGAATAGGAAGGTTATAGACAGTCAAGAAAAGTTGCTTATCTTTATCAATCTCCCTCATTTGAATTTCCAAACTTAAAAGGGTTTGTTTGAAGTCTAAGAATTCAAGAATAAAATCAAAATGACTTTGACAAGGTTGACTAGATGAATGACTAGGCTACCAAAGAGGCTAATTTGGATTAGAGAAAGTATATAAGGTGGTTGATAGACTTGGTGAGGTTGACATGCTGATATTTGTGAGCCACTTTGGGTGAATTAATGAATTCCATCAACTTGATATGGACAATATGAATGCATAGAGTATGCATCTTGACCAAAATAATGACTAGAATACATACCTATTTTCTAATTTTAGACACTTAGGTTGCTTATACTAGTTAATATTCACTTGGAGTCATCATCAATGCTTGTGTTAATGCCTCAAAGGTTGATGTGTTGATGATAAGCATCAATAACTCTTCAATGGGATGCAATCCTTATTCTACCATGCATGCTAGAATTTTTAACATAAAATTTTACACCCTAGAATAGGTTGTTAAAACCTCCTCATTTAAGTGATTGAATGGATACACCTCTAGGTTTTGGGTGTCATAATTAGTGAGGTCAATATCTATATAGAAATAGTTCTCTTAATGATATCACCCTTAAAACTGCTACTAGATCTACTACCTACTTACAAGAGGAAATGGATATAAAGGACTAAAATTAAACTAAAATAGGGAGGTGATGTAACAAATTAACACCCTCCACTTGACTATATTACACTAAGAACATAAATTAGGAATGAATCTAATCACATTACTCAATACGGACCTTTAAGCATGAGTATTTCAACATGGAGGTCATAGGTAATGTGTTAAATAAAAGGTCTAATCAAGAGGTATAAGAAAGACACTAATGATTAAAATCCACTTCTAAACTATGCAAGGCTATCCAAACTCATCATGTGACCTACAAGAAGACAATCCATTTTCAAAGAGGTAGGAGAGGACAAGTGAGAGAGAGTGAATTCATTACTACTAGAATTTATCAACAATCACACAAGTACACCAATTGCAAGCATTTGAGGAGGTAAAAATAAACTTTATTAAACATTCAAAGTCATAGTAAAAGTGTTTAGTTGAGAAAGGCTTCACCATACTCAACCAAAGGATCCATAACAAGCCATTCAAGGTATCATATATAGGATAATGTGATGAGAGAGAGAAAGGCATAGGAGATGCATAGACAAGTGTCATCCACCTCAAGTTAGTTACAAGGACAAATGGAAGAGGCAAATAATATTCTTTTCATCCTCTTTAACATTTGTTACTCAACTTGATGATGAGCTTCACCAAGTGGCATAAGAGTCTTTATTTAAAGAGTTGCACTACACTTCTAGAAGGAGAAGTTACAACTTGGAAAATCTACGCATGGAAGCTAGGGTTCATTATCAACCTCCATGCCACTCTATGATTATAAACACTTCTACCTTCAATTAACACATTTTGTTCATCCCTATTCATGGTAGAGATTCTTATTTATTAGCCATATAGGCTTGCTAGTCTATTAGGTCTATTTTTCTTGGTATTAGCCATTGGAATGGAAAGAAGACCTCCATGAGAAATTTTTAAATTTTTATAGAAATATATAAAAGTATAAAAACCATATTGTGGTATGACCCATAGCTTCTAAGTGATCTAATAGTGCCTCTTTATTTCTCTTAGGTCATCATATCACCTTTTCATAAGCATTTTTGCATTGCCTTTGGAAATTAGACCTGTAGGAGCACTTTGAGAATAAAGAGAATGGATTTTAGAGTCTGATAAGAATATTATGTTCTCCACCAACCTTCCAAATTAATTTCATCTATTCATATACTCAAAAACCCTATTTTGAGCCTAAAACCCTACAAAAGTACAACATTAAATACATCCATACAGGTGAAGGTACAAAAACATTACATGGTGAGGACCATACTGGAGTGAATAATAATTTTAAAGTTATTTTAGGTATATTAATTCATTTTGATTCATAAATATCATTTTCTTCCCTATCGATCTCTTAATAGGGTTTAAGTAGGGTTTAGAGGTGCTTATGTTCCTAACGATGATTCATAAAGATCTAGGTCTTAACCTAAAAAAAATTACACAAATTTTAAGTCCATAGACTTATTAAAAATACTTAAACTCCTTTTTTTCCCATGCACATTTATCATTGACTTTTGAGTAAGAGAAGATGACCATTGTTTGACTGTTATGCCTACTTGAGAGCTTGAGAAGGGTGGTTTTCAATAACAAGGTGTAAATGTGTTTGGTGTTCAATATAAATCCTAATTGAGGTTTTTAAATAATTTTATGATATTTTACAATTTTTATGATCTCCTTTTCATCCTCTAAACTCACTTCCACTTTCACAAGCTTATGACTAGGGTTTAAGAATAGTTTTCTACCAATGACCCTAATAATCTTGTTGTGTCACTTTTATTCATCAAAGAAGGAATAAAAACCTATAAAAATGTTTAATAAATGTATTTAACCCATTATTAAATTATTATTTCTTAAATTTAATCCCCAAAAATCAAACTTATTCGCTCTTTTCAATGTAGGTCTGTGTGTGCTCATTTAGGCCTTATAGGCCTAACCAAGATTGTTGACCATTTTCTTTCCTTGATTCATCTTGAAAATATTATTAATACCCTTTTATCACCCATAATTAAATTTAATACAATATTTTTTACTCTCATTTATCTCAAACTTTCAAAAAATCACTCACATTCTTTTAAATCATCCAAAATAGGCCTACATATGGTGTTTAGGCTCTTGACTGCAAGTATGAGATGGAAACCTCTTAAATTTTTTTATTTAATGTATTTTAATTATTATATAAGATTTATAATTATATATTTAACCTTTACATACCTTATATTCTTGTTTCCTCCATCACAAGTATGCATCCTTCCCATTTTTTGCTTGATAGTTTTATAGGTCTACATTATACCTCTTGAATATATTCTGAGAGTTTTATTCTCCTTAAAAAATATTGGTAACTTATTGGTCTTGAAAAATATTTTAAGTTTTTATTTTTGTTCTTATTAACCTCCCTATATACATCTTGACCTTTAATTTCACCTTCCATATGTGGCATTTGATCACACTGCCTACAAAAGGTTGTAAGTGGTCATTTATGCTTTCTTGGTTGCAAGTCACCAAATGTAAAGCTCTTTGAGTTGGTATAGCCTTAATTAAGTGGTTTGTATAGATGACCCTTTAATTAGCATATCCTTTTCACTCTTATAACTTCTTCAAACCCTCAAATATCCATCACAAGCATGCCTTTTTCTTTCTACCTACTAACATGCCTGTAGGCAATCATTAAGGTCAAAACCCTCATTTTCCTATACTTTTATCTTTTGGGCATAATTGAATAATCAATGGTATAACTATATAAAAATTTACCTATATTTTGAGATCACTTTATATCCCTTCAACTCACTTGGGCCATTATCTTGAAGATCTTACAGTCCTCTATAAGTTCTACATAGTCCATTTAATAGGATATATTCTTCCCTATGACTTTCACCATTTTATTCTTAAATCAAAATCTCAATGAATACATGATCTCAATTTAATACACTAAACATGTCTAAGGTATTATGGGTATGAAAAATCAATTCCATATTGGTTTCTTCATGTTATAAATAAGGTCAACATTATCCTCTTAGTCCTCAATAAGCCTATTGAGGCCTTTATTGATCATTCTAGTGTCTCATATGACTTCCATGACACTCCAAATTCTTCAAACATTTTATAAGGTCTCACACATATAATGAGACTCATCAAACTATTCTAACTTTCAAAATTGAGGTTAAATCATCTTACTCAATAGACAGACCTATAGATGATTGTAACTTCTCATTGAAAGCATGCCATAGCTCAAGAAGACTAATTTGTGTGATGAACACAGGTTGAGGAAAGATGCAAAAGGAAGTGATAATCTTGATAATAGAAAAAAAATTCTCTCTATGCATTCAAAAATATATTTTTTCTCTTTATGACATCAATAGGGTCTATCTTGGACTATAACCTACACAACTCTTTTGAATACATGATCTTTTCTCACACTTCATTGTTCTAGCTCATTTGATGCTTGGAAGTAGTCTAAGAAGTATGATAGGAAGTGTGATAGGTTAAAATAAGTTTACTAAAGGTCACTTGAAGTGAATAAATGTTTAGACCAGCAAAATCATGCCTATAAGCTCTCTTTTAGGACTACAATTTACTCAAATGGAGGTTTCATTCTTATTTATGCTCACACATGTGTAACATTTAATAGAAAATGGTGTGAAGGATATGATAGAGCCTTTCATTATAGAAAACAATCAATCATTTTCACCAATGATCCCAACAATGCCTTGAAAATGTATAAAATTGAACTTTTGGGATTTTAAGTTTCATTTCTACACCTTAATTTCTTAATGATTGCTCATAAAATTAAGCATCTTAACTAGAAAACTAATGTCACAAAGTGGAAGGTAATTAGGGTCCATTCATATGGCTAATATCTTGGGCTCTAAACTTCTCTCTTGAGAGTACCATCTATAAACTAATTAACTATCTTGAGTTACCAAAAAGACTGATGGAGAAATGAATATGGTTTTCACACTATTTGGATCTACATATCCAATTTTTTCATGGATTCATGTCTAAGATGACCATGGGAACCTATAAGAGATTTTTACCCTTCCAATCATCAAAAATCCTCTTCCAAAAAACTCAAAAAACATGTTTTTATTAATATCCTTACTATTATACCCTTTATAACTTTTAGATATGGTGAACCAGGTGAATCTTCATCTTATTCTGACCTATATAGATGTGGAAGAGAGTGACAACACATTTCATGCCCTTTTTTCCTGTAAATATCTCAAAAACTCTTCATTTTTTCATTGGAAAATGATGAATGTCAATTAAAAAAGAACTTACAACATTAAAAATTACTTATATAAGACCTTGAAGGAAATGTATGATCAAGTACAACTTGATTTCATCATTTGGATGCTATATGGATTAAAACATCCCTTATATAAGGGACAAACCTTTATACTTTCTCTTTACTAGTAAGAGTCATCTTTAACATTAGAAATCACAATGAGACTAAAGTAGTAAAATTCCTTAATCTTGTTAGAAATACCTTAAACTCTCCAAATTGCTTTAAAAACAATGTAATTAAATTACTAGTTTGCTTCTTGGCCAATTTGACTAGTGTAAGACCACATGTTTATCTTGGAAGGGTCACCACCTTGTCTCCTTAAGCATCATTCCTTCTTGATTTTATTTCCCACTTACCTTAACTTTTTAAAACTTTACCTTAAAGAATGCTAAACACAAATTGAAGACTATAAATAATGACCACTACATGACAATACAAAGTGACTTGACTCAACTACCAACTAGACCATCCCAAATGACTTTGTAAGTTACCAAAGAAGACACATTAATTATCAATTTAGATCATTAATTACCAATAAAAAACCTTAATAATGGCTATCAAAAAAGTTAAGATCAAGAACATAAAAGTTTTGAATGATCCTCATTCATGGTAGCCAAATTTTGGCTAACAATAGTAACATATAAAGTTCCAATCTCTCTAAGTGCACATTTTAAAGGTTTTATGAAGAAATGGTTGGGCATACCATTGGTGATTCATAATATTTTTGTCTAAATCTAGCATTCCTATATCCACTACAAAATCCTCATTACTTGATCTCTTGAGAAATATTCCTCCTAAATAGCCCCTAAGTGAAGACCTATTATTTCCAACTATATCAGCCTAGGTTGATGTAGTATTTTTGCCTCCCATAAAAATTCAAACTAGGTAAGCTTAGGTTGACGTAGTTATAAAATTCATGATGTAAAATTTTTAACTAGGTTATCCCAAGATGACCTAGTTCAAGAGTAAATAGTCACTTTCTAACTATGTCAAAGTAGGAATATATTGTCATCTTTAATTATAGAAGGGTTTAAGGTAAACACACCTCTATAAATTCTAGTCTCCTTTCAATCCAATACATATGAACATTCATATTCATATTATCATTGCTTAGAATTTTAATTTTATTCTACATTTGGGAAAATCAACTATTTATATCTTGTTTGAGAGGGAAATAACTTTTCTTGTGGAGTCTTAGATGAAAATAGAATAATTCTAGTATCTTAGATTTTATTTCAACCATTGTGTTCCTTATAACCACAATAACCTCTTTCAAAACACCATTGGCCATGGGAGAGATTGAGGCTTGATAGGCTATATTTAAGGTAAGTATTTATAAGATTAGTTCTCTCATTTAGTAGATAGACATATCATGATCAAGATTTTTGAATGTGAAATTCTTTGTTTGGATATCCTCTACACCTAAACTTAGTGTGGGTATATGGTTATCCAAACTTGCCATTTTCCACCCTAGGAAACCTAGGCATCCATTTACCTACCATGGTTACTTATCCCTTTTAGTTTTGTTTTAACCATCCACCTTATTTGTGTTGTTATCTTTGGCAACACTAGACTGATTAAATTGTTGTCAAGAGACATAGTTAGGGTTATTTCACCATATTGATTGCCTAGAGGCTTTAGAACCCTCTCCATTGATGTTGTGTGATAATTTTTCGTCTAGTTAGGTTTATTAGATATAAATTGGTCATTTCCCAATATAAATAAGTATTCAAAAAAAATTAGTTCATTTACCTTCTCCAAGTATGGATATATTCGGTAGGATAAGTTCTAGGTCTATCTCAATTCATTCCATACATTTTGGTGAACTCAATGTGAACTAGCCATTATGTCTCCTCATTTATAAATATATATCACCATGGGTCAATACATTTTTATTTTTATGTGATTTATGTAGACTACATTAAAATGGGTTGATCTGGTCTAGCTTTTATTTTTACATAGGAATAACTACATCAGTGCAAGACAATACAATTTTATTTTTCTACGTATTTTTAATAGGATACATCAATGTGGGTCAATCTAGTTTAATTTTTTCATTTATTTATTATAAAACTATATGATTTTATATGATATTATATAATTATGTATCACCTAAGTATTTTATACTTGGAAAATTTATGACCCTAGTTGTTCCTCTTAGTTATATACATGCCTTGCTTCCATAAGGCTTACATCTACTTTATCTTGTGCCTCTTGACCTATCTATTAGTCAATCCAACCATATATTAATGACATAGGCATACCATCTTACCAAAAATGATTAAAATTTAATTATATTACACCTCTATAAGTCTTGAGATTGAACCTAATATCCTGCTCCTTGGACACTAATGTCTAGGTTGGACAGTATCATCAACATTACTGTCCTAGCCTGACCCAAGTGTCCAGTGCCATAAAATTCATCCAATTTGAAAATTAAACTTATCAAAATGGTTAGCCTAACTAATTTAATGTAAATTATCTCTTTATAAGTGTTGGGTCCCTAATTTGTTAAGTATTGGGTCCGTGCCATCATGATGGGCATATTAGTATGAGGTAATCACTTGGCATGATTGCTATTTTGGTATCTTAGCACTAGTTGGAGTAAAAAATGCATATCTTACACCAATTTATAGGTGGTTAAATAGCACGTAAATATTCAAGGCATCCATTATGATTGGTAACACATGGGGATCATAACATGAAGTCTACAAGGTGATGGAGCCAATAGAATGATCAACAAAGGCTCTAGCTTAGCACCCGATGTGCACTCTCTACCCTGGAAAAGAGATGGTCCTATGTACTATAAAATTAGGTATGAACTAGTGAACCTATGATGTAAATTGAATGTATAAAAGTTTTATAAAAATTGGTTTTGGATATAATATGGATGCCATTATTATTAGAAGTAGTACGGGTGTCATTTAGGCTCCAATTGTATACACCCAAACTTGCCTATGAAGCTCTAAGTAGTTAGGTAGCATAAGATAGGTTTTACTCTATTCTTATTCCAATGAACTATATAATATGTTTTCTATGATATTTTATTAACGAATAAGAATATTTGAAGTAAACATGGTGATTTTACTTTGAATGTTTTTCACTTTGCTATTGAAATGAACAATGAATGTACTGGTTATAATGTGGTAATCTCAATATAGTAATGTTAAAAATGTTGTTTTTAAGCTTATGGTTTATGTTGTTAATGGAATCTCTATGCTAAGTGATGACATTATCATACTTTGTGAAATATCCTAAGTGTAAGGAGAGTCATGCACCTAAGATTTGATACCCTTACTAAGAAGTTCTAACCGAAACATGAACACTTGATCTAAAGCATTCCCTTGACCCCTCAAAGTGCTTGAATGACACTAAGCCTAGAGAAACAAAGGCTTTCACCCTTAAGACTATATAATCAACTTAGTATAGGATTGTACCCCTATGATCAAAACTAATCACCCAAAATAGGCTTATGCCTATAGATAATTAGGCTTAACCCAGACAAGGCTTGCGCCAATTAATCTACCAAAAGCCTATATTTAAATGACCAAGTCCTATAAGTGAAATCTTTCACCATGGTACAACTAGCCCAACATGGGCCCTAATTCTTTCTTTTTTGTGCTTTAGGTGAGAATATAAGTCTTACACCTTATGTGAACTAATGTTGAGTGATATGAGAATATATTATGTTTACACCTATTTATAATGAGTCTAGAACTAAATTGGACAATTGAATGAGTTCCTAATTTGATGAATTGACCCCCTTTTCTATAAAATTTTGGTTTCATTACTAGGACCCATGTTAAAATTTGTTATTGCAATGGTAAAATAGAATAATGTTCTAACTCTCCCTTGAGAAAACCAAGCACTAGTTTTAATATGTGAAAGATAGCTTTTCATTGAAGTATACAACTTTTAGATGACACAAACTGAGAAATTGGGTTCAAAACAACCTGTATGATACTTTTTATGAGGTATTTTTATGCAAATTCCCTAAGCATGCATAATGATGGTTGGATTCCTATATGACCCATAGAATACAAATTTATGGATATCACCTTGAGTGGGTGAAAGAGCACTTAGAGAAACTTGATACTCTAGATACCTCTAAGATGAGAGCAATAGACAAATGGTGGCAAGGAGTGTTGAATAGTTATATGCCTGAGTTCACTATTTCCACATACTCCTACCCTGAAAAAGTAGAGTATCAAATTTTGTACAAAACTAGAAGCATGTTTATGAAAGAGTTTTACATAGAACTCAAGAAAATAATGGTTGATTATATCTTTGAAACTTTGAGAATGAAAGGCTAAATTCCTTTTATGTATGAGTAGCACAAAGGGGGAGAAGGGGATGTGTAGGTGAAGTAAAATGGAAGGGGATGAGAATATTAACATCTAAGAGCTTAGGATACATACTTTTATCAAGATAAGTTGTAAGATGATCGAATATCTAGAACCTAGAAGTGTTGAGAGAACCCACAATGAGTGGGAAGGGCATGAGGAGGGATATCTTGAATTGTAGTAGTGTGAGGAAGAAAGAAATAATGAAGTGATACATCGATATAAATAGTTGATGGGTGTGAAATATATTAGGTTCCTATAGAATTTCATATCTAAAAATGCACGACATGAACCTGCCCCCTTTGAACCTATGGCACAAGCTCATGTTCTAGATCCCCAATGTGAAGAAATAACAAGAGTTATAACTAACCCTATTAGCAACATATAATTTGGATGTTTACAAATTTGGATTATAATTTTTTGATTAAACAAGTTATTCCCTAAGAGGAGTTGAGTGAGGATACATCTAGACCATTAGGAGCTAGCTCACTAAGATAGAATGTGAGTGTA
Source organism: Torreya grandis (assembly GCA_037957365.1). Taxonomy (NCBI): domain Eukaryota; kingdom Viridiplantae; phylum Streptophyta; class Pinopsida; order Cupressales; family Taxaceae; genus Torreya; species Torreya grandis. The sequence goes on along the minus strand of JARHVA010000655.1, from coordinate 1,702,106 downwards.
AGTATATCTGTTGTGCCAATGTCAACTACATAGAGTGGGCAATAACTTGTAGGAAGTGGTTTAGTAATAAAATTGAGTAGTATTGAACCTTTGACATCAACAATGACAATAATAATAATAGGTCCAATACCTAGCCTAGTGGCTAGAGGAATTGGAGGGATACCACAAGATAGATGCTAAGGAGACAAGCAATCTAGATTCTAGCTGCCCTCTAGTAGTAGATCTTTTATGAAATGTCCATGCACTTTTCATGGTATTTTGATATGTAAAATTCCATATAACATGTGCTAAATTGTTAACTACAATGGGACACTTGGGAAATAACCTAGTTAGAGTGAAAGGCAACCCAATTTGTGACTACTCTACTTGATTGTACCCATACTTGGTATAGGAAATTTGATATTAACTAGGCTATGGTTGACATACTAGAGTTTGAACAATAAAGCATCACCATGATCAAGGAAATTACCCAACCACTCTCAAAGAGTGCATAATTTTATGATGTAAGGTTCAAGACTCTCGTTTCTAAGATACCTTATGACATTCATCCTTCCCAGTATGGACAATGGTTTATTGGAAGATTTATAGTACCATTCTAAAGATCACTTTCCATGAAGACCTTCACAGACCCTCATGAAGCACTTAAAGCTACAATAAAAGCCAAGGAAATCAAAAGTACTAATACCAGGATTAACCCACTCTTAGAGGCACAAACTACATCCATGGCCTCCTAACTACAAAATATTATCTCTAGTTTATCTCAAGATGCACAAAGTAAATTATGGTACACCAACTATGAAGTAAAAATCCATAATTAGAATAACTATCCCAAATAAATGTGAGCACATATCTTCTAATCTTTGAAGTCTATATAGAGGTGCATGATGTTCATAACTACCAATTGTTGTAATGCACCAACTAGGTTAATACAACCATTTTTTATTATTTGTGTGACACCTACACTCATTCCACAATTGATTTCTAAGTAATTGATGAGATGTATTAGAACATGGATTCAGGTGCAATGCATACCACTATAATAACTAGAGGATAAGCTAATAAAGGGAATGAAGGCTATGACCAGCATAATATGGGCTATGGGATGTAATGAGGCACCAAAGGGCAAGGTGGAGGACATGGTGGTGTAAGGTTCCCACCCTACTCATGTTACAAGTGTGTTTCCATGAAACACTATCAAAATGACTACCCTTCACATCCCAAATGTGGGTATTGTCGAAGAACCCATAAAGTCAAGGAATTCCCCAACTTATATAAAAAGTTAACCCAAGGCAGGCTTGGTGGAGATAAGGGTGTAGAAATGATCAAGTGTGAACTAAAAGTGGAGAAGGGGATTATAAAGGAATAAATAAGTAGTGAAAATAAAATCAAGGTGTAAGAGACTACTCTTAGTGGATTCACCACGCAACTATAAATTATATCGATACCATAATTACACCTAGAATATGGGGAATAGAGTCTCACTGAGCCATCATATGACCTGAACCCAAAAATTCACCTTACCTAGATCTTATGTGATATAAATATGTATTACATTATGATATGAGTTTTATTAATAACCTACAAGGAGAGCTCCAATTTGAACAATACCTTAAAGCATAAGCTACCACCTCCCATAAGAAGCAAGATAGTCAGGAGGCTGAGGTATAAGAACTAACGATGATCTTGCACCTCCTACAAATAGAAAGGATGTTGCCCTCATTTAATAATTTAATTTTGGAACATGTATGGAAAAATACAATTGAATTTTCCATGCCAAAAATGGAGAGGTCATGAGAAGTGAGGCAAACATAAAATGCAAAGTATGATCAAGAACTTGAATGCCACTATTGATGGATGATCTATATATGAGGTCCTTGTGGACACAGGCACTGAGGTAAATATATTAACAAAGAATACCTAGGATAAGATGGGTAGGTTGTCCTTGAGAGCTTCCCTTCATGTTCTTTTTATGTTTAATAAGACCTGAGCATAACCAATAAAAATTATAAAGAGCATCATTATAGATATCATGGGTGCTAAGTTCTATGCTTACTTTGAAGTGATCAAGTTGGTAGAACAAGAAAATTATCTAGCACTCTTGGGAAGGCCATGGTGATATGAGAATAATGTATATATACACTTTAAAAGGTGTTATATGAACTTTGAAAATGGCAAGGGAAGGGTATTGACCCCCCTCTAAAGTGACCAAGGACCCCCATATGTAGAGTGTTCATACACAATATTTTCAAAATTTTAATGATTATTGACACTTTATATCTTATAGGAACCCATCAAGTATCAATCTATCTGAGTTCACACCTTAAGGGGTGCATCAATAAAGGGTTGGGTAGAACATTGGTGCTTCATAGGATTGTTGTCCCTTTTGCCACTTGTTATCTACACACTTGTCTCCTAAAAACATTATCCCTAAACTTGTTCTTCTCTTTTGTAACCTTTTCTTTAATTTCCCCCATTTTTTCCTCCTTTTCCTCACCTTAATACCCTTTTATAATTTTTATATACTAGGTCAACTAGGTTGACCCTATATAGTTTTTGGTGATTTTCACTTTGGAACTAGTTTGGCTCTTAACTGACCTAGCTCATGACCTAGTGAATAATTATCCAAAATTGTGCTAGGTCGATTGGGTCAACCCTTTTGGTTAGGATTTAAGGTTTTAGGGTCAAATATACCTATATATACAAGTTCATTTCACCATTATTTAGGTAATAGAATAATAATTAAGATATATTGCACATTTACTTATTGACCATTATACTTGAGGAATAAGCTTAGGGTTTCATACTTTCTTTGGAGATATGGATATTATCTTGTGGAGAATTTTCTTGGATGCATTGATAGGTTGTGTAGCTTAGAGCTGATTTATCCTTATCATCCTTACATACCACAACAACCTCTTGTGAAACACCTTGGTCGAGGGAGAGATTGATGCTCAATAGGTTCATCTTAAAAGTTAAGTATTCCTAACTTTGTTCATCCTTTGTTAGAGTAGATATATATGCATTTGTACTTATCTTCTATGGTTTAAGATTCTGTATACATTGATGTGGCATATTTATTCTATACATGTTTACTTTTATTTGGTTCTAAGCCCCACTTTTTACCATAAACTTTGGTGACCACTAATTTAGATTTATTTTACTTTTTATTAGTTAAGTAAGATATCAAAACATAAGGCTCCTTTAGGGTTATTGTGTGACTATGTTTGATTAGAGGCTTTGGAACCCTCCTTAGCATAGTTTATTATGGTAAGAGATCCCCTAATTAGGTCTAGCAGATCCTTATATTGGTCATGTTCTTGATTATCTAATGTGTCCCCAATCAGAAGTGTATGGTATTATCTATATTATCTGAGTTAGGATTTATTTATAAACATGATGTATTTATAATTGTATACATTCTAGTGAACCTGATGTGAACCTAAAAATTTTAGGTTTTTGTTTCACTTATTTCATTATTTTATCATTTTAATCATATATTTGTGATTATGAATCAATTATATTGACACAGTACTAACTTTTATGTGCAAGTTTAACACAATCACATTCATACGACTATGTTCTATATGTGCGAGTTCTTCTTCAAGTATAGGTTATTAAGTCAAACTAGTTGACATAGTATAAGTTTTTAGACTTGTAGACATCTAGTTCAAGCTACTAGGTTGACCCAATTGACCTTATACATTTTTAGGCTATGAACAATAGGTTTCTATAAAGCTAGGTCAACCTAGTCAACATAGTTAGTAGGATTTGCAAGTATTAATCAAAGTTATTGAATGGAAATCTAACTTCTCTACTCCTCCAAACTAACAAGGTTACTTTATATCCTTCTCTATCATTTTTTATAGTTCTAATTTTCATAGTTTATAGTCTTTAAAACTACCCTTGTATAGTCAACTAGGTTGACCCTATCAACATAGTTATATATTATGTGTTCTTTTTGAAAATTTAGGTCAACTTTGTTGATGTAGTTCATTTATAGATCCTTGATTCCATAGTAAAGAGGTAATACTATCGATCTTATTCCATATTCTCTATATACATTATCAATTGCAATGACACTATACTATGTTTCAAACTAACTGTTATATGCTGATAATTAGCTCACACTTTCATTTCTTGTTATTTACATGCTTAAAATAGATCACATAGTCTAATTAGGTGGTTTTTAAATATACCATCTACTTTAACTATTTTCTCTTTTATGCACACACTACCAAATCACAAAATCTTAAGATGCATTTTAACAATTATCTACCCAATGCCAACCTATTTGTATTTCATCACCAAGGGGGAAACCAACTTGGTTTTTTGGCCAAGTATAAACACATGGTTAATGGTATATTTTGGATAAACACCCAACACCCTTATCATTGCAGGGTATGAAGTGAGGGGGTAAGCCCCAATACTAAGCTAGTACCATTGCCAATATAGATCCCTTTTAGCCCAAATGTCTTGAAACCATCCTTAGATTACATTCTAGTTACTTGATTACAACCAACTTCCTATCACATCTAAAATTATATTCTAATAATCTAAAAATATTAATTTTGACCACTTAGTTAGATTTTACTTTCCAAGTTGATTACTTAATCTTTTCTCAATTGAATGTTGTATTCCCAAAACTTGCATTAACCAACATTGGTGCAAGGTTTTGTGTTTTTTTCCTCAATTGGATCAACTTAATTGATCTAATTGATTGTGTGTTTCATTTCATTTTTTTATTTCCTAAATTACGTGAAAAATTATTCTTATCTTCGTACATAGTCATTTCTATCGACACAGTCTCCTATAAGCTATCTATTTTTACCTATCTATTGTACTAGGTCAACCTAGTCAACATTGTACACTTTTTTAGCCTTTGTTTGTTGTCTTAAGTTGACCCAATTGAATCTATATATTTTTTTGGCCTTGTTTTCTATACTAGGTTGACCAAGTTGATTCTTTACTATTTCTTTCACTTCCTATTTCCTTGATTTTTCATCTCTTGCCTTATTTAGTCCTTTTTATTCATCATGAAATTTCTATTTGAAGATAGTATTGAGATAAATTCAACTTACATGATGAGTTTTACCAACCCTCACAAGGTCTCCCATAAGTAGAGTAGGGATCCTCTCCTAGGTGAGATTAATGTTCATATAGCCACTCATACAATGAACTATGGGACCCCTCCTCATTCCTCTTTGAAACATAATCCTCTCTTATCCCTTGGAAATTAACTTGAATCAGAGTATATCCATGAAATGATCTTCTTTATCTCTAAATTTCATCAACATCAAGGATATGATCCTTATAAAATTTACCATATCATGATTATTGGTCAATCTAAAGAGCATCATTCACCTTCTACACATACCCACATGGATTTGGGGGTACTACTTTCTTTAATTCTCAGCCTCTTCCCTCAATTATGGCCCTTTCTCATGCCATGACCTCTTCTTATTTAACTTATTCTACCTACATGCCTAGTATCTCCCTTAACATGATAGGTTTTACATCTAGTTGGCCTCTCCTAAGATTGACTATTGTTAATCCTTACACTAATGCATCATTTTCTACCCAAGGTAATCATGATTCTAGTGCTTCCTCTTCTCATCCCTTCACTACTCCATATTTTGCCACATAAGAAAATTTTACCACTAGTGCCTCACATTCTAATAGTTCCTCTCAAGCTCCTACCAATACCAATAATGGTACCCAAGCCACTAATACAAACTCTAATACTATAAATAATGCTAATAATACTAATAAAAACCACCAACTCTTGTTATAAAAACATAATCAAATGAATAATTTTAAAACTCATAATACAAATCAAATGACGAGAATGCAAAATCACCTTATCCATCTCCAAAATCATCCTTAGCCAATGTCTTAGGGCATGCATAATCAAAATGTTCCCCCACCTCCTCTTCAATATTCCTAAGGCAATATCATACCTCAACCTCCTTTGGTCAACAAAACCATTAAGCATCTTTAAAATGAGCCTCTTACCACTCAAATTACTAATATTGATATAGGAGGTATCACTCCTACCATTTATTATAATGAATCAATTGATCTTACCCTTCATCTAAAAACATTTATAAATCTTTATAAGGATTGGGTCAAATTGAATACCCTTTCTGATACCAAGATCCTAGCCAAAACCCTCATAGGTGATGCTTTAGATTGGTACAACCAATTTAAAACTCATTCTATTACTAGTTTAGAATATTTAGTGAATGTTTTAGTTCAAGAGTTTCAAACTAGTGATCTCAAGAATACATTGGCTCACTTTATAAATTGTAAGCAACTTGAAAATGAAATTGCCCAAGCTTTTTTTAAAAGGTGGAAAACATTGTCCAACAAATGTGAACATACCATGGCTAATGATAACCTTTTCCATCTCTTGACCAATGTTATTTTACCCAAATTTTAATATCAGGTCTACACTCTCTCTCCACATACCTTAGAGGAGGCCATTAACCAAGAAAAACATCAAGATTTCTTTATGTTTCAATTTCAGCCATCCCAAATTTTAGTGGGTCCTCGTATCTTACTTAAAAGTAAAAATTGTAATTCTACCAATGATGGTGTCATGAAATCTTATGATACCATTCACACTATCAAGATGCCATTTCTAATCAATCTTTGGAACCAACTCTCCCTTCTCAAAATTTCACCAATCCTCATTTATCTTTACTTAATACTATTAATGTTCACAAACCTTTATCTTTAGCTCAATCACTAAAATGTTTACCTAGGCATCTACGATGAGAATTTGATCCCACTTGTCCTATGAAATCTTAGCATGATCCTAACAAGTTTTTTTGGTTTCATACAAGTTGGGGTCATTCTCATGAGACATGTAGGTAGCTTCATAATTTAGCTAAGGATTTTCTTCTTGGTACTAATTTTGATCATGATTCAACCATTCAAAAGAATCAATAAGACTATGACATTTATTTTAAGTCCCATAAAACACATATTAAATATCAAGCCTTAAATCAAGCCAATTCTCATTTGGCTATCTATAAATACCCTCTTCTAGATCACTAACCTAACCAAGATAACCATGACAAGCCCACCCCTTTTATCAAGAATATATAAATTATTATTGACCAAACTCCTAAAAATAGTTTGGTTAATATGACTAATATGTGAAGTGTGGTTTCTTTCATTGATCTTAAACCTATCTACACTCCCCCATTATCTCACACATTTTGTGTTATCCAGGATTTTTCTCCAAATCACTTAAATGAGCTAGGGCAAGATGACCTTATAACTTTTGATGATCTAATTCCAATTTATCCCTTGAGTAACACTTACCATTCTATTTATACCATCCCTCCATCTTATTTACCTAAAACTAATGATAATCAAGCTTTTATCAACACTTCTTATACCAATTCTCAAAACCAACCTGAACTAAATACTTCATCTTCATAACATAATTTATAAACTTGTTATAAACCTTCTCTTTCTTATCAACAAATATAATTTATAAACTTGTTATAAACCTTCTCTTTCTTATCAACAAATATTATAATTCACTTTATCTCTTCCTTCAACATTATGAACCTATTTATGACAAATTTCTTATGGGTTATGATGAGTGGGTCCCATCATGGAACTCACTAATCTCCCATCTCAAATTCCATTCATTAAGATAATGAGGACCTCTATGCATCATCAAAACCATCTCATACAACTCTTGTTCAAATTTAACATCCCTCATCCTCCCCTAGTAAGATGCGAAGTAACCTTATGTAGATCTAAAGATAGAATATTACAATAATGTGAAGTGATGTCCATCCATGTTGATGAAATAATGGACACTTCTCTTTCCTAAAAATTTCTTATTAATTATATTATTCTTGATGAGATTATTTTTCATGTGGATGATCCTCATCTATTCATTATGTTCAAATTAGTGATATCTAAGTCAAGCATGCCTTTATTGATGAGGGTTCCAATACCTGTGTTGCCTCTTAAAATTTTATCAAAACCTTTAGATATTTTGAATGTAATATCAATTCCCCACATAGTACATGTTAAGGATATGATCAAAGGAAAATTCATCCTTTAGGTTTTATGTGGCTTCCCATTACCATCCCACCCATCCTCATTCATGTTAAGGTGATGATATTTAACTTCCCTTTCTCTTATAACATCTTGCTATGTAGGTTGTAGACTCATCATATGAGATCTGTTACTTCTTCCACATATCAATGCATTAAATTCCCTCATAATGGAGCCATCTATAGGATTCAATGTGACACTAACCCTTGGAATTTTTAACAATTCAAAGATCCTGATGTCTTAAATATTCCTAATATTGAACCTTTGCCTAGTGTTCCATTATATGAGTCTCAATGGTTTAACTTTCTCATAAATTCCACTCTAGGTTACTATGATCATACCAAACTCATTGAAAATATTCCTCTTAGCCTCTTAAATTATGATGATGAGCAAGATGATATCAACCTAAAAATTAAAACTTATGATATCTCACATTATCTCATCTACCAACTTCTTACTTCTTTACAGCCTCATTCTCACAAACCTTCTTATGATAACATTCATGTTTTCTTGACTAAGACTCAACATTATATTCATCACACTTCATTATCTAACAATGTCGTCCCTATGTACATCATTGATATTCATGAAATTGACTATGATGATGGTTATTCCTTAGACAATCCATTATTAAGTAGTCTTGTGTAGGCCCTTAATGTTGAGATTATCTATTATCATTCTTCTTTACTTTAGTATTTTCATGTATCTTACCATATTATATAATTTATAGTTCCTAATTTTAGTATTTTTACTTTTTATCATAGGGTAGAGATGGTGCCAACACCTCCAGTTTCTAAGGAACCTCGTAGGAGTATGCTCATGGATCATGTTATGACTGGGCCTTATAGCTTCACTAAATACCTTTACTACTATAACCTACTTATCCTTGAGATATGTGTGACAATTATTCATCCTGATATAGACCCTACCCTTCCCTTAGTTTATCCCACTATAATTGATCTTGTTATTGATCCTAATTTAGTTGAGTCTCTCCCTACTTCTAATCCAATTACTCCTTCAATTAATATTACAAATCCTCTTGTGAGTACTTATACTAAGCCTAATCATAAGCATACTATTGCTTCCAAGACATAAATAATAATTCATCCATGTATTTTCATAAGTTGTGAAAATATATTATTACTTTGTGTCTTTTTAGCCCTTAGTCATTAAACAAGGCCACTCCCTTGAAGGTATTACCTAAGTATATGCCTAAGTATGGAGAGGTGTATTGTCTTTGGCACAAATGTGTCACCCATCACACCAATCATTGCCACATATTTTAGCAACACCTTAAAGATCACCTTATAATTATTCCTAAGCCTTATACTATTCCTCTTATAGGTCATTGTCACAATAAGGCTCCCCCTTCTCCCATGGTTCCACCTCCTATGGTTTCATTCCCTCCTATGGTCTCATTTTCACCTCTTATTTCTCCACCCATGAATCCTTCACTTGTGTACCTTCCCTCACCTATGGATCCTTCTCTACCTATGAGTCCTTCACCTATGGATCCTTCCCCACCTATGATTCTTGTATCTCCCTTAGATTGCACTCTTGTGCATTATTCTAAGCATCCCTTAATTGATATTACTCCTTATCATGATCCATCAAATATTCCTACCTTTTCTATTGAAGTGATTAGATGAGAAGTAATTTCCAAGTTTTTGACGAAGATTGATGAGACATTAGCAGTCATTCACCTCAAACTTCATAAAGATCTGCCAAATGTTCTAGATAATGTGTGTGGAAAAATTTGTCAATATTTATGAACACATACATGGTGTTTTTTACATTTTAATTTAAATTGGATGTGTGATCCAATATTATCTTTATCTATTTGTTATATAATTTGACATTATGTCAAAATTATTATTTATCTTACATGGTGACTTTTTATTCCACCCTCTATATTGCTTATATTGTCATTTAAGTCTTTTTATAAATGTCTTCTTTATCATTGATTTCTTTTTCTTCTTGAGTCTCTTTCTTATAAACTCCATCATTTTCTCTTCATGTTTATTTTCTTTATTATCTTAATATATAGGGATAATTCTCATTGTGACTTTGATATATACACCTTGTTCCCTTTAGTCATTCCTTTTGTACCATGTGATCAGTTAGAAAACAATTAATCTCATTATATTATTCATTCATAAATCCACTTTGGATCTCCTTAATCCCATTTATCCCTATTTACAAACTAAGCATATACATGGTTGAGACTTGAGATAACATGTTGGTTCATTGTTAAGCCTAAGTGTCCTAGTCAGTCCTGTCTTTGGTTACTTAGCTTCCTTTAGCCTAAGCCTATAACTCATTAGTGTGTATCAATATATCTCTCATGATTGGTCATTCCAAGTCCATATGGAGGATAAATCATAAAATCATAAAAAACATTAAAAATACAAATCATTTAACAAAAGGGAATGATACAAAAGGCAAAAATATTCAAAATTCTTAAAAATCAAATCACACTAAAAGATGTGATTCAAAGAACATATATTTCATCTAGTCAAAAATAAAACTCCATAGTTGGCCTCACACTAGAGTTGAGGTCCATTGGGGTGTCTTAGGCTAGTAGATTAGAAAAGGATAATAAAATATTATCTTTTAGTGCTACCTAGTTTCTCACGCAAGTACCTAATCTTTGTAGTAAATCGACGACTCTGTAAAGGGTCCCGAGGAATGGGGAACATGTCATGTGAAGGTAGGTCAATTTTAATTTTATTTTATGAATATACCTTCATTATTTGATCTTATTAGCATGCTTATTTGACTACAAAGCTTTATGTCTATATAAAATAAGTTTCCTTTATACATTTATGGCCATTGGTCACTTAGTGTCTTCTCATGTCCTTAGTATGCCTTTTATCTCCTAAGGTATTCTCATAAGATGCCCAAGTTATGATTTTTAAATTCCATTTTTCACTCCCTATTTTCCTCATATTTCCTCTTACAAAATATCTTTTAGTTCATTGATCACTCCCATAGGGATTCCATTTATGAATTGCATTGTAAGACCATGGATAGGACCTAACCTTCCTAAAAAATTACCACAATTCCACATTCCTTTTACCAACATCCCTTATTACCATATTTTTAGATTTATTTCACCTAATTAGTGTTCCATTTATGAGTTTTATTGTAATACCATGGATAGGACCTAGCCTTCCTAACAAATTTTTCCAATAATCCAAGTCACAATCAAAATTACATGTGTCCAATATGAGATAAGATGTGATTCATTATGAAGTTGTACATCATTAACATGATTTTTAGCTTGATTTAATATTATTTATGCTTAATTCATTTATATTTCATGTTTATCTTCTTATTTTCCAATTGCATGTAAGAATCCAACCATTTCTTGAATTTTTCATACTTCCTATCTTGAATTAGTGTGATAAATGTAAGACCAAATTTTGCAAATTTTGTTTTTCTCTTATACTTCCCAACATGATTTAGTATGATTTAATAACTTAATTTATTTATTTTGATACCATATCTCTTTCATGTGCTTTCTATTTTATTTCATTATTTTCTTACTTCCCAACGTGATTTAGTGTGATTTTACTTGTTTTAATTTGGTACAAATATTTCTCTTGGTTTAAAAACAAACATTTTTCCATCTTATTTACCACCTTTTTGGTTTTTTATACTTAGTAATTCTCTTTTTATTACATAATTCCCAACATGACATAATGTGTTGTACATTTATTTGATTATATTTTACCAAATATTTTTGCCTAGTTATATTTAACCATGCATGTGTTCTACATAATGCTAGAAAAGAAACCATAACTCATATATTTCATATAGCACATAAAAAAACATCTAAATAAATGTGATAGAAATAAATACATACAAGAATCCACAACCCACAACCATAATGAAAACACATACAATTAGCATTCAACTACTGAAATGAAACATCTCTAAATATATCATGAGTTTTCATACAACAATACAACCATATACAAATCTCCAGATCTATGGTTGGGCCAAATCCTACCCATATCATGGCTTAGCCAAGCTACACATTAATGCCTTGGTCTGACTTCTCTGAACATAACATTGTAAAGAGGATATCCAAGATCTCAATCCTAATACCTACCCTTATAGATGAGCCACTTAAGCTTACACATGTACCAACTAGGCTAGGATCACTAGATTTATTTCTCTCTCTTGATCCTATACCTATGTCATATGAGATAGGGTCACTATATGTGTCACTCACTCATGAGCCTATACCTATCCCATTTGTGTTAGGGTTTTTAGATGTGTAACTCTCTGCTCAGCCAGGGATTGTTATGCTCATGCCTCTTTTACACTCACCTCTACTGATGGTTGTATCCCCTTTTTGTGCACTTTAAACTACCTCACAACCTCTCCATATAACATAAACTAGCTCACTTGAGCTAGGGTAGATGGTACCTTGGGATTCTCTAATGTAGTAGGGTCATATAGTATTAGTGCCTTATCTAGGATATCATGGAGTGTTCTCCTCACTAAGTACCCCATCTAGTCTCCTCATCCTCTACTATACCTAAGAAAAATAAACTAGATAGATATTAGATCATCATATATCTCAAAATCTATCTATCTATACTCTGTCTCAAATAAAATTAAAGAAAAATTTAAACATATTTATTCTCCATCTGTATGTTGGCCATTACTATCTTTCCATCTATGTGCCCACCAAACACAATCTCTCCATCAGTGTGTCCTCTGAGAAACTCATCTATAGGTAACTACATAAAAAAATCCTAGAATCACCACTCATACCCATCTCAGGCTATGACTAAGTGGTCTCTCTATAGCCCAACTCCAACCTGGCCCATCTAATGACTCATCTAAGATATCTAATGTCTCTACTCTCTCTTAGTCCTACTACCTCCATCAATGTCATGTCCATGGTGGTCATTACACCTCCTAATGTGGTGATAATGGTGGTCCCTCTAGTACTTTATCTCTTCATCCATCTCCTCTCACTTTGATGCCTATTATGCTTGACCAATCTATGTTCTCTCATGATATGGTCTGAGTTTTAGCATCACAACTAGTGGCCCTAGTCTTCCTTCCCCCATGGCTCTCTCACATGTCAAGCCTAAAATTTAGGCACCACTATCCATGCCACCAAGTGAGGTAATCACATCTACCCTAGTACACATGCCACCAGATTTGGTTTCATCTTCCAAGTATAGTTCCCTATCACCTTTATACATGCTAAAGTTGGTGTAACTATCTCCCAGCTAGGCCATATCATAGTGATGTGCCCATATGACTACCATACAATATCTACTCGGCTCATCATCTATATCACTAGCATGTGGGGCACAACCCATGCTACCTATTCTTATCTCTATCTCTAAACTTGAGGTAACCTATTATCAACTACATGGGGTAAACCAGTCAGTCAATATATGGGGAACCTCTCATATATCCATTCCATCAATAATATAATTGGTCTCATAGACTTTTACCCTATGGATAATATTCCATACATGTCATGCATGAGATATACCTAGATGACAAATCCCAAGTCATATAATACCATCTACTCTAATATCATCTAGCTCATGGCTATCATAAATAGTGGTATCTTACCATCTGACTTATGGCACAACACCCATGATATCACAAGTATTATCACATCCTTATTGATATCTATAATTTGTGATCTATTACATCAAACATGTTTACTCTCAATCTAGGGTGTATCATCTCTAAGCCCATCACCCATATAGTTAGGGCTATCCTCTCCTTATCACTATCGGATACCCCTGTGACCACGGGTGTACCTATTATAGGCAATATTAAGATGTCATGCACATAATCCAAGGTGATACCCACCTCTATGGTATTCCCCTCCACCTCCCACTTGAATTTATTAGTTAATAATTCCCAAGCTCCTAGGAACATGACTAACAAATCTAAACTAAATGGTATCCTACACATATATACTATGCCTCCTAAGCCTAATGAGATCAATCTAGCTCTAAATTCAATAGACAAACACTCTAATAAGTCCAAAAGCCATGATGCATCCACCAAGAACCAAAATATAGGACAACCATGACACCATAAAACAATAAAATATATATTAGATCCTCTATGTCATGTCTAATTAAAATACATTCTTTTCAAAATTTAACCAAAACAAGCCTAATTTGCTTTGATTTATTAATTTTTAATCAATTTGACCTATTTTTAGCTTAATCAGCCCTTTTATCCCTTAGTCAATCATTTTGGGCCATTCTATCAATCTTTTGTCCTTTTGCATGCATTTTCATACTATTATAGTCCCTTGATCAAATACTAGTTTGACCAAAATTTCCCTATTTTGACTTAGTTCACTTAACAAACTCAGTAAACCCTTATATCCTTCCAGTCTTAGTGTTGAGTTGTCATAGTGATTTTTTAATACTAGGTTGGTAATAATGTACTAGGTTGGTAGTCTAGAAAATAAACTAAGTCAGCACATACCTACTAGGTTGGTAGTATGGATTTTACCAATTTTCAGCCTATTAGGTCGACTAGGCTGACTTAGTTATTTTTACCTACTAACCCCTTACATTTTACAAAATAAATGCCTTCAAGTAGTTATTTACCCAAACCTATTTCCACAAATGGTTTTTCCTACCCTTATCACTTATTTTGGGTTCATTTTGATGTCTAGAAATGCATTAAATTACAAATTTCTAAAATATACTTAATTTCAATACAATATTCAAAAACTATTTTGAGATTCTTAGTTGCCTACTTGTAGCTATTACCACGAGGGGTACCTCTCATCTATCCCATCATATCCTTACTATCCTAGCTCATTTAGTCTCCCAAAGATATTTTTCTCTCCTTCACAAGTCAAAAATACCAAATGACTTCCCTTTGACCTTATTTAAACTTACTATTCAAAAATCTTAATCTTTCAAATATTCTCCGTCAGATTCCTTGTTTTTCCTATATATTTATTTTTACTTCTCTATTTTTCAAACCATAAAATATTATGAAATCATGAATACGTAGAGAATATTTTATAGTAATATATTCCTATCTTCTAAAACTTTCATTTTTTGGCTAATTTTTACAGGTTTGCCTAATGTTCTTCACATTGGTGCTTCACAAGATTGTTTTCCCTTTTGCCATTTGTTATCTGCACATTTGTCTCCTAAAAACATTATAACTAAGCTTGTTATTTTTTGTTGTACCCTCTCTAGTCATTTACCACATTTTATCATCCTTTTCCTCACCTTAATCCCCTTTTATTAGTCATTTTTAGTAGGTCAACAAGGTCAACGTTATAAAGTTTTGGGTGATTTTTAGTTAGGAACTAGTTTGGCTCTTAGCCGACCTAGCTCATGATGTACTGAATAATTACCCAAAATTGTGTTAGGTCAACTGGGTCAACCCTATTGGTTGGGATTTTTATAAGGTTTTAGGGTCAAATATACCTATATATACAAGTTAATTTGACCACTATTTAGAGAAGAGAAAAAGAAGTAAGATATATTGTGCATCTAATTATTAACCATTCTACTTGAGGAATAAGCTTAGGGTTTCATACTTTCTTTGGAGATATGGATCTTGTCTTATGCATAAGTCTTTTGGATGCATTGATAGGTTTTGTATCCTAGAACTGATTTATCCTTGTCATCCTTACATACCATAATAACCTCTTATGAAGCACCTTGTCCGAGAGAGAGATTGAGGCTTGGTGGGTTTGTCTTCAAAGGTAAGTATTCCTAAGTTTGTTCTTTATTTATAAGAGTAAATAGATATCCATTTTTAATTCTCATATATGTATTAGGATTCTATATACATTAACATTATTATGCATTTTATGCATGTTTAATTTTATTTATTTCTAACTGCCACTTTATGCCACAATCTTTGGTGAACACTAGATTAGATTTGCTTACTTGTTATTAGTTTAGTGAGATATCAAAACACGTGACTCCTTTAGGGTTATTTCATGACAATTCTTGATTGGAGACTTTTTAAACCTCTATAGAATTGTGTATTATGGTAAGATATCCCCTAATTGGGTCTAAGATATCCTCATATTGGTCATGTTCTTGATTATCTAATGTGTTCCCAATTAGAATTGTATGGTATGATCTATCTTCTTTGAGTTAAGATTTATTTATAGGCATGATGCATTTTTTATTACATATATAGATTTTTGATCTTGAGGATGAGATCAAACACATATATATCATCATGATGCAAGGTTCCAAGACTCTCAACCCTAATGATCAAGGAGTACTTTCTTGGGAATATAGACAATAAGCCTCATATACCATTGATGTTGCCTATGATCAATGGGTTAAGGAAGCTTATGAGACCATTAGTTGAAGGCACTACTTGGTATGAGAAAAGGCACTAAAACTAGTAAAGATGAAATAGTCTAGATTGATCACACTCCTAAGAGATGGGTCTTTTATGATAAGAAGAAGGGAAATCAAGTGTTTTTCTTGAGCAAAGATAAACTTGTGACACTCATAAGATATGAGGAGATAAATCCTATGGAATAGTATGTTTGTGACCTTGAATCATGAATCCCAAAAGAGGTAGATAAACTAGGTACACTAGTATATACTTTGAGGAGCACTATCACTCACTAGTAGGAAGCAAAGGCCTAGCTTTCCAACTTGGCAAGATGTACGAGTAGACATCTCCACTAGATTCTAGAAAAGCAACGAGGACCCAAAAATATTTATTTAATATAGAGACTCTAACCCTATAACACATGTGTGCTTGTGTCAAGAAATATGGATTATCTATAGTGAGAACACCTCAAAGAGCCTATGGGTGCATGTTTTCTATAGGACCCTAAATATGTGGGTGAAAATATGATACACCATTAATGAGACAAAATATGATATGACCAATTAGGATGTACTTAAGGATTGGTTCATGTACACCTTTTATTTTTATTTGTAGAACTTGGAATTAATAAATCCAATATAAGTAGTTCATAAGGCAATCTTTGAGGACACTAAAATCCTAGAGGAGTGCCTATAATACATGTTTGAGCGAAAGGGGTTGGTTCTCCCACCATTATTTAAAGAGAAATTGCTTAATATTAACTTGAGTGAAGAAGATGATGATACCTAAAAAGTATGCAATTGGATGACCATGATAGGCAAAAAGAAGCTAGTGTGCCAAGTGAAGGATAACACCCCTAATGAAGAATACCCTACTCATCTTGGCATATAAATACTTGAGGGAAGTGGTAAAGTTGAGGATTAACATTAGGATAGTAATGAGACCTAATACACATCTCTCATAACTACCAAGATAAACATCATCTCATAAGGGGAACCAAAGATGGCTACTTTGGGTGCTTATTGGTCTAACACAGAGTTGGCACAAATTATGGATCTCTTGAAGGATTTAGAAGACTTGTTCCCTAAAAATTACCAAGATATGAAGGGAACCCACCCATCCCTTGGGAAAATGAGCATAAAACTAGTTAATGGCACAAGACTTGTCAAAAAACACCCTTATAGAATGAATCCCAATCTCCACACCAAGGTAAAAATGGAGATTGATAGTATGGTAGTTGCAAGCATCATCTAACCTATGAAAGAATCTAAATGGATGAGCCCCATGGTTATTAGCATAAATAAGGATGGGAACATCTGTATCTACATTGATAATATACTATTGAGCTTTTCCTACATCAATGACCCCTTCTCAACTCTATTCACTGATGAAGTCTTTGATGGCATTGTAGGCTATGAAATATACACTTTGACTGATAGGTTTTCAAGATACCATTAATTCCATATTAAGGAAGAGTATAAGCACAAAAAAACCTTTGTAATAAAATGGGGATATTTCATATACAATGTGATTCCCATTGGACTCAATAATATACCAACCATGTTTCTAGAGTGGTGATCACTACATTTAAGGACTTTATTCACAAGTTTCTCCAAGTGTATTTAAATGGATAGACTATGTATGGGCTAGTGAAGGACCATTATGATAAATTTTACCTGATGCTTGAGAGGCATATATAGTTACAAATATCTTTCAACCTTAAGAAGTGCATCTTTACAACACTATTTGGCACCTTACTTGGGCACATCATCTACAAATATGGTCTACTCATTTATCCCATGAAGATTACAATTATCCTACAGATCTAGACCCCCTCCACATAGAAAGACATTCATGCCTTTTTTGTCCATTGTGGATACTATATAAATTTCATAAAGAGTTATACAATGATTTTGGTACCACTAGAAGAGCTCTTGTGCAAAGATGACCCATTATATTAGGGCATAGAGAAAGAGGATGCCTTTAAAAATCTAAAAATCAAATTAGCTAGCATGTTGAGACTACAATTTCTTGATTGGATGACTTCATTCCACATATATGTCAACACATCTAGATCTTCAATTGGTTCCATTTTGGTGTAACCTAATGAAGGAAAGATGGATCATCCCATCCCCTTCACAAGAAAGACCCAAGTAGAGTAGAACTATAGAATAACTAAGTGTGAGGTGCTTACCATGGTCTACACACTATATAAATTCAAACAATACTTGTTGGTGATCTCATTCATATTTTTCACTAATCATGAGGTGCTTAAGTACCTCATAAATAATTTCATTCTCTAAGATCACATTTTTAGATGGATATTTTTTTCTAAGAATTCCAGTTCTTGGTTGTCATGAAGATAGAAAAATAGAACTCAAGCATAAACCATTTATCATGTATCAACTCTAGTGATGTGGTTGCACCTATTATGGGCAATATTACAAACATGTAACTCTATAGGGTCCAATGTGTCCCTAAGGAATTGATGGAGATCACCAATTTTCTAACATCTTGGTCTATACCCCAGATTATGGTAACCAAAGAGAATAAACATCTCACAGTTTTCACCACCCCCTTTCAACTCATATATGGGGAACTGTATAAATTGAGCTGAGATGAAGTTCTATTCTGATGTGTCTTAGAACATGAAAGAGATTCCATCTTATGATAAGCATATGAAGGGATAACAAGAGGCCATTATACTAGAGATGCAAAGGCATGCAAAGTGTTACAATTAGCTTTATGGTGGCCAAGTCTATTCCAAGGCATGTGACATCTACCAATACACATGAAATCCCAATCATTAGGATGAGATGCCTCTCATTCCCATTCTTGCATAGACACCATTAGAAAAATGGACCATTAACTTTGTTGGGTCAATTACTCCTATAGTAATGCACATAGGTGTAAGATACATTCTATTAGCCATAGACTATTTCACCAAGTGGGTCAAGGTAGTGCCAAATACTAAACAATCACCACCCCCATAAGGTTTAAATGGGAGAACATAATCAATTGATATGAAAGCCCACTTAGTCTGACTAGTGATAGAGACACACATTTCTTAAATAAAACTATACAAATCTTAATGATCCAATACATGGTGGCACATCATAAGAAAACCCCTTATCATCCCTAAGTAAATGGCATAATTAAGGTTCTTCAATAAGATATTAGGAACATGCCTCACAATGATATATAATGTTGGTCCCAAAGATTGGGATGATAAGGTATTAGTAGTATTATGGGCCTACCACACTACCTATAAGTGCTTGAATAAGGCTACACCATTCTAACTCATGTTTAGTGCAAAGGTTGTTTTATCAGTGGAGTTCATGGTGACCTCATTACACATTACATGCATTGGTCATTTGGATGACCAAGAATATCTGAGTGCACAGTTGGAAGTATTGGAGTGTTTGGATGAGACACATGCCTAAGCAATATGGAACCAACAAATATTGAAGGTGCACCAAAAACTATGGCATGATAAGCATATTAAGTGTAAGGTACTAACTAAAATACTATTGGTCTTACTCTATGACTCCAAGTACCTCAAACACCTAAGCAAGCTAAAAATTAGGTGGGTTGGCCCTTATGTCATCCATAGCATATTGGCAACTGGTGCATGTAAGTTTCACATGTTAATGGCTGAAATTATGCTTGGGCATTTCAATTATAATCAACTAAAGCTTTTTAGGTAATAGGATAATTTTTATAGCATCAAAACATCAACTTCTTGGTCATAAGTTAGTTATGACCAAAATAAAATTTGGTGCAAGAATAATGTTTCCTTATGTTTTGTAATTTGTTATGGTGTTCATGATAACTGAATAAGTGAGGCACTTCAAGCCCTTAGGATAATTCTATCACTTACATGCATAAATTAAATCAGGTGAGTCGAGCATGGGTGCTCTCTAAGCACATGAGGCTAGATACCTAAGTTTTAAGGATGCAGAGTTTGTCAAACCTTGAAAAATGTGAGTACCAAGTGAGAAAGAGAGATGCAAATGATGCTAGCATATAAGAGATAAAAAGGGAGGCTCAATAGATGATCATGCATAAGAAATCAAGAGAAACCTAAAGAATGAATCTTAAAAACTAGTATAAGAATTTGTATGGGGTAGGGTAGGCCAAAGAAAGAGATGAAAGTACAATAAATTGACCAAAGAATGGAAGCATACTATAAAGGAAACACAATAGGAAAAGGAGACAAAATTTAGGAGGCTGAATTACATACATGTGAATCACTATACATAGGTTACCATAATAATGGTGAAGGTCATGCCAAGGTGAATGAAGTGCAGGAGGAAATTTATCAAGATAATTTGGCATCCACCTAATAATAAGTGGGAAGTAACCATTTGAATCACTGGTCACTTCACCAAAAATGACATTAAGAGAAGTTAATGTGGTAATGGAAGAGGCATAAAGATCTATAATAAATGTGAATGTGGTGGCATGTTTTCATGGATTTTATAGGTTTAAGTGGATTCTAATAAATCCATGTACTACCACACAACTACTCACCTACAATAAAGAGGGTAGTTGAAGTTAAGGTATAAAGAGGTTAATGACACACCAATTTAGGTTACAAACCTTAAGTGAATTTGAACCCACAACATAACAAAACTATATTCAAACTAGATCTAAAGTGATAAAATGCTACCACAAAGAAACTTGATCACCCATGGCTGCCAAATGAGAATGACTGAATAGGGAAAGAGATTGCATTCCCATTAAGATTGGAATAGAGGTATATGGGAAAGAATTGGGAAAGAACAATATAGAAGAGATTCTAAGAGATGTCAAAGATACCATTAATAGTGAATTAAGATCAAGATATGAATTCATAGTCATAAACCCCATGACTATGAGGAAGTGCCAAAAAACATTATAGGCTTTAACAAGATCAACAGACCACACTTTAACACTATTCAATTTAGAGTGGGAAAGAAACAATTGAGTTTTGGTCCACCATAGGCACAAAAAGATGAAAATAAGGAACAAATGGTATAATTGATAGCCATTTTAAATAATAAGGCCCATATAATAGAAGGATTTAGTGTTGTTGAGGTTGATCTTGGGGAACTTGCCAAGATGTCATATATAGAAATGTAATTTCCCCCTGAGGTCCTAGTGAGGAAAACTTGTGTATCTTTTACATACACCTATATGTTTAAATAATACAAGCATCACATGCTAATAAATGTACAAGATCTCAACCAAAATTGGGTGGTTGACATGGGAGCAAAGATGGAAGTGGGCATAGTGATGTTTAACATCTCCATATGAGACAGGCTTGTGACTACTAGCATAAACCAATTGTATGAGTTGCCATGTTTTGGTAATCCAGATGAACTCATTTAATTATTCCTTTCATGCATCCATATAGATAAATTATAATTCATATGGAGATACATCTAGATATAAAATAACCTCATTAGTAGAATCATTGAGCTCCTAAGCTTATGCACAAACATCTACCTGATGATGTAGAATGATGAACAAGTAGAGAAGGTTATGAAACTCCTTGGTTATTACAAGGTAGGTTTCACATTCATGATCAAGGACATAATGACCCTAACATGAGGTCCATGGTGTGCCTCATGAGATCTAATTTATGCCTAGATGGATAATGGTTGAACATTAATAAGGACTACTTGTGCAACACCCACCATATGGCATAAGGGGTCAAGTTCAACATTATGAAATTCATTACAAAAGAGATGGTGAAGAATGAATTGGAGTGATACAAGGTGTGAGGGACCTTAAATTTGGGGTTTAGGTTAATATTAGTAGTGATGGAGGAGATCGGTGTGCCTGATGGTGATGAAGACAATCTTTGTGTTTTCCCAATGTACAAGGACTCCCTAGTGTTAAAATACAAAGAATTCACCTACCCACCCTCCTTCTCCCAAAAATACAAGACATGATTACTAGGGTGGTGAAATCAACACATAGAGGCATTCAAGATAGAATGACACATCCTATAGGATCTCCCCTAGCACATGTTTGGAATGATGATCTTTGCCATCATGCAACATTTCTATGTAGTGTGCTTAGTGCTCACAAATAGTAACCTATATGGTTGGCTTAAACTCACATATTTTCTACAAAATATTTTAGGGAGGCACTAAGGAGGACTCCTAATTTGAAATATTTGGATATCTTAGTGAAGGCAGTGGATCTAGAAAGGTGTAGGTTGAGGTGCTAGTATGTGCATCTAGGAGAAAAATCCATAAAGGATGAGGAGTATGAATGTGATCACATGGACCTCCATCCCTTCTAGATGGAAGTGATAAATGATCACATCTTCATGTTGTATTATGAGATGAATCCATGAAAAAAGGGCATAGACCATGCAAAAGATCATGATCTCCCCCTCTAGTGTGAAGATGAAGGGAAGTTAGTGCCAATAATGTAACATAAGTCTTCCTCAAAATATCAAGGATAGACACTTGAAGAAATTTAGGAGTGCATCAAGTTGAGGGTCACCTCCAGTGAATAAGTAACTCCTTTAACTCCAAATAAGTAGTGTGTGATCTTCCTTCTAGAGACTTCTTCCTCTAGTAAGAAGTATAAAAAGAAGAAGTCTAAGGGACCCATTATGCTCCCTATAATAACTCTAGTAGAAATGGAGGCAGAAGAGGCTTGTACACATGGAAGAGAGGAAGAGATAGAGTAAGAGGTAGAAGAATAAGGAATAAAAGTATACACTATAAAATAAGAATAATTGAGAGAGGAGCCTAGCATTGATCATGTTCAGAAGGCCCTCCAAGGTGGCACTATTAGTATGCTTGAAAAGAGAAAGAAGATGGATAGAGACTCATCTAAATATCCCTAAATTGAGGAGGAAAAGAGAAGGTTGTGGAAGAAAATTGGTCATAACAAGGAATAAATTTAGATGGCACCGGTGCTGGAGAAGATAATTAAGGTTTGGAAGGAAGTCAATATGAGTCAGACATATATTGAGAAGGTTGAGGCTAAGGAGGAAAAGGCTAAGGAAGAGAAGGCCAAGAGAAATAATAAGATGAAAAATGTTCTTATAAGCATGGAAAAAACCCTTGATAAATCAAATAAGGCACTTAGTACCTCCACCAAGACAATAGATGAAGATGCATAATAGGTTCACCAAGAACTGAAGGGGTGCCTAAAGAAAAGGAAGGTGATACTAGTGCCTTGGAAAAACAATAAATGGAGAGTGTCGAGGAACCCCATAAAGATAAAAATAAGGATATGATGGGACTAAGGAACATACATGAAGGTGAGTGTTGAAAAACCCCAAGAAGAAGAAGTGGACAAAGGGGAAAATTCTAAAGAAGAACCCATTACAAAATAAGAAGATGAGTCTTTGAAGGAAAGAGCCAAAAAAAGTAGTAGCACTAGTGAAGAGGAACAAGAGAAAATGGAGATAAATATCATCAAATAAGAAGGTGTTGAGTTGAGCATAAGTTAAAAAGTGCATAAGAGGTGGATAGAGGATGATTTCTATATGTTTTAATACATGTCCCCCAAACCTACCATATATAGGATGCATAAATATCTTGCATTTGCATTTGACAGCTACATGGAAGAGTCTAACTTTGAGGATCCTCAAAATTCCATATTGGGTATGGATAAACTTGAATAAGGGAATGAATACCTCATCATAAATCCTCATTCCATGAACCCAATATAGTTTATGAATATACTTATCTAGATGGCTACTAATGTTATATGAAATAACATCATCAATGATGGTAGAATAAAGAAATGGAAGAAACTTTGTAAGGATGTCGAAGAGGAAGTGTAGGCCATGAAGTTAAAATTTAATCATCTATGTGAGTGCATAGAGATATCCAAACCATCCCTTTTTGTTGGGGTTGATACATATAACCTCTTAGAGGTTGATAAAGTATATGTCCTAGTGGGGCAGATTCTCTGAAGGATGAAATTAGAATTGATACCATAAGAAGAAGAAGACCCATGCATCATTCTACAAAAGGAGATAGATACTAGGATCAAATAAGTGCAATAAATATTCAAAAAAATTCAAGAAGGCATAGATGTAACTGACACCATCTTCATAAAAAATTAAAACTAAGTGTCAATCATAAACATGCACCTTAAGTAGGCAAAAGGGGAAAAGGAGGAGTTGATGATGCAGGTGTACTTTATGAACAAGGAAGAGTGTGCATAGATAATGGGTAGGGACAATGTGTTAATACATATATAAATGACTAATAATAGATCCTAAAAGTAATCTTCCATGCCTTACAAACTAAGGCCTATGAACAAGGAGCAATCTTGAATAGAGGAGTGATAAAATCTAATGAAAAATTTGAGGCCTTTATAAAAGAGATGGAGAAGATAGATGTTCTTGCATTTAATGCCTCATCCATGTAAATATATAGTGCCACTAATGAAATAAAGATTGATATCAATGGCTTTAAATACTTTGACATCAAAGTTAAGGAGAGCATGCCTGAGTTCTATTTGCCAAAAGCTTTGGTAGCATTGTCTAAGGATGGACTAGAAATTTTATATGGGGTAGTGTTAGGCCCTTAATTCATTAAGTATGGGGTCCATTCCAGCATGAAAAACATATTTACATGAGGCAATCACTTGTCATCATTTCTATTTTGGTATCTTAGCACCAGTAGGAGGAATCACTATATATCTTGTGCTAGTTAACAAGCAATTAATTGGCACCCAAATCTTCAGGGCATCCATTATGAGTGCAACACATGGTGACTATATAACTAAGGTTACAAGGTGTTGGGGTTAGTATAATGATCAATAAAGGCTCCAAATTAGCACCCAACATGTGTTATCCACCCTATCAAAGAGATGATCCTATGTGATATAAAAGCAAGTCTGAACTAGTGAAGTGATGACATGAATTGAATATAGCAAAGCTCTATAGAAATTAGTTTTGGATATAATATGGATGTAATTAGCATGAAAAGTAGTATATATTCCATTAAGGCTCCAATTATATATGCCCATGCTTTCTTGTGAGCCTTTGGGTAGTTAGGTAACCTAAGTTAGGTTTTACTCTAATCTTATTGTAATGAACTATATACTCTATTTTCTAAGAGCTTTGATTAATGAAGAAGAATGGTTGTAGAAAATATGGTGCTTCTAATTTGAATTCATTTCACTTTGTTTTTGAAATTCACAATTAATGTAATCAGTATAATGTGGTAATCTCAATATAGTAATGTTAATAATGTTGTTTTCAAGCTTATGGTTTATGTTTTTAATGGAATCTATGTGCTAAATGATGATGTCAAGATAATCTATGAAATAGCCTAAATGTAAGGAGAGCCATACACTCAAGATTTGATACCCTTGTTAAGAAGTGCTATAAAAACATGAACACCTGATCTAAATCATTCCCTTGATCCCTCAAAGTACCTGAATGACACTATGCTTAGTTAAACAAAGGATTGTGCCATTAATACTATAGAACCAACCTGGTATAGGCTTGTGCCACTATGACCAAAACTAGTCACCCAAAATAGGCTTGCATCTATAGACCATTAGGCTTAACCCAGATAAGTCTTGAACCAATTAATGTACCAAAACACTATGTTGAAATGACCAAGTCCTATAAGTGAAATCTTATGCCATGGCACAACTAACCCACTACAAGCCCCAATTATTTCTCTATTGGGCTTTGGATGAGTGCATAAGGCTTGAATATTATGTGAACTAATGCCAATGTAGTTGAGTGACAAATGTTGAGCATGTTTATGCCTAGTTGTAATGAGTCCATAACTAACTTGGACAATGTAATGAGTACCTAACTTGATGAATTAACCCCATTTTATACAATAATAATATCGGTATAAATATAATATCAACCCTCACTCCTTCATCACCTAGTAATCAAACCAAAAGATCACTCAAGAAGCACTCAAGTTACCAAAAGCTTTCTTATTCTACCCTATTCTAATATCAATCAGAAGAAAAACCTAGATACAACTTTGAAGTACTAAAGGATTAGTAATAAGGTCATATTTTCTAATTTACAAGTTAGTTCATTATTTTACTTGCTTTACACGTTGCATGATAGGGATAAATACATGAGTCTGAGGCCCTCTTATGGAGTATTGGCTATGTAAGCAACTTTGTTTGATAGTGAGGACATTTTGGGTCACCTCAATACCATGTACCCACTAACCCATTTTTATGAAGGTCACATTGAAGATGTAAAGCTATGGATTTTCCATTACACTAGGAGTGACTATCCATGATGCAAATTTGAATGTACCAAAGTGAAGATGAAGCCAAACCTAGAAGCATCTAGGTGGTTAAATCCTATTTTAGTAAGTATTCTGTATAGGACAGTAGTTTTAAACCTAGATAATATCATCAAAGAAACTATCCCAGGGTGATGCAAGTGTTCAAAGTGCTAGAGGCACTATATCCATAATCTAGAAATTGATCCAAAATTGGCTTCATACCTACTTTCTATGTATATTAGATCTAATACTATATTAACATCATAAATAAATAAGTACTTTCTTTTATGTCATGTGTATATCTAGCATATTTGTACTTTTCATTAATAGCTTATATTAGTTTTATAAATTTAACATATGGTACATCTAAGTTTAGCATATTATTTATCTTATTATAGATCTAATATTCACCCTTTTACCCTATCATTTCTATATCCTTAACCCTAACCACTAAAATAAGATCCATATCCAAATTAGGGTTAAACATTTAGTGAACATGATATTTGAACATCAAACCCTATGTTACTTAGGTTTTTCTATTTTTTCTTGATTGTTATACTATATTAAAAAAATTAGAACTTTTTCATTTATGAATTAATGGAAAATGTTGGTGCAAAAACATGATTCCAAATGGAATATGAATAATCATAGGTTACTCATCTCAATAAAAATAAGGGATTAATATATGCATTTTTATATGTTATAAGAGAATAAATAAGCAAACAAGATAAAACAAAGGTTGCCTCACCTAGTAATGGTGAATCCGTAGAAGGTACTATAACTCAGCCCACACTACAACTAAATACATATAATTGGGACATTGATTATGTGTTATAACCTTTGTTCCCTAAAACTAATATTGATACATCTATTAGGAACTTGCCTATTGTTTCAACACAAATACTAGTTGCAATGCAAATTACTACTCGAAACATTTATCCAGCCCATGTGGCGACTACTCAAATTACTAATCAAATTTCAATAACTACTTCAAATTCTAAAACATTAAAAGATAAGATTAATAACATTTAATAAAAGGCTTCAAAGGCTTCACTTGCAATAGATTCTCAAGATGTGTTGTATAACCCTCTTGCACTTGATATCTCTTTGCACCCTTTACCAACTAGATTTATTGCACCTAAGTTCACATTTTATGATGGCAAGGGTGATATTGAACAACATCTTCAAACATTCTATGTAACATACCTTAATTTTTCTCCAAATGATAAACTTTTGACCAAACTATTTCCAATGATCCTTAAGGACTATCCTTTGATATGGTTTTATGATTTACCTATCCAATCCATAAAAGCATTCAAAACTATTATAGATCATTTTTTGGCACACTTTTCTATTAACATTACCGAAAAGGTTTCCTACACTCAAATTTAAAAGATGAAACAAGGAACCATTGAACCAGTCAATGAATATGTCTTGAGATATATGATAATGCTAGATAAAATGACCAATCCTCTACCATTAAAAAAGTTGCAAGACCTATTCAATCAAAAATTATCTATTCCTTTACATGAGTCCATTATTTTTTAAAAGTTTCAATCTTTTGATGACTTATGCCATGTTTTATGGGACTGTGAAATGAAGCTTATGTAATTGAATAAGTCAAGTATGTATAAAAAACACTAGTTTCATTTATATATAGTATAAAATTTATAATTAAACTAAGTTATAAGGTAAAACCTCTTGAGCCTATAAAGGAAACAACCATAGTGGTTAACATAGTTACACAACATCCTAGTTAGCTTGTCTTATCTAATGAACTAAGGAGATAATTTACATGTTTACCTAAGCCTCCTACTTCATTAATCCCATGATTGTTAAAGTGTCATCTTATATCTCTCCCTCCTCCTATATAATTTGTGTAAATGGACCTCTACCCAAAGGATATGATGAAAATTCTTATTGTGAATATCACCAAGGCCTTGGGCATTCTATGAACAAATTTTTTACTTTAAATCATAAGATTTAAGACCTCATCAATGACCAACATATTACATTTAATAATCCTCCAAAGGAATTTGGTGATCACCATAAATAAAAAATATTTAAAAATCCTTTTAAATACCATTCCAAAAAGAAAAAAAGAAGTTTAAATGGCATATAGTTCACATCCTCCTCCATCATAATATGGACAACCACTATATGGGGTCATTGGTACTTACATAAGACATATACCTCCTATGGTTCACAAACCTATTATTTCCTTTGATGATAGTGAAATTAAGGCTCTGATATTTATTATCTATTCATTTGATCATACCTTGATAAACACCCCATACATAGTGTTATGAGTTATAATGTTTCAATTAAAAAAATTACACCATGACATTACTTATGCATTTGGATTATACTCATCATGTCTTACACACCTTTACTAGATCAGTCAAAGCATTCGATGGGACTTCTTAGATCATTCATGGTGAGATTGATTCACACATACAGTTACTACTTTCTTAGTTATACCTTATACATGTGTCTTTGAAATGTAGTTAGGATGACCTTGGAAACTTATTATTTGAGCATTACCTTCTACAATGCATGAGTGTGTTAAGTACATTCATGCCAATTAGGTAATTATAGATTCTAGTATTTCATATGAGCATCTTATTGAACAAGAGAATTAAATTCCTAGGTATTTAATTATCAAGCCTATTAAGATTAATCTACCATAAAAGGGTAGTCAATAAGAAATATCCTTTACTAGTTGGCCAATACTTGTGAAACCTTTACATCAGAGACAAATAGTGGGTTACATAAAATCTTCATCCTCTACACACCATATTATGATATCTAGAACACCTAAACATGTTCTTACTATTGATATTACAAATAAACCACAAAGTACATAGAGATGAGTTCTAAGAACCCCTATTTATTTTATTCATACTTTATAACCCTATAGTTCCATTATACACATGTTGAGCATCATAGATACTACAGTGAAAAATATTGAACCTATACATGCTCTTTGGTAGTAAAACCAATTTCATGCACCAAGTTCTGAGTGGGGAGATATCTATGATAATCCTTTAGATGATATCATAGGATTATATTGTCTCTTCTATAAAATACTAAAAAAATCAAAAAACTTTCAAAAAGCTAAAAACACTTTCAACACCTACATGTTCTATTAGCCCCTTGGTATCTATGAGTTTGATCCATATTGAGGACTAGCATATCATTTACTCCTACCTACACCTACACAGGAATACACAAATATATGATACACTTATGGGTGTTGGGCCTTCCCTCTACTCATGTCATCAAGATGTTGGTGGCATCCATCTTCCCTGATCTTGCTATACATGGCATCAAGTTCTAAGCTTTGCAAGAATGAATTCCACACCTAATTAGTTTTTAACATATCAATTTTATAGTGGAGGAATGTTTTTGAAATATGTCCTCCACATTGGTAATTATATCACTTTTATATTTATCCATATACAGTGGGGGCATGCTTTAGAATCATGTCCTCCACACTTACACAATTTTTCAAATTATCTAAAGTACATGGTTATATTATTATGATATACATTTATGGTATAATTATATGCATGGTACCATTTTTTACACATAATTTCAGCATGATACAAATATAAGGTGTATATGTTATGCAACATGTGCCTAATATTATAAATCCAAATCAAATTCAGATTTTAAAACTATCACACAAATTGATACTCAATGGAATTTTATGGACTTTATCAAGCCAATATAATATATTAGTTAGTTAACCTTTTGGTATGGTTTGGGTGAATAAATCACTTAAAATTTAAAATTTTCTAGTTTTAGACTTGATCATCCAAAATCACTGGGTTACAAATATCATTGGGTTGCATGGTTGAGCTAATCTCAAATACTAGGTAGTAACTCACTTTTTCTCCAAATTTGGGGGAATGTGCCATCCAATCTCTCTCTTTATATTTATCTATATCCTTAGATATATACACTTTAAAATAATTATATATATTTATCCTAATCTTAATTTTAGATCCTTAAAATTATTCATATTTTGAAAAAATAACTTGCTAATAGGAAAGGTGGTTACATCAACACACGTGTACTCCTAAACCTTGATATTTTAATTTAAATCTATTTAAAGTAGTTTTGACCTTGATTTATGCACTATTTATACATTTTAACATGTCATTGGTTGCAAGTGTGACTAGAAAATCACTCAAACCCAGCTCTAGTAAATCAATCAATTTTAGCTCAAGTAAATATAAGGTATGTATACATGCCAAAATACATATTCCTTTCCTTTAAAATATAATTTTCATTACTAAATTAAAGGGCAGGGGGGGGAAATTAGATGATATTATATGATTATGTATCACCTCAGTCTTTTACACTTGGAAAATTCATCAACTTAGTTGTTCCTCTTAGTTATACACATGCCTTGCTTCTACAAGCCTTGCATCTACTTTATCTTCTACTCCTTGGCTTATATATTAGTCTAACCAAACTTATATTATTGATAAAAACATCTCATA
The DNA here is from genome assembly GCA_037957365.1 of Torreya grandis. Taxonomy (NCBI): domain Eukaryota; kingdom Viridiplantae; phylum Streptophyta; class Pinopsida; order Cupressales; family Taxaceae; genus Torreya; species Torreya grandis. The sequence continues at coordinate 1,670,947 of JARHVA010000655.1, read as the reverse complement.
TTTCCCACAATTCTTAAATTGTGTTTATCTTACACCTTTACAAGTTTTGACATTGAGCCTACTCTCTTTCCCCCTAGACATTAGTTACATCTGAGTTAGACATTAGCATCAACATTACTATCCCATCCTAGTTCAAGTGTCTAATGCCATAAAGTTCATCCAATTTTAAAATGAAATGTATCACAATGGTCCACCTAAGTTATTTAATGTGATTTATCTCTTAATAATATTGGTATAAATATAATATCAATCCTCACTCATTCTTCACCTAGAAATTAGACTAAAAGATCACTCAAGAAGCACTCAATTTACTAAAATCTTTCCTATTTTTCCCTATTCTAATATTAGTCAATGGAACATCCAATATACATGTCTAAAGTACTAAAGGAGTACTCATAAGGTCATATTTTCTAAGTTATAAGGTAGGTCATTGTTGTACTTCATTTACAAATTATATGATTCACACACAAGATAACATGTAAGGGACAACTACATGAATCTTAGGCCCTCTACTAGAGTATTGGCTATGTAGGTAGTGCCTTTTAACAATAGGTTTATTGTAGTTCAAATTGATACCATGTTCCTACTAACCCACTTTTCCCAAGATCACATTAAAGATTCAAATCTAGGGTTTTTCCATTTCACTAAGAATGGCAGTACATGACCAAGATTTTAATACACAAGAGAAAACATGAAGACAATCTTAAAAGCATCCAAGTTATCACATCTTGTTTGAATGAGTATTATATATAGGACACTGGTGTCAATGCAATTGTCCTAGGCTAATGCAAATGTCTAGAGAGCCTTAAGAACTAGATTCAATATCTGACAATTGATCTAGAACTATCTTCTTACCTACTTCCCACTTATATCAGATCCAACATTGTAATAGAATTATAAATAGCTAAGTAAATTATTTTTTGTCATTTGTATATCTAGCATAGTTGTAATTTTCATTAATAAACTATCTTAGTTTTATAAATTCAGCATATGGTACATATAATTGTAACATATTAATTGGCCTATTATATATATGATATTATCCTTTTTTCCCTATAATGTATATATCCTTAACCCTAACCATTAAAATATGATCTATATATAAATTAGGGTTAAAAAATTAGATAGGCCTGATTTAGTTTCATTCTTATGATTTATTTTCTATATTTTATAATTTTTCTATAAACTACATCGACCCAGGTCAATCTAGTCTAAATTTATGTGTTTTTTATAGGTAATAACATTGACCCAAGTCAATCCAATATGATTAATTATGTGTTTTCCAAGAAGTTACATCAACATATATTGATATAGTGTTAATTTTTGGGTTTTTATAGCATGCTACCCTAATGGAGGAAAATTCACTTTTCACACTTAGGTCTATATTATCTCCAGTCATCCAACTACATTAGCCCAAGTTGATCTAGATTTATTTTCTAGATATTTTTTTACTAGTTTTATCAACCCATACTGATAAAGTTTTAATAATATTTATATTTAATTTCATTGATCAAATTAGTTTTGATCTATACTTTATTAAAATTACATTCTATCAAAAATAAAATTATTCACAAAAAACTATATCAACCCAAACCAATATAGCTATAAAATTATTTTATTTACTATTAAAACTATGTCAACCTAGGTTGATATTATCATGTTTATATATTTACTTTTATTAAACTACATTGGCTTGGTCTGATCTAGTTTATTCTCCATCTTTTTAGATTTTCTTTCACATACTACATCGACCTACATCAATACAAGTATGTATCATCTAAAAAACCACATCGACATGTGTCGATCTAATTTTGTATGGTTTCATTTTATGCATAAATAAGGAAAATTAAATTTATTTTTTAGTAATTAATCAAACATCTACTTTCAAGTTAATTGTGTGTTTATTTTCATTCAATAAAATCTAAAAATTGATTTTTGACATTGATTTTTGTCTTTATTTTCTCTTTGATTGGTTATCCCTAGGAAATGTGTTAAGGTATTTTTCAAACTACTTAGCTATTATTGTGAATGGATACTCAATGTTTTGTTTACAATCCTTATCTATTGTATACACACATTATGTTTTGAGGGGTTTGATCCAATAGTCATATAAATTGTATAGATATAAACATGGACATTATTTTATAAGTACCTCATGGTGTTTAACAAATGCCTTAGGATTCCCCTTTTTATTGAAAACCATAGGAATCCAACCATCCATCTAATTCTATAGTGAAATAGTTAGTGGTTAGCACTAGTACATTACACTCAACTTTCCCTTGAAATTGGGTTTAATCAAATATAGTAATAATAATTCCTCCATAGTCAGTGCTCTGAAATATCAAACTAACACTATCTAGAAAACAAAAAAATACCTTTGAGATCCTACAAATCAATCACATCCTTTTACCACATCCACATGATCTTCATTTTGGATAAATAGTTTACAAAAATAGTTAAAATTTCAATTTGATTCTTTTTAGTATATTTTATATTTCAACTTGTATTGGTTTGCATCATTATATTTTTGGGTTGTGTGTTCCAAATACATTGACCAACACTGATATAGTTTTTTATGTGTGAACAAACTACATTGAATGGGTTCTATATAGTATTTTGAGATTGTATTCCTTCTAATTATCAAATATCATCAACAATTATTAATAGAGTATGTTATTTCATCCCTCTACCTATGTAACTACATCTACCAGACTCAATCAATATAGTACATTTATAGTTTTTGTAAAATTATTTCTAGATCAGACTTCATCAGTGTAGTTTAATATAATCTAGTCATTCACATATCTTTATATGTAAATACATCAACCAGTCTTGATGTATTTCATTTTTTAATAATTTTTTTTATATTATACTTCATCGACTTGGATCAATACAATCTATTTTTTCAAATATTTATTTTTATAACTATATCAACCAAGATTGTTATAATTAATTTATTATTTATATTATAATATTCCATATTTAACTACATCACCAAAATTGATTTAGTTAATATTCCACATTTATTTTTGTATAAATACATCGACCATGGTTGATATAGTGCATTTTATGCTTCCCTTTATTATTCAATACAATATAAACCCTCCATCATGCAATATATCTTTGACAATTTTGAAAAAATAACACAACACAAGATGAGGGATTTGACTAACTCACTTAAACATCCTAATTCTCACCTTCCTTATAATTTTTTATAAAATCCAAATGTCATCAATGTTTATGTGGCCACTAAAACCAAAAACTATGGGTCACCTCCTTCTAAACCTCTTTATCTATTTAATTATCTTCCACATATTCTTATTGTAGAGCATGAAATTAATCTTGAATATACTATCAAAATGATTAATTTTATTAATGAAATCCCTTAACATAGGGCCAAGATCACATAATAATCTATATCCTCATGATGGAACCCCACATAAAATGTCCTTCACCACCACATAGTTTTTTTATAGGATTTGGTGCAAATCAATATACAACTTCTTATATCCCTTCTTATTTTACCTCACCTAGTATATCCATTACTATGGTAGGTATTTCCTTTAGTGGGGATACTCAAAGTTCCCACATTAACATTTAAATTAACACTACTAGTATTGCATCTCAAGTTAATACTACTAGTGCATTTTAATCTAATACTAATAATACATATCAATCCCTTAACACTAACCAAATCTTAATGTAGACCATGAATCAAATGGCTACCTTAAAAATTGATAATTCTAATCATATGATGTAAAACTAAATTCAATTTTTAAAAGTACAATTTCATCCTCAACCTAGTTAATGGAAAGGGAAAAATTAAAATCCCCCTCCCTTTATATATATATATATATATATATATATATATATATATATAAGGTAGCATTATTCATCAAGTACCACTCCTTGAAAAAGTCATAATTTCTTTTCAAAATAAACCATTAATAAATTAGTAATAGATACGTAGATGATATTACTCCTAATATAACCTAAAATAGATCTACCAATCCTACATTTCATATGAAAGCCTTTGGAAACATTTATAAATATTGTATTAAGCTACATAACTTTGTTTCTACCAAAATTCTATGTAAAACCTTTTCAAGAGATGCCATATATTATTACAATCAACTCAAGTCTAACACTATTTCTATTTATGAAGACTTAGTCAATGCATTTGTTCAATACTTTGAAGCCAATGATCTACCTAAAAATAAATTATCTCATTATATTAATTGTAAATAGGTAGAATATGAAATTACTCAAGTTTTCATTAAAATATGGAAGCATTATCTAACAAATCTAAATATAACATGTCAGAATTTAATCTATTCCATTTGTTTGATAATGCTCTTCATTCCAAAATCCAATACCAAGTTAGGAATCTCTCTCCAAATTATTATGAATAATCCATTGATCAAGATAAATGTCAGCTCATAATAATATTTGATCCTTCCCAACCTCCAATATGAACTCACATGTTTATGATATCTAGAAATAAACATGCTGCTAATGATGGTGTTAGTGATACCCATGATTATATACATACCATTATTCCAAGTGGATCCAATGATGTAATTCTCTTTACAACATTCACAAATACTCCTTTCCACTCCTCTAATTCTACATCTTCCCATGTGAATAATGGGGATACTCACCAACCTCTCTCCATGGTAGAAATCCAAAAATGCATTCTTAAACCATTAACACAAGAATTTGATCCTACTTTCCATAACAAACATTAGTATGATCTACCAACGAAATTGGTATCATTCAAGTTGGGTAAATTATCATGAAACCTATAGACAACTTAGGAATTTTGATCCTAAATATATTCTTGGTACCAATTTGATAATGAAATCATTATTACCAAATTTCAACACAAATATGAAAATTTAGCTAAAACACATGATTTTAGAGTCAAGAATGAATCTCTTAGTCACGTTAATTCTCACCTTTCTATCTATGAATATCCACTTCACAATTATCAACCTATTAATACTCAACCACCTACCTCCAATGTTGTAGAAACTTTAGTTGATCCTAACCCTCTAACTAGTGATGAAAATGTAGTCAACATGAATATTATGAGCCATGTAGTATCATAAATTGATCTTTAGCCATATTTTACCTATAATAACCTTCCCACTTTTTTCAATATTCAAGATAGTTTTCCATCTCACTTCATGAATATTAAACATATAAAAACACATTTTTCTCTATTATAGGTTGTCCAAACTATACCCACTATAATTATACAAATTGATACTCATCATTATCTTATAGATACAACATATAATAATTAGTTATTATCAATATCTTTTCACATAGAACTATCTCTCTTTGAAAATCATGAATTAACCTAATACTATACTTACATATTCACCTATCACATCAAACACATCATGCAAATAAATTATTAACCCAACCATGCCACAAGAAACTTCAACTAAATCAACACATCATGACTCACCAAGATAACCTTTACCACCCAAATCCAAATAATGATGAAATTAGTCAACATGAATAACATGAGATATGTAGTATCATACATTTATCCTTATCAACATTCCATTCATAATAACCTTCCCACTTTTTACACTATTCAAGACACTTATCCTTCTCACTTCAGGAATATAAAACATATGGAAACACATTCTTATCCATTATCAATAATACAAATTGTACCCACTATATTTATATAACGTGATACTCATACTTATATTATTGCTATGAAATATACTAATTAGGTACCATCAACCTCTTCTCACTTAAAACTATCTCATTATAATGTCACAAATCAATCTACTTCTATACTTAAATGTTCACCTATCTCATCAACCACATCTAGGGAATCAATTATTTAGCCAACAATGACACAAACATCATCAACTAAATTACCACATCATGATTCACCAATCCAAACTATACTAGCCAAGTCCAACCATCCTACTTCTATTCCTCATCAATTTAAATGCACTTTCACTCCTATATATTTGCCTTCAACAATGTGCACGTTTATTAGAAATGGTTCTCATTGAATATGATGGATGCTATAACTTAACTTTCTTACCTCCCATCTCAATTTTTTTTAATAAATAATGAGGACTTCCCCTTGTTATCATAATAATTTAATGAAACTTTTATTTTAAATGAATATCCCTCAACCTCCACCTATAAGGTAAGAAGCTACTTTGTCTAGGTTTGAGGATAACATTATCCAAAAATGTGAAAAAATGTCTATATGTGTTGATGAAACTATAGACACTTCTCTTTTACTTAAATTTAACATCACTTTAATGATTCCTAATGAAATATTAATTCATTAAAATGATCCTATGTTATTCATTAATGTTCAAGTTGGAGATATCCAAGTAAATCTCCCTTTTATTGATGAAGGTTTTGGCACTTTAATTACATTCCTTGACTTCATTAAAACCCTTGGATATTTAAAGTGTAATATAAAATCTACCCAAAGTACATGTCAAGGCTATGATAAAATACCAAAGAAGTCAATAAATTGTGTTTACCTTCCTATCATGATTCCCCATATCATGGTTTATATTAAAGTCATAATATTTAATTTCCCATTATCATATCATATTTTATTTAGTGCATGAGAGCTATAGCTTTATCTGCATCCCAATTTTATAAAAATTTCACAATGGTAATATATATAATATTAAAGGTGATAATAATCTTTAGAATTTTAAATAATTCTAAGAACTTTGAGGTTTCAAAATACCTACACTTGAACCTTTACCTAGTATTCTTTTTCATGAATCTCAACAATTCAATTATCCCATTAATTCAAATTCAGGTTATAAAAAATACCCCATACTTGTGGGAAATATACCACCCAACCTATTATATTCTAACTATAAAAAACCCAATGAGATCAATTTTAAAATCAAAAATTTGGATATCCCTTTACACATATCTACTCAATTACCCATTCTCTAATACCTAGGTCTCTTTAATAATCAATAAATGAAATGATTGCTTTCATAGTGATGCCAATATAACCTTTTCCTCATTTTTCATCGACTGATAAAATCATTTAACGCACTAATGATCATCATACTACTGATTATAATGATGGATATTCATTAGATGATCCATTTTATCTAGTTTTACTCAAGCTAAGGATGCATAAATACTTAGAAATCATTCTTGTTTACAACATTATTTACATTTGCATAGTATTAGTTTTATGGATATAGTTCATCCTTCTTATTATATCTCACCTAATATTATTTATTCTTCACTTGATGTCCACGGGTCTGAGATAGAGTAAATGCTAACTACTTCTCATCTTATCACTATTAATCCTCTTTAGAGTATACTTCTTGATCATGCCATGAACATACCCTATCAGTTTGATTAGTTTTTTGATCCTTTGAGCATGCTCCCTCCTAAAATTTAGCCACATTATGCTAAACCACATTAATATCTTCTCTCATAGCTATTGAGCCTATTCCTGATCCTAGTCTAACATGTCATACTAATAGGGGTGGTTTATACACATAATATTTTCAAACTTTATCAATTACTGATTATTTCTCTCTTGTAAGAACCTATCAAGTCTGAATCTCTCTCAGTGAATTCCTTAAATGGTGCATCAAGAAAGGGGTGGGAAGACCATTGGTGCTTTGTAGTATTTTTATCCCCTATATCACTTTCTATTTACACAACCATATCCTATGTAATTCCCTAAGCCTTTTTCCTCTCTTACACACTCTTCTAAGCTTTTCACTACCTTAATTAGCACATGCCTAAGCCTAAAACCCTTTTTGATAGTTTACATTAAACTATCAGCCTAGGCTGACCCTATATCCTAATTGTTAAGATCATGTAATATGTCTAGGTTAGCTCTAACTAGTCTAGAAACAACCTAGACTAAGAAGTAACATGTTTTTAACAAATAATGATATAGATTCAATTGGGACAACCCTATCAACTAAAATTTTATAAATTTTATAGGGTTAGATTCAACTATATATACACATTGATTTTGAAATTTTAAAGATAAGAGAAGAAGAAGAATATAATGTGCATCTACTTATATATCATTTTACTTGAGAAGCATAGCATAGTGTTTCAATACTTTCTTTGAAAATATGAATATTGTCTTGTGGAGAAGTATTTTAGATGCATAGAGAAGTTGTGTAGCCTAGAGACGAGTTATCCTTCTTATCCTTACATGCCACAACAACATCTTGTGAATTACCTTGTCCAAGGGAGAGATTGAGGCTCAGTGGGTTTGTATTCAAAGGTAAATATTCCTAACTTTGATCCTCCTTTGTAAGAGTAGATAGATTTGCATTTTTACTTCTCTCCTATGTATTATAATTTATTATACATTGACATGAGTATAGATCTTATATGAATGTTTACTTTTATTGTTTATTACCCCCACTTTGTGCCATAAGCTTTGGTGAGCACTAGATTATATTTTTATTTACTTGTCATTTTCTAAGTGAATATTAAAACATAAGAGCTAGCTAGGGTTATTGCATATTATTTCTTAATTAGAGGCTTTAGAACCCTCTCTAATGATGTTTTTGTGGTATTATATCTCTTAGTTAGGTCTAGTGGATCCATATTGGTCATAACCCTAAATATATAATGTGTCAACAATCAGAAGTGTAAGTAGGATTTATCTTTTTTGAGTTATGATTGATTAATAGATCAATTATGTTTCCATTTGTACACATTTTGGTGAACCTCACAAGAATAAAACCCTTGTAGGTTTTATTTAACATTTTATTTTTATCATTATATTATATATTTATATTTTTATAGTCATGTATCAAACCTATCAGTATAGTCCTAACATTATGTGTGTAGATTTAACATAAAATCACTTTAAAATGACTATGTTTTATCTGTGTAGGTCTTTTCCAAATATATGTGACTAGATCAATCATCTCAGCATAGTTTTCTTCTTTAGTTCCAAATTTTTATACATAGTCAAACCAATCATTTTTGTTTGTAATTCTCCTCTTTCAGCATATAGGTCTCCAAACATAGTCAAAATAGTCAACTATGTTTACAAATTTATTTTTTAACACAAGTTTGGAAAAATCTTTTGAGCCAGTCAACAATATTAGCAGAGTTTCTTAATCATCACTTAAGAATCAAAGCATAAAATTTTTCAATCTAAATATCTTAAAACCTACCAAGGTTCATCCTTACCTTCTCTATCATTTTAGTTATTATTTATTAATACTATATTTCATTAAGTTTTTAGTCTATATAATTGTATCCCTATAGCCAACTGGTTCAACTAGATTGACATAATTTTGTAGCCTATTTTCTATCTATAAGACATATTCAACCTCTTCAACTGTTATTCTAGATTTTTCTTCCACATAATAGTAGTGACCTAGTCAACTTTGTTCTACATTATTTGCATACAGTATTACTTGAACAAATTCTATACTCTTCATAATTAAGGAATTAACATTTTTTTAATAGTAATTAATTAACTTTTACCTTCAATTTCTTACATCATTAGAGTAACAAACATAGATTAATTAGGTGGTTTTTCAAATTATCAATTTAGTCACACTATTTTTTATCTTTTTCATACACTTCAAACAACTTTACACATAAAAATCATTAAACATGTGTCTTCCTAAGGCCTACCTATTTGGATTATATCACCAAGGGGGGAGCCAACTTGTTTTTTTGGCCAAGTATAAACATGTAGTTGATGGTATATGTTGGCAAAGCACTTGACACCCTTATCATTATGGGATTATAAATTGAGGGGGTAGTCTCTAATATCAAGACAATACTATCACCAATATAGATCTCTTCTAGCCTAAACTTACTAAAGCTATATTTATATTGCTTTCTAATTCCTTATTACATATAAATTTTAATCACATTAAAAATAAACTTTATTATAACTTTAATAACACTTGATAATGACCAATTAGTTAGTGATTTATTATTTTTAGGAAATTAAATTTTAAATTCCTAAATAATAAATGGGTTTGAGTAGATAAAATCAATAAATAATGTATAATAATTTGGTTACTAATTTATGAAATATAACTATAATTAAGGTTTTCTAAAAATAGTAGTGAGAGATAAAATTAAACTTATCTTGTTTTGTACTATTCTGATTGAGATAAGATCTAGAAATTTGTGTGCAGGCTTAGGAGACTATCACAAAAAGGAATCTAGAGTTCATTTCTTGATTGAATAGGATCACCCAAAGTGGGAAACTCTAGGTTTTGGTGATATAGTCCTATCTCGATTCCATTATCTTGGTGATCTAAGCTTGCTAAGTTTTTTGCATTAGGTCTGTGTGATCCTAACTATGAAATATCAAACCCTAAAAGTTTGTGGATCTCATTGTGTACCTAATTTAGTCTTCAATACCCTAGGTCCTCTTTGTGCTTGAACTTAAATGTAAAACTTAGATAATAGAGATGAGGGGTTAATGTGTAAAGTATATGCTAGATGCACTTCACACCTCATGTGTGGGCATACTACCTTCATACCAATACTCCAAATAGGGATCAAGCTATATGTAGTTTTTCCATTGAAGTGCTTGGTACAATAGTGTGATGAAAATGAAAGTAAATATGAAATTATGTGTACTTAGAATTACTAGGGACTGGTGTAAAGGTTTGAATAAGTTTGAAATTCTATTACATGGTTGTATATAGAGAATAGGGAAAAGTGCTTTAGTAATTTTGCTTGTATTCTTACTTCTCTCTTGTAAATAAGTGTCAACCCTTCTAAATATATTTTGAATGACATTTTATATGGGATTTAATGATCATGGGTTAAATGAATTTTCATTAGGATAACATGAACTAGGATAAGGATTTTAAATAATATGATCATTAGAAGCCAAAATGTACTTGGAAAATAATGCTAAAAATAGGACACCTTAGATTTTAGTGGTGTAGTCCAAGTTTGGGTACTATTGTCCATAGATGATATGACCTAGGGGGATAGATTAAGCATGGAAAGAGAAATTTGGGTCTACAAGGGTTCAATTTGGGAGGTTGTGGATGACTGGGAATCAGTGAAAACATGTTTATGAGAGTCATGAGAGAAAGCAAGATGGACTTATAGATTGGGTGTCATTAGACAGCCACACTCAAGTTACCAAATTTTTCATTTTATATGACTATATTTCCCCCCTTAATTCTAGTGATGTAGCAAAGTGAAATACTAGGATAAAGGAAAAAAAAGTGTACCTAAAATTACCTGTAAAGGTGAAGCTCATGAAGTTGTATGATGTTGGATGTGCATAGAGAGAGCACAATGTGAAGTGTGAATTTGTAATGAAAACCATAAATTAAATTAGTCCTTACTATATATGCTATATCTAAAATAATAATAAATCAAAATCTAGGTAAGAAAGAGAGGAAGAGAAAGGAATGAATACACCTCATTGGGTACGCAAACCAATATATAACCTATTATGATGCTAAATTATGCTAGGTGTGTGTTTTACCAAAATTAATATCATGAATAGATTTGAGTTCTCAATTCCATATAAGTGGCTCAAGAATGCAAAGGTAGGCCCTTTGGCTCCATCATCACCTACTAAGTGAAGCTAATGAATCATGCATTTGTCAATCAATGTTTGGATTATGTGTCCAATACCTCTGAATAGGTGGCTCAAGAATATAAAGTCTAGCTAGTTATTTGGATCCATCATTGCCTACTAAGTGAAGATAATGAATCATGCATGTGTTAATAATCAATTTTTGGATTATGTGTCTAATCCCTCTGAATAGGCAGCTTAAGAATACAAAGGTTGGCCCTTCGGCTCCATCATTGCCCCATAAAGTGAAGTTAAGAACTGATGCCAATATATATGAATGTGTATATATTATGAGATGGATTTTTAAGCCCATGAATGCTATAAAAATATAAAAATGTGTAGATAGCTGAATGTGTACTAAAAACTAGACCAATGTTGGCCAACTCAGAAAAGATGGACATTAGGCTTGTATGAAAGCCACTCCAAAATTGAAAATTTAGATTATGTGGAAGCCACTTGATAAATTAGGTACTTAGGAATGTGGAGGTTAGGCTTGTATGAAATCCACTCCAAAATTATGCAAACTACTTGCATATGGAATAAGGCACACAACTATTGAGAATGCCTAGGTAATGTTAAAAATTGAAACAAAATAAGCAAAAGTGCTATGCAATCTACCCCGAATCATTAGTGTCTAAAACATGGATTATAATCTAGAAGTTGTACCGACTACCATGTCTAAAACTGGAAGTGATGACCAATCATGCCGTGCATGATGACCCTTATGCCTAGATTCTAAAAAAAAATTGTACTAAAAACTATGATTTAAACTATAAGGATCAATCATGTCATGCATGATGCCCCTATGTCTATATTATCTAAGAAAAATATATTGAAAACTACTAATCTCAATTGGTCTAATTGTGTAAAAACTATAGCTGAACCTACCTTTCTACCTACTTCTAGAAAATCTAGTTTTTTGTTGTTTAGATAAGAGCATCAGAAATGCACACCCTGATCTCTAGAACTGTAGTCTAGCCCTAGTGTTTTTGTCCTAGGCTAAAACTAATCACTATTCTATATTCTTGACTATATACCTAGTCTGTTCTGAGTGGTTTGATGACTAGTTAATGTTTTGGTTATTTTGAAACTAGATTTTTTCAATTGATATGAGTTATGATCTCTATAAAAAAAACCCTATTTGTTTCCCCCTCTTATGAGGGTAGGAATAGGTACTCTATAATTACTACCATTAGAAGAAGAAGCCCTATAAGTGTTTTAAGATGGACATATGCATGATATAGTAATGATAATCAATAAGATATATCAAGATATAGCATGGTTTGATTTGAGAGATTGTTAGAGCAACAGGGGTATGCCTAGATAGATGTAACAATGTAATATCATGTGCAATTTACTAACTATAATTGAATTGTTAGTTTTTAGATGTTAGCTAGAGGGATAGAGCATGACGTCCATCATGACATCTAAGAAAATTATGAAATGCATGATATGGATCATGCCATTATAAGCAATAAAAAACAATCAAGAAATAATCACATAAAGTAAGCAACAAGATGCATATAAGGGTGGCTAAGGGGCCATGTAAATAAGGGACATGGGCACATGTCACTCAAACTAGAAATAAATCATACAAGGCATGTTAAAATGCAAATACACATACAAGTGAAACAAACAAGATGGCATGAAAGTCATAATCACATAGAAGAATATAATCAAGGGACATTGGAAAATGTCTAAAGGCACACACATGAATACAAGCAAAGGACATTGGAAAATGTCCTAAGGAAAATAAAAGAGACAAGTAGGAACCATAATACAATCCAACAAAATATGATAAATAAGAAGAGAAAGCATGTAATAATTAGAAAGATAGAATCACATCTAACTAATCAAAGTAATAGTTTAATTATGCAAGACAGGTTTATTACATGACTAGGTATATGCTAAGAAATACACAAGTGCTAGATACTAATGTTATGTTGATAAAGTAATTTGTGTAAGCTAGTAGATAATGTAAATCAACTTGATAACTTAGAGTGTGGAGTATAGGAATGACATAACCTAGATGGTGTGGTCATGTAGAAGGTTCCCCTAGTGGGTATGTATATTGATGTGTGTCTCGAATGTAGAAGTAGGAATGCCCCCTCAATGGGTAGAGTGAAGCAATCAAGTAGCTATATTTCACTGCACATACTTAAAAAAGATCAAGTGAAGCATGGTAATGTAGATAATTGACAAACAATAGCATAGATCAGTAAATGTAAGTCTATCATGATAGTACAAATGTAAAACATAGATAATTCATATAGTCAAAATCTTTTTGGTGTTTTTGACATATTTGAATGTTTTTATATTTTGAAATTTTCTATTATTTTTCAATTTTTTAAAGTTTTGAGCTATGTATAATCAAGTAATAAAACTATGTATAATAATTTGAAAGATGAAACTATGTACAAGTAAGCAAAAAGAAACTATGTACAAGTAATATTGAAAATAAATGATACTAACTGATAAGTCTCATAGGAGACTCCTTATCATGGTGTTATGTATCGAACAAAGGAATTGTGCATGATTATTAAGCATGAGGGAATGGCTATGAATATGACACTGAATATTTGGTTTCATTTTTAGTATTTTAGAAATCATAATAACCTATATTGTTTCACTCATCATTATCATCTTGATTTTGAACCAATGGAATGCTAATGTTGACTTTTATTATATTTGAACCTTTTCTTTTGATTAATTTTGTTTTTGAAATATTTGCCTTAGGATATTCTATAAATCCCAAACCTTGGTGACAAACATTATTAGTTACTAAAATAGGAGTATTGATGCCTTGAGCATGCTTTCCCAACCCTTGACCTTGAAAATAAAATTGTTATAGATATTTTTGACCAAACCCATAATGCTTTGAAAATTAAGCCTCATTTTGGAGAGGTAGATTTGCATTTTTTGTGCTTTACCTATGCTTGTGTTAATTTATTGATCTAATTTTGGTTTTTGATCCTTTTGTTATTTTGAGTTATGCTTTAGTAACAACTTTTGTACTATTTATGAATTTAACCCTCGGTGAATGTGTTCTTGTGTCATTATGAATTGCTTGATTGATTTACTTTGTAGAGGGTCTTCATTAGCAAGTATTTTTTATATATGTTGTTTCAATGCCATACATGAATCTATGTGATGCCCGTGCATTTTATGATATGCAAAAAAATATTTGGATTTTCTCACTAGATGTAGAGGAGGTGGTTTGATCAACTTAAATTTAATCATTTACCTTAGTATCTCACTTGAAATCTTATTTGATATTTGAATTATTTTTGAATCACTAGTTGTAGAGTTACTTTTTTGTGATTTCTTATTTTGATATGTAACATTGCTTGCAACCAATTGATTAGGTGAAGGTACATATACATGATTGACACCCTGGTGCCTTTAAGGCTTTTGTATTATAATCGGATTTTCTAATGTTGTGATATTTTCATGTAATATTTGATTCTGCATTTGTAAATATGAAATTAACTTGTTCATACTGGTGATTTGATCCCTTAGAGTCTCACAAGTTCAAACCCTAGTTGATTTTGATTCAACATGTAAGCACATATGTTGAAGATGGTTTGAAGATGCTATAGGTTGAATGGATGCATTAGGAACAAAAGTATAGTATAACTCACCTTTTGGAGTGATGATAGCATGGACTTGGTTATAGGTAAAGTAACTATCACCCTCTTGAGGGAGAGGAGGAGAAGGGATTTCTATCCTTTGCATGAAATATGACATTGAAACAAGAGTAGCCAAGGAGGCATATACATCTAGGTAGAAACCATGTATATCATATAAAATACATGTAAGTGGAGTTATAAGTTGTATAGCAATATTATTATAGAGAACATTCCACATGATAGATAGTAAACAAGGGATAGAGAGCATGGAATTATGTAAGGATGCATACAAAACTTTGGCATGTGATATGACATTTTTAATGTGTTTAGCATGATAAAATTGAAATTTTTTCCACATGATAAATATAAATTAAAGGGTATAGATCATGAATTTTTACATAAAGGCATATAAACTTTTGACATGTAACATAACATTTTGAATGCGTTTAGCAAAATTGAGTTGGTAATTATTTCATATGAGCAAAAGAGAGTATGCAAAAAGAATTTTGAAAATTTATGTAGTTTGGTAATGAATTTTATAATATCATCCCATATAATGAAAAAAAAACATGAAATTAAAATAATGAAGCTTTGTACTAATATATGATAAACTTTATCATTCATGTCTATGATAGGGCCCATTATGGTTTCCTTGTTATTTTCAAGAAATGTAAGAAAAGTTTGTACATAAGTGAGAATCATTTTTGAAATTTGATTATGGATTTAAGGTGATACCTAAAGAAGAAAATAGGTACTAGTATATGCAATTAGGGACTTGACAATAATATTTTTGAAAAATACTATGAATTTTTGAAATTGAAATTGAATTTTTGAGTTAATTATGCAAGTAAAAATTCATAAATTTATAGGAAAGTGTTTGATTTAATGGGACCTAGTAGATGTAACTAGGGTTTTGAGAAAAATAAATTTTTGAAAATTACTATGAATTTTTGAAATTTGAAATGATTTGTTAATTTTAATATGCAACTAAAAATTCAAGAAAATAATTGGAAAATTATTGGGAGCTAGTTGATGCAATTAGGGTTTGAAATAAATTTATTTAAAATTTTACTTCAAAATTTTAAAATTTGAGATAAATTTCTAATTTATCTGTGCAAGAAAAAAATCAAGAAATTATTGGATTAATGCTAGAAAATTACTGAGACCTAGTGTATGCAACTAGGGTTTGAAATAAATTTATTTTAAAATTTACTAAAAAATTTTAAAATTTGAGATAAATTTATGATTTAAATATTCAATAAAAATTTCAAAAATTAATAGGAAAAATCAGCTAGGAATTTACCATAGGGTTTTTAGGGTTTTTATGCAAAATTCAAAGTAAGTCAGGTTCACCAAATGATTTATTATTTTTAGGAAATTAGATGTTTAATTCCCAAATAATAAATGGGTTAGAGTAGGTAAAAATAGTAAATAATGTACAATAATTTGGTTATTTATTTTTGAAATTTGATTGTAATTAGGGATTTTCTAAAAATAGTAGTGAGAGAGATAAAATCAAACTTATCTTGTTTTGTACTATTTTAACTGAGACAAGATCTAGAAATGTATGTGTAAGATTGGGAGACTATCACAAATAAGAATCTGGAGTTTGTTTCTTGATTGGATAGGAGCACCAAAATTGGGACACCTTGGTTTATAGTTTTTTAGTCCTATCTCAACATTATTTTCTTGGTGATCTAAGTTTATTGGGTTTTGTGCATTAGGTCTGTGTGATCTTGCCTATGAAATATTGAAGCATAAAAGACTATGGAGCTTATTATGTACCTAATTTAGTTTTCAATACCTTAGGTCATCTTTGTGCTTGAAATTGAATGTACAATTTGGAGAAAAGAGAGGAGGGTTTAGTGTGTAAAGAATATGCTAAATGCACTTCACACCTTGTGTGTGGGAACATTGCCTACATAACAATACTTTGAGGAGGGTTCAAGCTATATGTAGTTCTCCCATTGAAGTGCTTGGTGCAATAGTGTGATGAAAATGAAAGGAAATGAAAAATTAGGTGTACTTGGAATTGAATAGGGACTTGTGTAAAGGTTTGAATAAGCTTGAAATGCTATTAGATGGATGTATGTAGGGAATAAGGAAAAATGCTTGAGAAGTCTTGCTTGTATTCTTGCTTCTCTCTTGTAAATGAGTGTCAACCCTTCTAAATGTACTTTGAATGGTATTTTATAGAGGATTTAATGATATTGGGTTAACTAAATTAGTGTTATGAAAACATTAATTAGGATAAATACTTGGAATAATATGACCGTTAGAATCTAAAATACACTTGGACAATAGCACTAGAAACAAGACACCCTAGGTTTTAGCACTGTAGTCCTAGTTTGGGTGCTATTATCCATGGATGATAGGACCTAGGGGTATGGATTAAGCAAGGAAAGAGCAATTTGGGTTTACAAGGGTTCAGTCTAGGAGGCTATGAATGATTTAGAATTAGTGAAAACATGCCTATGAGGGTCATGCGAGAAAGCAAGATGGACCTATGGATTGGGTTTCATTAGCCACACTCAAGTTACCAAATTTCATATTTTATATGACTACAATTAGCATTTAATTTCATTTTATTGATTTTTATTTGATCATTATATTTTTTATTATAAAAATTACATTAACCAACATTGGTGTAAGGTTTTTGTTATGTGTTCCAATTGGGTCTTTCACATTGATCCAATTGCTTTTGTACTTAATTTCATTTTCTTAGATATTATCGTGTAAAACCTTTCTCTATTTTTAGAACACTATCATCCCTATCAACATAATCTCTGACAGTTTATTCAAAATATTCACCTATAGTATATAATTGACCTATCTAACTATCTCTCTTTATAAGCCTATTCAATCCCCTATCTAAGTAGTATACAATCGACCTATATGACTGCATCCTCTTATTCTCTATTTTATTCCCTAGTTTAAAAAACATAGTTGACTACTTTGATTCTTTATCTTGTTTCCTAATTTTTCTTCATCACCTATTTAGCCTCCTTTTCTTATCATGAATTTATTATTTGAGGTTAATACAGAGTTGAATCCAAAAAACATGATGATTCTTACCCATCCTAATAGGTTTCCCAAAAAATAGCTTGTGATTTCCAGATGAAAGCAATATTCACATTTTCACCCTCACTACCAATTATGGGACTCCTACTCATTCATCATTAGTTTTTAATCCCTTATTATCATTATAATATGAGTATGAATTAGATTACACACCTAAAATTCTATAATTTATTAATGAATTTCCTCAACATGGATGAAAGGACCTTTCAACCATCTATAATTTGATGATAGGAACTCAAGTAGAAGAAACTCTTTCACCCTCCCCTACTTTTTCTAATATATTTGGGGGTGAAACTTTATTTTATTATCAACATTTCCCTTCTATTTTTACCCCTTCCCATACCATGACTTTTTATTCTATAACCTCTTCAACCTCTATGCCAAGTATCTCCACTAACATGGTAGGTTCAACCTTTGATGAGACTTTTCCAAAGACCCTCCTACTTGACCATTCCACTAGTGCAACATTAGATACAAATGTTAAGCATGTTACTAGTGTTTCCTTTTATAACAATGCTTGTCACGCCACTAGTGCATCACATGCAACTACTCATAGTGAAACCCAAGCTAGTAATACCAATACCAATACTTTGTATGTTGCACACACTAATAAAAATAATGCCCAAACTCATCAAATTTTATTAAAAATAGTCAATCAGATGAATAATTTTCAAACCCACCATGTAAATCAAATGATTCAGATGTAAAATCATCTCATTTACCTTCAAAACCAACCCTAATAAGTTTCATGGGTAGTGCAAAATCCAAATTACCTACCCCTCCCCCTAAGTATTCCCATGATAACCTCATTCCCCAACCACTCCTCACTAATAAAATGATCAAACATCTCCAAAATAAACCTCTATTACCTCAAAATTCCAATATCAACATAGGAGGTATCATACCTACCATCAATTACAATAGGTTAACTGATCCCACATTACATTTTAAAACATTTTGTAGTCTCTATAAAGATTGGTACAAACTTAATACCTTCTATACTACCAATCTCTTAGATCAAAGACTCTCAACATATGCTTCAGATTGGTACAACCAACTAAAAACTCATTCTATAACTATCTTAGAAGATTTAGTTAACTCCCTAGTATAGTATTTTAAAACTTGTGATCTCCCTAAGAATACCGTAGCTCATTTCATAAATTGTAAGAAACTTGAAATTGAAATGCAATAATATTTCATCAAAATATGGAAGAACTTGTCTGATAGATGTGAGTTCTTCCATCTTTTGATGAAATCTTAGGACTCTCAGGTTAGGACTCTCTCCAAGAATATTAGAATAAGCCCTCGAACAAGCTAAGTGATAAGACTTTCTCATTATCCAATTTGAAGCATCCCAACCCACCACATGCACTCACATTCTAATTAAAAAGAACAGCCCTCATGCTACTAATGATGGTGTCTCCAATACTTATGATACTATTCACAATGTTCAAGCCATCACTCCAAATTACACTATGGAGCATGCTCCCCTTCAAAATAACACTCTTAATTTTACATTTTCTCAAATAAATAACATTAGTGTCCGTAAACCATTATCCTTAGATGAGCTACAAAATTGTCTTCCAAGGCCTCTACCATGAAATATTGACCCCACTTATCTAATGAAAACATGGTATGATCCTTATTTTTTTTGTTGGTTTAATGCAAGTTGGGACCACTCTCATGAGACTTGTAGACAATTACATAGTTTATCTATGCATTTCTTTCTTGGCCTAAAATTTGATCATGAATCACTCATTCTTGAATGCCAACAAGCATATGACATAGCCTTTAAATCTCATGAAACACAAAATAAAAATCAAGCTAATGCTCATATTGTTATATATAAAGGCCCTCTTCCTAATCATCAAGATATAAATGATAATCCTACTCCTTCAATAGATAATGTTGAAAGTATTATAGACCTCACCCGTGAATAAAATATGGTAAATATAATTCACATGTGAAGGGTAGTTACTTTTATTGATTCTAATCTAACACATGCACCAAACCCATCAAACATTATGCATCATTCAAGAATCTTCCCCATCTCATCTCATGGATTTGGGGCAAGAATACCTTATTGTCAAGATCTTGCTCCCCAATTAGATCACATATGATTACCTCTTGTATTAGCAACTAAACATGGAATTTAACCAGAAGTAACAAGTAACTAGAAATATGAAACAACACAGGAATATGAGAGACAATACACAATTGTATTAATAATCACTTAGAAGAAAATACAATAAAGAAGATGCCACTTCTTCTTCCACCTTAAAGGCTCGCCACACCTCAAGACCTTCTTCCCTCTCTCTCTCTCGGTCCCAACAATCAACTCCAATATAGAATTGATGTTCACCTCCACCAGTTAGAAACAAAGCTGCCAGTTCACCATGTACACAACCGTACTCCAAGTAGATCTCCTACTCTCTGCTGCTACCTATAAATCACTAGACCTTACTCACCATTATAGATCTCTAAAAGAAGCCATGCACACCTACTGACCAATATCATACATATACGAACAACCCTTCTGATTCTCCAAACCAGCACCCACACATGGTACTGTGGCACTAGGAGGAACACACCATTGCTCTCCTCTCTTTGAAGGAGCTTATTTGCTCTCGTACTCTCTAGCACTAGTTTACAATACAGCCCATGAGTCTATATATAGATCTCATGCTTACAATAATTAGACTATCTTAATTAAAATAATTAGACATGCAACTCAAGACTATGACTGGCCTTTAACATGCAAACTAACAGTCCAAAAATAGACTCTCCACAATCAACATGCAAACTGCATATTCAAGTACAGGTTGCCAACGTTGGCACCTAACTGACCGATGTCAGCCAACTGGTAACCGATGTTGGTTGCTTCTTCACTACTATCTGACTGATGTCGATTGATCAGATTGACATTGGTTGCCCTACAACTCATTCTGCAACTCTTTGTAACCTCCATGACCTCTGTAACTCCTCCTATTTGCATCCTAGTGAAGCTTTTAGCTCCACAACCTAACAATCTCCCACTTGGAGATAAATAGTTGTACCTGTACCTGTACCTATACACCATCTAAATTATTCCTTGGCTTGTATCCCTCTTTAAGATCAATCCTGAAGACTAACCACCACACATCCTGTGATGCTACACCTATCATCCAAGTAACCTACCACATCTAAACCTAAAAATCCATGTAGTGAAGACCTTGACCCTACATAACATGAATCCCTACTGCTAGTCCCTCTTATATACCTGAGAATCCACTGAACTACCCTCCAGTACTTCTTCCCCGAATTGGCTCCATACCTTCTGACAACTCCCACTACTTGAGAAAACTTAGGTCTACACTAGACCTCATGTTATTTCAAACCCTATTCTAAGCTAAGCTTAAACTATCCAGCCCTTGGTGTGCTTACTGATTCTGCATCCTACTTCTTAAATCCTGCCAACACCGTCTTCACATCAGCTCCCACTGAAGACAAAAATCTCCATGTCTCTTATGCCAAAGAATTTTGTTGCTCCCAATTCCTCATGACATACCTCTGAACTAACCTTACCCTTAGCTTAGCAAATCCTTGTATGTATAAACCTACTAGCAAATCACCCACATATAGTAACTGGATAATGTCGTGACTCATCATCCACCTGGTAAAGACAAACACAATGGTTAAACCTCCATTACCTTGCAACTTACTCAAGACCATATACCTTGGCCTTCCATCTCACGTATCCATCCACTCTCTTCTTTAACTTGGGAATCCATCCATCTCTCAGTGCTTTCTTCTAGCTGACAACTCCACCAACAAATACCTATTTGGTTTTTCTCCAAGGACTCACACTCCTCATCCATGCCAAGCTCCCACTGTATCTGGATTCTACCTGCATTGTTTCTTCACATCTTCTGAGTTCTTGACCATCAATAAGCAATATAAAGAAGGTGAACAATGAATATGAGGTTCACTTACCCTTTCTAACCTCCATATGGGTGTTTAAGACTTATTGATAGCTTGCTATCCACCCACCATCTGTCCCAGTGACCGATCTCAGCCATCTCCTAGTCTACATCCAACTGATGTCAGTTCCCTACACTGACCCTAACTGTCAACATCATTTCCCTGGCTGACGCCAGTATCCCTTCTACCGATGTCATTTCTTGCCTGACCAACATCAATCTTCTTGTTGCCGACGTTGGTTACTTTTTTATTGATGCCGGTACCTGTGTTCACCTGTGAGTGATAACTTTTTACCCGCAAGCTCTCCATGGATCAAAACCCTATTCAAATCAACACAACCCTGCTCAAAATAATTTAGTCTCCTCAGCTGATCTCTATCCATCATCTCCTCCATGAACACTAAGGCCTTCCAGTTCTTAAGTTTATCAAAAGCATCTATCTTCCACTTAAGAACATGCATTCCCCTCCTACATATGTGACCAAGCCTACAAAGCCACATCTCTGCAATAGAAGGTGAATCAGTAATATAAGTAGATAGATAAAGGATACCTACTTTCTTACCACCATCTAATTCAAGTGCATTCGCTATGAGAGTTAATGTGCATCTCCCATCACCCAACTTTCCTGAAGAAATTAGACTCATCTCCAAGACTGGTACCTACATGACCTCCTTCAACACCTGTGTGTTATCCATCTGCATTTTTAGCTTCACTTCCCCTTCATTTATAATCTGACAAGGCTCACCAACCCCTAAATAAATCTCTCCAAAGTCTCCAAAGACATACCCATGAAAAGATGCTCTATTTCGGGTTGCATGGAAAGAGGTGAAAGAATCTGTAAACCAAGATTCTACTTTATCCAAAGCAACCTATGCAACAACACCTGCAACATCTGCTTCTACACGCTGATCTTCTACCAACCAACAATCTCCTTTTACCTACTCTTTCTTTCCATCAATCAGACCATTCATGCTATTTAGTTTCTCCATTCGTAGCTTACTTTCTTCTGCCATTGCTATACTCCCACTCAATTTGAAACCCCTGTGAGTGCCCTGTAATCAACAAACACTAACCAGATCTAAAACCCCCTTTTAGTAACCCAACCAAAAGCTCTGATACCAACTTGTCAGGATCTTGCTCCCCAATTAGAGCACATATGATTACCTCTTGTATTAGCAACTAAACATGGAATTTAACCAGAAGTAACAAGTAACTAGAAATATGAAACAACACAGGAATATGAGAGACAATACACAATTGTATTAATAATCACTCAAAAGAAAATACAATAAATAAGATGCCACTTCTTCTTCCACCTCAAAGGCTCACCACACCTCAAGACCTTCTTCCCTCTCTCTCTCAGTCCCAACAATCAACTCCAATATAGAATTGATGTTCACCTCCACCAGTTAGAAACAAAGCTGCCAGTTCACCAAGTACACAACCGAACTCCAAGTAGATCTCTTGCTCTCTGCTGTTACCTGCAAATCACTAGACTTTACTCACCATTGTAGATCTCCAAAAGAAGCCATGCACACCTGTTGACCAATATCATACATATACGAAGAACCCTTCTGATTCTCCAAACTAGCACCCACACATGGTACTGTGGCACTAGGAGGAACACACCATTGCTCTCTTCTCTTTGAAGGAGCTTATTTGCTCTCTTACTCTCTAGCACTAGTTTACAATACAGCCCATGAGTCTATATATAGATCTCATGTTTACAATAATTAGACACGTAACTCAAGACTATGACTAGCCTTTAACATGCAAACCAACAGTCCAAAAATAGACTCTTCAAAATCAACATGCAAATTACATGTTCACGTATAGGCTGCCGATGTCAGCACTTAACTGACCGATGTTGGCCAACTAGTAACTGACATCAGTTGCTTCTTCACTACTATCTGCAACTCTCTGCAACCTCCACGACCTCTGTAACTCCTCTTATTTTCATCCTGGTGAAGCTTTTACCTCCACAACCTAACACTTATAACTTTCTAAGAACCACCTTCAACATCTCTATTGTATAATACCTCTCATGCTATATCTACTATTTCCCTAACATCTACACACATAGACAACATTCCCCAACCTTCCAATACTATTTCTTTAAACCAATAAAAATAAGTATCTAAATCATATATCCCACCATCTAAAGATAATCAACCTATTTGTCCTAAAACTAAACCAACTACATCTTACCAACACCAATTTGACTGCACTTCCAACCATCCTTCCTATAAGTTCATACAACATTATGCACCTCTATCTATAAATCCCCCTATGGGCTATGATGAATGGGACCCCATTGAAAAACTTTCTCATCTCCCATCTTAAATACCCTTATTAGAACTAATGTGAACTTCTCCCCATCATCACAACTATCTAATGCAATTATTATTTTAAATGGACATCCCTCATCTTCCCCTTATAAGATGTGAATTTGCCTTGTCTGGGTCTAAAGATAATATACTACAATAATGAAAAGATATGTCTAAACATGATGATGTAACAATGGAAACTTTTCTTTCCCTTAAGTTTCCTATCACTTCAATGATTAAATATGAAATTATGCTTCATGCAAATGATACTCTCTTATTTATTAGCATCTAAATTAGTGATATCTAGGTTAAGAATGATTTTATTGATGAGAGTTAAGGTACTTGAATTACCTCCCTCAATTTAATTAAAATTCTTTGATATTCTGAGTGCAAACTCAAGTCCACATATAACACATGTCAAGTTTATGATAGAAGGAAAATGCTTCCTTTAGGTTATGTGTGGCTTCTTATTAGAGTCCCTCTTATTATCATCCACATGAAATTTAAGATATTTAACTTTCCCCTCTCTTATAAAATCTTGCTTGGTAAACCTTGGACTCAACATGTGAGGGTTGCTACTTCATTTGTGTGTCAATGCATAAAATTCTCCCATAATGGTGTTATTTAAAATATTCAATGAAACAAAAACCCTTATAATTTTGAACAATTCAAATAATTTGGTGTCTTTAAAATTCCTATCCTTAAACCCTTGCCTATTATCCCATTTAAGTAATCTCAATGTTTCAATTATCCTATCAATTGTACCTAAGGTTATAATGATCACCCCAAACTCATTAGGAACATACCACCTAAACTCCTATATTTTTATGATGATGACCTAGATGAGATTAGACTCAAGATCAAAACTTCTAATCTCTCCCCTCATCTCATTTCCAAATTTATACCATCCTTGAAGCCTCACTCCCATCAGCCTCCTATTGATGATATACCTATGGTCTTAAACAAGAATACCCATTATATTCACCATGCAATTTTTGATTAAAATATCATACCTACGTATACCATCAACCTATATACATCTAATTATGATTTAAATGATCCATTTATAGGATGATTTGTCTAGGCTAGAGATGCTGATATTATTTGATATCATACTTATTTACTTCAATATTTCTATTCATATTATCATATTCCTTCATTCATAGTGATTAATTATAGTATTTTTATTTATTTTTTTAGGGTATAGAAGTAGTGATCACATGGTACACCTCTATTTTTAGTAGAGCCTCTTATAAGCATGCTCATGGATCATGCCATGACTGATCCTTACCATTTTACTAGATACCAGGATCCTTCTAGCTTACTTCCCCTTACTTACCCTAGAGATGTTATATACTTATCTTAAGCCTTCTATGCATCCCACCTCACCCTTAGTTAAGCCTATCATAGTTCCTACTCACACTCTACCTTCAGTTGAGACTCATCTTGTGTCTAATCCTACTTTACCTTCAGATGAGCCCAACCTAGTCATCTCTACACTAGTTATACCTTCCCTTGATGATGGACTTATTCCTTTTCGATAACTTGATCCCATGCCCCCCATGGGCTGATCAAACTTATTATGATATTCATAATTTTTTCAATTGTTGGACCAAAGACTACCAGTTATATCAACTTCCCCCAGCTTCCCTTTTTACTTTTTCTATTAGTAGATCCCCATAGTCTACTAACAAACGTATATGTTTCTTTCATGGCATAAATAATCATTATTAAACCCATTATCAAAAGATTCAACAATATATTGACACATTACATCCCTCACTTACTTAGTATATAGACATAGTTATACCTCCTCCCAAGATATTACTAAGTATATCCATAAATATGGAGAGGTATGTTATCTTTGGCACCAGTGCAACACCCATCATACCAATCATTATTTTATTCTATAGAAACAACTTCATGATCACCTTCTGATGATTCTTGCATCCACTATTCCTCTTTCCACATGTTACCCACATAAGAAGGATCCCCCTTATTCACCTATGATTCTTTCCCCACTTGTGGCTCCTTCTCCACTGGGGGTGTCACCTTTATGTCCCATAATTACCATTCCTATTCTAGCATATATTCCCCTCCTTGATTATTATATGCATGAGAGCCCTCATGATCATGATCCTTTAGCTCTACCTACATTTTATATTTATGATATTCAAAGAAAAGTCTTTTCACAGCTTTTTCTGAGGATAGATGAGACTCTAACTATCGTTAGGATCCAATTTCATAGAGATATTTCAAATGTCCTAGACAAAATTTGTGTATAAATTTATTAGTATTTATGAACATGACATTATTTTCCTTCTCTTTGTTATTCATTATTATTTTGAATTGGACTTATGATCTACTTTTATATATCTTATATCATTTGACTATGTGTCAAATCTGGTTTTACCTATCTATTTCACATGGATCTTTATATTATGCATTATGTGTTATATATGGTTTCATTTTATTTAATTTTTTCTTATGAATTCTATTTTTTCTTTCCATTATTACATGATTATATTTATAAGTTCATTTATTTTATGGATATCTTTGCCTTTCCTAATTATTATTTGTTACCTTCTCTCAACAACTTAGATAATTATTATTGTGACTTGGGTATACTAACTTTTTTATTTACCATGTAATCAGTTAGCAAATAAGACATCTAATTGTAGTCCTATTTTACCGATCTACTTTGGATCTCCATTTATTCCCTTATCTCCTTTCACATACTAAGCATACATACAGTTGAAACTTGAGATTACATATTGGTTTATAGGTAAGCCTAAGTGTTTAGTTAGCCATATCTTTGGATACTTATATTCCTTTAACCAAATTCTAAATCCCATTTTTGTGTATCAATTTTATCACTCATTTTGGTTATTCTGAATCCATATTGAGGAGGAATCATAAAATCCATACAAGTTAAAATCCAAATCATTTAAACAAAAGGTAGTGATGTAAAAGGCAACATACAGATCTCAAAACTCAAATCACACTAAAAAAATGATTCATAACACATAATTTCTATAATAGAATCTCAAACTCCAAAATTGGCCTCATGATAGAGTTGAGGTCCATTGGGGTGTGGTTAGTATATTGGGAAAGGAGAATAAAAAATATTTTAGTGATACTTGATTTCTCACACAAGTACCCAATCTTCATAGTAGATCGATGGATCTATAAGAGCTCTTGAGAAATGGGGAACATGTTGTGGAAAGGTAGGTATTTTTTAATTTCTTTGTGTATATAACCATCATGATTTTATATTAATATTTCACCTATTTTCCTAAATAACTTTTTTCTTATTGTATGTATCCTTTGTATTTTGATGGTCAATAGACTCTTAGTGTTTCTCTTATGTACCTAATATGACTCATGTTTCCTAAGGTTTTATCATAGATGCTTATGTCAATATTTTTAATTTCCCTCTTTCATTTACAACATTCCTAATATTTCCCATTGAGACATATTATTTTGTTATCTGATCATTCCCCCAAGGGTTTCCCTTTGTGATTTTTAGTGTAAGACCATGGATAGGACTAGCCCATCCTCTAAAATTACCACATTACAAACATCCTTTAAATAATTCCTAATGTTGTTTCAACCTCATTGGTGTTCCCTTTGTGAGTTTCAGTGTAAGACCATGGATAGGACTAGGTCATCCTTACAAAATATTCTAATGCCTAGTTCCTATTATAACTAATTCACAATTAAATTACATGTGTTACATTTGAGATAAGTAGTGTTTTATTATGAGTTACACACCATATTACATGCTTCTCTGATTGCATGTATGATTACAACCATTTTATTAATTTTTCATACTTCCCAACTTGAATTAGTGCGATCAATTTAATTTCATTATACAATTTTGTCTTTATTTTTATACTTCCCAATGTGATTTAGTATGATTAATTGACATAATTTTTTTTATTTTTATACCATTTATTTTTCATTTGCCTTCCATTTTTTTACAATATTTTCATACTTACCAACATGATATAGTGTGAAATTTTATTTGTTTTAATTTGGTGCAAATCTTTACATGGTTTGAAAACATTTGTTATGATTTTTCCCATCATTGGTTTATTATATTTATTCATATTTTATTATTACACATTTCCCATCATGATATAGTGTACATATTACATTTATTTTATAAATTATACTTTTATATATCATTTTTGCCTTTTTTTAAACAATGCATGTCTATCACATAATGGTAGAAAAAAAACATACATGACATATTTTTCATATAATATACAACAAAATAATAAATACATATGCTATAAATGAAATATATACATGCATCCACATCCAAATCTAAGTAAACCTCATGAAATTAATAAACTATCAGCATTATGTGTTTTATACAATACAATGTCTAAAATACAATAGCTATAGTTCTAAGATTATGCTCTATCATGTCTATCTTGTGGCCTATCCATGCTACCCATGGATGCATATGACTTACCCCTATAAATATTGTATTGTAAAGAGGCACTGCAAGATATCAAACCAACAATTTTTCCATGTGGATTAGCCACCTAGGCCTTTACCTAGCTAAATTGGATGGTAGTCTCCATGTGCATGGCTTGTTCCTATGTTAAGTCTTTTCAGGCCTTAGCCTCTCTAGATCAAACTATTATCAATGGATTTAAACTATCATCACATGTCTGTAGCTACCTCACAGCCTCTCCGACCAATTTAAACCAACCCACCTAGGTTGGGAAAGATAAAATATAAGGAACAAGCAGAGTAGTAGGGTCATATAGTGCCAACACCTAATCCAAAAGGTCATGGTACTCAACCATAACCAGGGATCCCCATTTGATCTCCTCTATCATAAGATATGTAAAATCAAAACTAGATAGACATTAGGTCACATAGACACACAGGCGCGCGCGCACACACACACACACACACACACCATAATCACAATACAAGTAGTGTCCTACATTAAAAAATTAAATAAAATTAAAATATTTCTCACTAGTGATGGTGTCACTGATCATGGTCTCCACATCTACTTGACCTTCAATCACCTCTTCTATCAACTACCTCTACACTAGTGAAAACCCAAGAGTCATCACTTGATACTACCATGATCATCTCCTTAGGGATGCCTCTATAGAACAACTATGTCCTATAGTGGATGTTGGGTCCCTATGTATAACAGCTAGTGCACATGTCACCTTATGCCAATAATATCTCCATATATC
Source organism: Torreya grandis (assembly GCA_037957365.1). Classification (NCBI taxonomy): domain Eukaryota; kingdom Viridiplantae; phylum Streptophyta; class Pinopsida; order Cupressales; family Taxaceae; genus Torreya; species Torreya grandis. Next base: position 1,641,139 of record JARHVA010000655.1, on the reverse strand, counting down.
ATGAGAATGTGGTGCTCATTAATGTCTCTACTATGGTGCTTTCTATTATCCTTTATACACATCCATCATATCTCCTCCTATTTTCATTATTTCCTCCTACTATCATGATTGACCAGCCCATGGTCTAACAAGTCAAGGCTTGATCACTAGTATCTCCACAAGTAACCATATGCCTCCTATCCATCTTAGATCTCTAGCATGTCAAGCCTAATAATATGAAACTAATATAGGAAATGTTTAATGGGAGAGTATTGACTATCTTGATAAATGTACCATTAGATGCAACTCTTCCCATAAAGTGTAGTGGCCCATGATATGCACCCATGCTAACCCTATCATAATAGTAGACCAACTAGGCCATATGGCATCTATGTGAGAATAATGATACCAAATGATCTCCCCTCATGTGATAGTTTTTAATTTTATAACATGGGGTATTACCCACATTACATGGTCCTATCTATATCACAAGATCTAAGGTAACCTATCATAGACTACATGGGGTAACCCAATCGAGCGATACATGAAGAACCTCTCATAATCCATATACTAAGAAAATTTACTAGTCCTATGGTATTTTAATCTTTTGATAACATCCCATACATATCATGCATGTGCTAGACCCAATGATAGCCCCAAAATCATAAAGTACTCCATAATCTAATATGGACTAATAAAAGGCTACCACATATAGTGGTACCTTACCATCCAACTTGTGACACAACACTCATGTTGTCATAAGTCCTATCACTACCTTTTGTATGTCTAAAATGGCCATAATATAAACATTGAACAAGCTCACCTAAACCTAGGGTGGATCCTATATGAACATGTATCCCACTAGGTTAATTCTCACCTCTCATCCTCTAAATTTGGTGTATATTTAATTACTAAATTTTATACCTATCAAAAGTCCAATAAATGCATGGACATCCTCTAGATTGATTTCCATATCAATAGTGTCCTCATATACCTCCCATAAAAAAGTGTTGGTTAACTAGTCCCATACTCTTAATAACATGATAATGAGATCAACACTCAAAGGAATCTGTCTCATCTCCATAATGATGCCAAAACCTAAGGCAACCAATAGAACTCTATCCACATCAATCAAATAATCTCATAAATCTAGTAGCCATGATGTATCTTCCAGGCACCAATATCTCCATCATCTCTATAAAATATTAAATAACAAAGGATGTATCAAACATCCATGTCATAAATAATTAAAATGCATTCTTAGAAATATACAAATTCACTTCTTCATTAGTTATTTTGATTTAGTTTGTTATGTTTCCTTATGTTTATAGATAATCAACCCATTTGATACTAAATAAAACCTATTCTAATCTTATTAAACATAATTATCCCATTTGATACTAAATCAACCCTTTTATTTTAGACTATATCAAGTTGCTTGTTACTAAATCAGCCCTTTCATATCTCTAGAATACTATATCCACCTCTGGTATATAGTCAACCCCATTTAGAAAATTTTAGTAGACACTTACTACTAATTTCATTGGATAGAAGGCACACAATCGGCCATATTCTCATTTTAGACTACATTAGTTTACTGCTACACAATTGGCCACCTTTAATGATACTATGCCATCCCACTTCTACGTAATCAACTCCTTATTTTATTCTCGCCTTATGAATTGAGTCAACTAGGTCAAATCTATTCTTTCCCTTTGGTGAATTTTGGACCATTTACCATAAAATAACTCACACATTTATTGGTCTAACTTTTTCCTACTCAATACCCCATTTTACCCCTAGTTTACCTAAAAATTTCCTAGGGATACTTTTAGTGCCTAGATTTTTTTTACTAGCCAATTTTCTATATTTAGCTCAATTTCAAACAAAATTACTCAAACAATTTGAAATTCACGTTTTCTTACCTATGTTACACTTGATGTGGCTACCAAGAATCTCCCCCATCTTAGCTATCATCTCCTCACCATGATTTGTCTCTAGTCTTAAACTAGGTCTCTTAGAGCTCTATTTTCTCAAAATAATAAAAATAGCAAATGAATTATTTTTACCCTATTTTTATTTACTATTCAAAAATATTTACCTATCAACTATTTATCAATATATTCCATTTTTTCCCATATATTTATTTCTACTAACTCTTTTTACAAACCATAAGATGTTCTATAATCCTGACATTATAGAAAATCTTTTCATATATTACATGTATATTTTGCAAAAATTTCAAATTTTCCTTCTTTTTCAATAATTTCTATAGGTTTGCTTAATGTTCCCTACATCAGAAACCTTCATATTTATTTCACTCCATTTCTGATCTATATAACTAAGGTAAGTAAATGTACATATTTTTTAATTCTATCATTTCATTGATATTACTTGCTTCTTACTATAATTTGATCATATTCTATGTTGTGTGTTGTTATGTTTTTTCCTAAAACACCATCTCATGTTTCACCTAAGTGACATGTCATGAGATTCGAGTGGGGAATATGTATACACATAATATTTTCAAACTTTATCAATTATTGATTCTTTATCTCTTGAAAAAAACCATCGAAATTCAATCTCTCTAAGTGCACGCCTTAAAGGATGTACTAGGAAAGGGGTGGGAGAATCATTGGTGCTTCACAAGATTGTTGTACCCTATAACACCACTTGATATCTACACAACCTTCTACTATATACTTCCCTAAGACTTTCCTCCTCTCTTAAGAACTCCTCCAAGCTTTTTTTTGCCTTTATTAGAACCTACCTAAGCCTAAAACCCTTTTTCATAGTTTATATTACACTATCATCATGGTTTGACCTTGTATCTTAATTGTTAAGAGCATGTTAAGGGTCTAGGTTGGCTTTGGATGACCTAGACTGAGATCTAACTTATTTTTAACAAATAAAGATATAAATTTGATTAGGCCAACACTATCAACTAAACTTTTAGAAAGGTTAAGGATTATATTCAACTATATATTCACATTCATTTAACCATTTTAAGGATAAGAGAAGAAGAAGAAGAATATATTATGCATCTAATTATCCACCATTATACTTGAGGAACATAGCTTAGGGATTTAATAATTTCTTTGTAGATCCAAATCTTATCTTTTAGAGAAGTCTTTTGGATGCATAGAGAAGTTGTGTATCCTAGATCTGACTTATCCTTCTTATCATTACATACCAAAACAACCTCTTGAAAAATACCTTGGCCAAGGGAGAGATTGAGGCTCGATAGGTTCATATTCAAAGGCAAATATTCCTAACATTGTTCTTCAATTGTAAGATTAGATAGATTTGCATTTGTACTTCTTTCATATGCATTAGGATTTCCTATACATTGACATGATTATATATATTTTATGAATGTTTACATTTTAAATTTATTACCCCCACTTTGTGCCATAAGCTTTGGTGAGAATTATATTATATTTTTATTTACTTGTCATTTACTTAGTGAATATGAAAACATAGGATCTAGCTAGGGTTATTTCATAGTGTTACTTGACTATAGGCTTTATAACCCTATCTAGTGATGTTATAATGGTAAGAGATACCTTGGTTATATCTAGTGGATCCATCTTGGCCATGACCCCAAATATCTAATATATCAACAATCAAAAGTGTAAGTAGTATTCATCTTATCCAAGTTAGGATTGAATAATAGATTAGTTTAATTTTCATTTATATACAGGTAGTATATTACCTTTGCCTAAACTTGATCCCCTATGTACATGATGGGTAGATGATCCATACTGTGACTTCCATATAGTTTTAAGTCATTGGCCTAATATTTTCATGTATATCAAATATTTTTAGAAAAATAATAGGCATCAAGTTCCACCTCTACTATAGATATGTAACCTCCATAGTAAGATACTCCTAGACACATGTATTATTTTATGTCATGAATACTCATGTATTTATTCATTATCAACAACTTAGATAGTACATTGATGTGATTAACCTAGAAACCACATAAAGTTTTGCCCATAATAACCTATCTCCTCCTAAAATACTACAAGAATATGTATACAAAGTGAAATATAACTGATCTATTAATCAATCCTAACCTGGAAGAGATAAATCTTACTTATACTTTTGATCAATGATACAGTATATATTTGGTATCATAAAAAAATGGATTTGTTAGACCTATCCAAGGGATCTTTTACCATAATAACATCACTAGAGAGTGTTCTAAAGCCTCTAGTCAAACAACACTATGTAATAACCCTATCTAGGTCCTATGTTTTCATATTCACTATGTAAATTTAAATCAGAGTAAAAATATAATCTATTACTCATCAAAACTTTTGGCATAAAGTGGGGGTAAAAAACATAAAAAGTAAACATGCATAGAATATTTATACTCATGTCGATGTATAAGAAATCCTAATGGATGGGAGAGAAGTACAAATGCTAATATATACTCTTAAAAAGAAAGAACAATGTTAGGAATACTTACCTTTGAAGAAGAACACACTAAGCCTCAATATCTCCCTTGGCCAAGGTGATTTATAAGAGGTTTTTGTGGTATGTAATGATAACAAGGATAAGTTAGCTCTAAGCTACACAACTTCTCTATGCATCCAAACGACTTCTTCACAAGACAATATGTGTATCTCTATAGAAAGTATAAAAATAAGCTATGTTCCTCAAGTAGAATGGTGATAAGTATATTCATAATATATTATTATTATTCTCTTCCTAATAAATGATATATATGGATGTGTATATATAGATGAATATAACCCTAAACCTTTCTAAAATTTTAGCTGATAGGGTCAAGCCAACCAACTTTGTATTGTTTACTGATAAAAATAAGTTAGATCTTAGTCTAGGTCAACCAAAGCTGACCTAGACCTATAATGTACTCATAATAATTAAGATATCAAGTCGAACCAGATTGAAAGTGTAATGTAAACTATCAAAAAGGGTTTTAGGCTTAGGTAGGTGTTAAGGAAGGTGGTGAAGTACTTGGAGGAGTGTGCAAGAGAAGAGGGAAGGCTTAAGGAATTACGTGGGAGAAGGTTATGTAGATAGAAATTGGTAGTATAGTTGAAAAAAAATTTACAAAGTGCTAATGGTCTACCCAACCCTTTCTCGGTGCACCATTTAAGGCATGCACATAGAGATATTGAGACTCAATTTATTCTTACAAGAGAGAACATTAGTAATTGATAAAGTTTGAAAATATTATTTGCATACATATACCCCAATCAAATCTCATCATGTGTCACATAGGTGTAATAGGGGATGGTGAGATATGATAAAAACATAGCCACATATAATGTTGAAGCTAAATAAACTATAGTAAGAAGTAAATACGATAAATGAAAGGATAGAATTGAAAAACATGTACCTTTACTTACCTTAGTGCAGTAGATAAAATATAAAGCGAAATAAATGTGAAAGTGTCCAATGTAGGGAACATTAGGTGAACCTATAAAATTAGTGAAAATAGTGATAAAATGAATTTTTTGCAAAAATTACATGTAATATGTGAAAATATTCTCTACAATGTTAGGATTCTAAAAGATCTTATGGTTCAGAAAAAAAGTAGTAGAAATAAAGATATAGTTGAAAAATAGAATCTATTTGTAAATATTTGTCAAGTAAATAATTTTGAATAGTAAATATAAATAGGGTGAAAAATAATTATTTTTTTATTTTTATTATTCTAAGAAAATAGAGCTCTAAGAGACCTAATTTTAGACTAGAGAGCAACCATGGTGAGGAGATGACAACTAAGATGGGGAGGACATTTGGTAGCTAAAATGAGTGTATCATAGGGAATAAAACATGATTTTCAAAAAATTTAATTAATTTTATTTGAAAGTGATCTAAATATATAAAATTGACTAGTAAGAAAATTTTAGGCACCAAAACTAACCCTAAGAAATTTTAAGGTAGACTAGGGGCTTAATGGGGTATTGGGTAGGAAAAATTTAGAACAATAAATGCTTAAGGAATTTATGGTAAATAGTAAAAAATTTATCATAGAAAAATAATATAGTCAACCTAGTTGACTCAGTTTGTAAGGTGAGAAAAAATAAGGGGCTAAATGCATAGAAGTGGGTTGATATAGTATTGCTAAAGGTGGCTAACTATGTAGCAGTGAGTTAATGTAGTCTAAAATGAGAAGATGGTTGACTATGTACCTTCTAGCTGATGGATTTAGTAGGAACTAGATGATATAATTTGATAAAGAGGGTTGAATTTATATGAGAGGGCTGATGTAGTATGTTATAACTGGGAATGGGTCAATTCAATACTAAATAGGTTGATATAGTTTGAAATAAAAAGGCTAATTTAGTATCAGATGGGTTGATTGTGTATAAAATAAGGAAACATAAGAAACTAAATCAAACCAATTGATGAAGTAGCTAATTTGTAAATTTTTAATATTGTATTTTAATTATTTATGACATATAAATCTAATACATCTTTTTTTATTTGATATTTTGTAGAGATAATAGACATATTTGTGCTTGGTTGATTCATTATGGCTACTAGATCTATTATATCATTTAACTAATATGGATAAAGCTCGACTGGTCACCTTGGGCTTTGGCATCATCATGGAGATGAGATAGATCCATTTGAGTTTTGTTCTCATTATCATGTTTATAGAATCATGGGAATGGTTGACCAACACTTTTTAATGGGAGGTGGAGGAGAACACCATTGAGGTGAGGATTACTTTGGAGGATGTCCATGCATTACTTGGAATTTTGATAAGTGGGACACTAGTGATTATTGATACACTAGAGTTCAATAATAAGAGATGAGTGTTATCATAGTCGTCTACTTGATCAGATAAGATTCACCCTACATTTAAGGTGAGCTTATTCAATGTTTACATTATGATCATTTCAGACATTTAAAAGGCAGTAATAGGATTTGTGGCATCATGGGTGTTGTGACATAAGTCATAAAATAAGGTACCATTGTATACAACAACCTTATGATAGTCCATATTAGAGTAGGGAGTAGTTTATGATTCTAGGGATATCATCTAGGTCCAACTCATGCATGATATGTCTGGAATGCTATTGAGAGGGTTGAATACCCTGAGACTAGTGATTTTTCTTAGTGCATGGATATATTTGAGGTTCCCTATATGTCTTCCAATTAGGTTGTCCCATGTGGTCAATGATACGTTACCTTAGGTCTTACGATAGAGATAAGTCCATGTAGTGCAAGCCATGCCCCATATACCAACATTATATACTATCATATGTGGTTAGATTTTATGGAAACCTTATACTCACATATCTATCGTATGTCTTAGTTGGTCTACCATTGTAATAGGGTTGACATAGGTTTGGATCACAAGAAACTACACTTCATGGGTAGAGTTGCATCTAGTGGCACATATACCAATATATCTGTAACTCCCACATCCTGTGTCTCCTCTAGTAGTTATTGATTATTGGGTATAACATGTTAGAGAGCCAAGAGGGAGAGGAGGTAGAGGGTTACCTATGGAGATATAGTTTATCAATACTTGGTGTGCTAGACTATGGGCTAGTTGAGCATGATAGTAGTAGGTAGTATATCCAACATGAAGAGATGTGATGGATATGTATGTAATAACATAGAAAGTAACACAATAGAGGCAATAATGACTATTGTGTCCTTATTAGAGATGGAAACACCATTGATGTGAGGATATGCAAACACTAGCTATTACACGTAGGGATCTAGAAGGTATTCTAGAACATAATTGGTCCATAGAGGTACTCCTAAGGAGAGTACATTAGTGGGATTGAGTGGTTATTCTTAGGTTTTCATTGGTGTAGAGGTAGTCGATAGAGGAGGTGCTCAATTGGTGAGCAGATGTGGAGATTGTGACTAGTGACACCAGTACTAGTGAGAAATGTTGTAAATGTGATTTAATTTTTTTCAATATAGAACACTAGTTGTATTTTGATGATGGTATATAGATTATTTGAGATATATATGCAATCTTACGTCTATCTATTTTTGGTTTTGTAAATCCTATTATAAAGGAGATCAAATGGGGGGGCCTAGTTATGGCTGCAAACCATGACATTTTAGATGGGGTGTTGGTATCATATGACCCTACTAATCTAGATGATCCTAAGGTTCCATCTATCCCATCCTAGGTGAGCTAGTTTATACTAGTGGGAGAGGCTACAAGGTAGTTATAGGCATGTGGTGATGGAATAGAACCATTGGTATGGGTTGGAGTAGGAGAGGAACAAGCTTGGTATGCCCTAGCATAAGAGAGAGGCATGCATATGATGACCACCATCTAGCTAAGATAGGTACAATCTATAGAGATAGGTTGCTGGATTGAGATCCTAATATGGCTCTTTACATCACATTATTTAGAGGGGATAGACACATGCATTGATAGGAAATGTGGCTAGGCTATAGGATAGACATGATGGAGCCTAACCTTAGAGCTCAAGCTATTTTATTTTGTATTTTATATTGTATACATAAAAGGATATGTGTGTGTGTGTGTGTGTGTGTGTGTGTGTGTGTGTGTGTGTGTGTGTGTGTGTGTGTGTGTGTGTGTGTGTGTGTGTGTGTGTGTGTGTGTGTGTGTGTGTGTGTGTGTGTGTGTGTGTGTGTGTGTGTGTGTGTGTGTGTGTGTGTGTGTGTGTGTCTGTGTACACACATACATGCATGCATATATTGATGTTGAAAGTTGTATTGATCTCATGATTTGTACTTAGATTCGGATGTGGATGCATGTCAAATGGGGGGCCCTAGTTATGGCTGCAAACCATGATGTTTTAGATGGGGTGTTGGTATCATATGACCCTACTAATCTAGATGATCCTAAGGTTCCATCTATCCCATCCTAGGTGAGCTAGTTTATACTAGTGGGTGAGGCTACAAGGTAGCTATATGCATGTGGTGATGGACTAGAACCATTGGTAGGGGTTGGAGCAGGAGAGGCACAAGCTTGGTATGCCCTAGCATAGGAGAGAGACATGCATATGATGACCACCATCTAGCTAAGATAGGTACATGCTGAGGTGTCCAATCTATAGAGATAGGTTGTTGGATTGACATCCTAGTCTGCCTCTTTACATCACATTATTTAGAGGGGATAGTCACATGCATTGATAGGAAATGTGGCTAGGCTATAGGATAGACATGATGGAGCCTAACCTTAGAGCTCAAGCTATTGTATTTTGTATTTTATATTGTATAAATATAATGATATATATATATATATATATATATATATATATATATGTATGTATGTATGTATGTATGTATGTATGTATGTATGAGTGTGTGTGTGTGTGTGTGTGTGTGTTTATGTACACACATACATGCGTGCATATATTGATGTTGATAGTTGTATTGATCTCATGATTTGTACTTGGATTTGGATGTGGATGCATGGATATACTTTATTTATAGCACATGTATTTAACTTTTGTTGTATATGTCATGGTAAATATGTGATGTATGTTTTATTTTCTATCATTATGTGATATACATGAATGGTTAAAAATTAAAAGGAAAAAAGGATTTAGAAAAGTATAAGTAATCAAAAATAAATGTAATACACACTATATCATGATGGGAAATGTTTAATAACAAAGGATGACTAAATATAATAAACTAAAGGTGGTAAAAAGAAACAAATGTTTTTAAACCATGTAAAATATTTGGACCAAATTAAAACAAAATAAAATTCACACTATATCATGTTAGGAAGTATGTAAATATTGTAATAAAATGGAGAACACATGAAAAACCAATGGTATAAATAAAACAATTAAGTCAATCAATCATATTAAATCACATTGCAAAGTATAAATAGAAAGACAAAATGTAAAATGAAATTAAATTGATCACACTAATTCAAGTTAGGAAGAATGAAAAATGTAAGAAAATGGTTGTAAGCATACACATAATCAAAAATAAGATAAAAATCAAATATTAATGAAGTAAGCAAAAAGCATATTAAAGCAATATGGATAATATGTCAATGACATGTAACTCATAATCGAACACTACTTATTTAAAATTTAATGCATGTAATTTTGTTGTGACTTGGTTATAGTAAGAACTAGGTATTGGAATATTTTATGAGGAGGGCCTAGCCTTATCCATGGCAAATCATAAATGGAAAAACAATGAGGTGGAAACAATTATGGGAATGATTTTAAAAGGATGTTTATAATTTGGTAATTTATGAGGAGGGCCTTGTCCTATCCATAGTCTTATGTTGCAACTCACAAAGGGAAACTCTAAGGGGATTGACTAGTTAACAAAATAATATTTATTAATGGAAAATATTAGGAATATTTTAAATGAAAGAGGGAATGTAAAAAGCATGACTAGGATTCTATGAGAAGACCTTAGGAAATATGAGGCAAACTAGGTACACAAGAGAGACACTAAGAGTCTAGTGACCATCAAAATACAAAAGATACCTACTCACAATAAGCACAAAGTTGTATAGGAAAATAGGTGAGACACTAAGATCTACTCATGCTAGTTATATGAACAAGAAAATTAAAATGGACCTACCTTCCCATAGCATGTTCCCTATTCTTCAAGACCTACTATAGATTCATTAGTCTACTACAAAGATTGGGTACTTGCGTGAGAAAGTAGGTAGCACTAAAAGATTATTTTTATTCTCCTTTCATAATTTACTAGCCTCTGTACCCCAATGGACCTTGACTCTTTCATGAGGCAGATAATAGAATTTGAGATTCGATTAGAAAAAGGAGATGTGATATGAATCATGTCTATTAATGTGATTTGACTTTTAAAATTGTTGTGTTTCTTACTATATCATTTCCTTTTGTTTAAAATATTTGGCTTTTAATTTGTATAGCTTTTATGATTCCTCATCCATAAAGATTTGGAATAACCAACATGATTGATAAAAGTGATAAACATGAATGAGCTTTTGAATTTGGTTAAATGAAGTCAAGTATCCAAAGATATAAACATGTAGGCTTACCTATGAACCAATATGTAATATCAACTTTAAACCGTATGTATGCTTAATATGCGAGAGGTGACAAAGAAATAAAATGACATCCAAAGTAAACCGTTAAAATAATATTACAATGAGATGTCTTGTTTTCTAACTGATCAAATGGTAAAGAAAGATTACTAATGGGAATAAGGTTAGTAAATCCAGGTCACAATAATAATTATTTGAGTTATTGAGATAAGGTAGTAAACATTCATTAGAAGAGGCAAATACAATCATGAATTAAATGAAATCATAAATATAACTGTGAAATCATGGAAAGAATGAAAATAAGACATAAGAAAATATGAAAATCAATGAAACCATATACAACACATAATGCATAATATAAATATCCATGTGAAATAGATAGGTGAAACAATATTTGACACAGTCAAATGATATAAGATATATAAAAGTGAATCACAAGTCCAATCCAAAATCATAGTGAAGATAAAACTGAAGAAACACCATGTCATGTTCACAAATACTGATAAGCTTTTCCACAAATTTTTATCCATGACATCTAAAATATATCTATGAATCTAGACCCTAATGATAACCAAAGTCTTATCTATCTTCATGTAAATTTGTGCAAATACATCTCTCTAAATCTCCTTAATATAAAATGTAGGCATAGTTAAATTATCATTCTCATTAGGGATATCATGTGTAAAATGCTCAAGGAGGGGAATAAATGCTAGAATAGGAATGGTATTTATAGGACAAGAAGGTGGCTCCATTGGTGGAGAGGGAGCCACATGTGGGGAAGGAACCATAGGTGAAGAAGGATGATCATTCTTATGTGAGATACCTATGAAAGAAGGAATAGTGGGTGTAGGAATAATTGAGAGGTGATCATGAAGGTGTTATTGGATAATGCAGTAGTGATCAGTATGATGGGTACCACACTAGTGCCAAAGATAATATACCTCCCTATATTTAGGAATATACTCAAGTAAAAACTTAGGAAGAGGTGCAACCTTTTCTATGGGATGAACAAGGAAGGGATGTAATGTGTTAATATATTTCCAAATATTTTGACATTGGGTAGAAGAATGTTTATCTATCCCATGGAAGAAATAAATACACTTATTAGTAGACTTTTTAGGTCTACCAATGGAAGAGGTATAAGGGGAGCCTAGGGGAGGCTAATAGAATTGGAAGTCTCTATTATAATGATATGAAACTTTGTGAATATCAAAATAAGGTTGATCAGCCTATTGGGTGAGTATGGGATCAATCTATGGTAAAGGAAGAAAGTTATTGTAAAGGGAAGGTGGGGTTGGTGTATAAACTAGTCTAAGATTATATGAAGGTAAATTAGGATTATAAATAAGATGAGGTGTATCTGAGGGTAGATTGGGAGTAATAACTAGACTAGACTCATCTTAGGGTGAGGTGCATAAACATAAGGTTCAAGAGCAATAGCTAGCATTTCTAGGGGAAGCAAGCTAGAAGGATCCTGGTATCTATAAAAATAGTAAGGACTGGTCATGGCATGATCTACGACCATGCTTCTAAGATTCTCTACTAAAACTAAAGGTGTTCCATGTGATCACTCCATCTCTACCCTACAAATATAAGGAAGAATATTATAACTAAGCATTATGAAATAAGGAATACGAAAAGACAAATAAAAAGATTGAAATTAATAAGTACTATACCAAAGAATCTGAGCATCTCTATCCTAGATAAGTCCTTTTAAAAATGGATTGTCTAAAGCATAAATATCATCATAATTGGGTGTATGTAGGTCAATGGTACAAGTAGGTATGATCTTTTCATTGGTAGTTATATGATGAATAAAATGTCTAGTATTGGTTAAGCCCACATGTACATCATAGATAAGAAGTTGATGGGAGTAAGGATTCAAGGATGATGGAAGCTAGATAATGAGATGAGGGGATAGATTAGAATTTTTAATCATGAGTCTAATATCATTTGGCTCATCATCATCAAAATCCAAGAGTTTAGGTGGTATCTTCTCAATGAGTTTGGGGTGAACATTATAATTTCAATTAGAATTGACAAGATAATTGAAATGTTAAAATTACATAAATGGGATACTAGGTAAGGGTTCAAGGGTATGAATTTTAAAGACACCACATTCTTGGAATTATTTGAAATTTTAAGGGTTTGTGTCTCCTTAAATATTGTAAATAACACCATTATGGAGAATTTGATGCATTGGCATATAGATGAGGTGACATCCCTCATACGATGAGTATAATATATACCAAGAAATATTATATTAGAGAGGAGAAATTTAAATATCATAACTTTCACATGGATGGTAATGGGAGGGATAGTAATAGGAATCCACATGTAACCTAAAAGAAGCATTTTCCTTCTACCATAGCCTTGACATGTGCTCGTGTTGACTTGAGATTTCACTCTAAATATCCAAGAGTTTTAATTAAAATGAGGGAGTAAATGCAAATACCTAAACCATCATTAATCAATTCATCATTAACTTTTATATCATTGATTTGGAAGCTAATAAATAGGGGATGATCATCCACATGAAGTAGAATATCATTTGGAATCATGGAAGTGACAGGAAACTTAAGGGAAAAAGAAGTTTCCATTATTTCATCAAAATGTATGGACATCTTTTCACATTATTTCAGTATAATATCTTTGGACCCATTCAAGGTAGTTTCATGTCCTACATAGGGTAGACAATGGATTTTCATTTCAAATAAGGATTGCATAATATCGTTACGATGATGGTGGGAAGTTCACATTAGTTCTATAAAAGGTATTTGATATTGAAGATGATAAAGTTATGCAATGGGGTCCCATTCATAGTAACCCATGGGGATATTGATACATAGAGGGGAATAATGTTGTAAGAGCTCCTGGGAGGAGGTTTGGAATTACAATGAAACTTGTATTGGTAAGATGTAGTTGGGTTTATTTGAGGACAAATAGATTGATTGTCTTTAGGTGGTGAGATAGTTGATTTAGGTATTTATTGTGATTGTGTTGAATAAATACTATTAGAAGGTTAAGGAATGATTTTTATGTGTGTATATGTTAGGGGAATAGTAGAGATAGTGTGATAGGTATTTTATAGTTAAGATGTTGAAGGTGGTTCTTGGAAAATTATAAGGTCTTCTTGCCCCAACTCTATGAGATGAGATGGGGAAGTTTCTTGAATGATGTGAAACATTTGAGGGGTTTGGTGCATGTGTGTTGGATTAGAATCAATAATAGAACTAATCTTTGCATGTTAGTAATATATAACACATTTTATTCATTAGTGAGGTCCATAAGACTTTCAACATTATTTGTGGAAGAAGTAGGCTTGTTATTTTTATCTCGATGATGAGGAAGAGGATCTTTATATATAGAAAGATGATCATTATCTTTATTTAAATATTTATTTCTATTTTATGTTTTATGAGATTTAAAGGCTATGTCATATGTTTATTGGCATTTATGAATGAGGGATTCATGATCAAATTTTGGTTCAAAAATTAAATACATAGCTAGATTATGTAATTTCCTACAAGGCTTGTGAGGGTGGCCCCAATTACATGAAACCAACATAATTTTTACAGATCATACCATGTTTTCATTGGATGAGTGGGGTTAAGATCTTGTGTTGGATGCCTTGGAAGACACTTTGAATCTTAGCTAAGAATAACAGTTTGTGGACATTAATGTTTTCTAATTGAGATAATGTAGGATTAGGATAGGAGTGTTTTTTGGAGGGGGAACATGTTCCATAGTGTTGATAAGAGAGATGGCTTGAATGTTGTGAATAGTGTCATAAGTATCACTGACACTATATTTGGTAGCATGATGGTTTTCATTTTTAATGATAATGTGAGTTCCCATTGTGAGTTTAGATGGTTCAAATTGGTGCATGAGAAAATATTGTCACTTAGCCTAGTTGAGGGCTTCTTCCAATGTTATTAGAGAGAGAGTCTTAACCTGATATTATAACTTGGGGTGGATAGAATTAGTGAATACATGAAAGAAATTTATCATCTACCATGTTATGCTCATATTTATTAGACAAGTTCTTCCATATTTTGATGAAATTTTATGTCATTTCAATTTTAAGTTACCTGTAATTTATGAAGTGAGCTAAGGTATTCTCAAGGAGATCACTAGTTTGAAACCCTTTTAAAAGGGAATTAACCAAATATTACAAGATAGTGATAGAATGGTTTTTAGTTGATTGTACCAATCTAAAGGATCTCTTGGAAGTGTTTTATATAATAGGTTGGTATCATCAAAGGTATAAAGTTTGACTCAATTTTTATAAAGATTACCAAATGTTTTTAAATGTAATGTGAGATTAGTAGACCAATTATAGCTGATGGTAGGTGTTATACCTCCTATGTTGATATTAGAAATTCTAGGTATAAGAAGTTCATTTTAGATATTTTTAATCATTTTATTAATGAGGGATGATTGAAGAATGGGGTTACCATTGGAATCCTTAAGGGGACCAGGGGGAATTTGGATTTTATGCGCCCCATGAAATTTGTTAGGGTTTATTTTTGAGGTGAATGAGATGGTTTTGTATCTACATAATTTGATTTGCATTATTGGTTTAAAAAACATTCATTTTATTGAGTGTTTTTAGTAAAATTTTATGGGTTTGAGAAGTATTTTGATTAGTGTGTGCATCATTCAAAACATTGGTATTATTATTAGTGGCTTGGGTTGCACTATGAGTAGTAGCATGCACCACACTAGTAGCATGAGAAACATTGGTAGAAAAGGAAGCACTAGTAGTATGATTATTATTTTTAGTAAAATATTCACTAGTGTAATGGTTATAATTTGAATAAAAAGAACCACTAGTAGCATGAATAGCATTGGTATCAAAAGATGCACTAGTTGCATGATTGAGGAGGAGGGTATTTGGAAAAGTCACACTAGAGGTTGAACCTACCATGTTAGTGGAGATAATCAGCATGGAGGTTGAAGAGGTCATAGAATAATAATTCATGGTGTGGGAAGGAGTATAAATAGAAGGGAAGGGTTAATAATTGAATAAAGTGTCTCCCCTAAATTCATGAGAGAAGGTAGGGGAGGATGAAAGATGTTTTTTCTATTTGAGAACCTATCAAAATATTATAAATGGTTGAAGGTTCCTTTCCTCTGTGTTGAGGAAATTTGTTAATGACTAATACCATTTTAGGTTTTTACTCTAATTCACACTCATCTTCTAAGGACAATAAAGGATTACAACTTGAGGATGAATGAGGAAGAGTCCCATAATTGGTAGTGTGAGTGGAAACGTGAACATTGATTTCATCTAAATTGGAAGCCACAAGCTATTTTTTGGGAAACCTATTAGGATGGGTAAGACTCATCATGTTTTTTGGGATTCAACTCTATATTATACTCAAATATGAACTTCATGATGAGAAAAAGAGGCTAAAGAGTTGATGGAAAGAAAAATCAAGAAATAGGATATAGAATCAAATTGGTTGATTGTGTTCTATAGAAAAGGAACAAAATAGTAAAAGTAAACACATTCATGTAGGTTGAATATGTAATTATTCTATAGGGGATTAAACAAGAAAATAAAGAGACATAGTCAGATAGGTTGACTATGTACTATAGGAGAATATTTTGAACACTCTATAAGAGACTATGTTGATAGAAATAATTGTGTTCTAAAGACAAAAAGAATTTGTAAAGTAATATATAAGTAAATGAAATTAAGAACATAAATAATTGGATCAATGTGATTGATTGAATTGGAACACACAACACAAACGTTACACCAATATTGGATAATGCAAGTTTTTTAATACAAAATATAATGGTCAAAGAGCAAGTAACAACTTGAAATTAAATGCTAACTAATTGGCCATTAATAAGTGTTATTAAGTTATAATGAATTTTAAATTTAATGTGATAGGAATTTTGATGTAATAAGGGATTATAAAGAAATCTAGGAATGTTTTCTTAAAGTTAAGGCTGAAAGGGATCTATATTGGTGATGGTACTATCTTGGTATTGGGGCCTACCCGCTCACTTCGCAATCCCATGGGAATAAGGGCATTGAGAGCTTTGCCAATATATACCATCAACCCCATGTTTATACATGGCAAAAAATCCAAGTTGGTTTCCCCCTTGGTGATGAAATCTAAGTAGGTTGACCTTTATAAGACAAATGTTTAATTCTTTTTGTGTGTAAATTGGTTTGGAAGTGTGTGCAAAAGATAACAATTGTGTGACTAAATTGGTAATTTGAAAAACCACATAATTAATATATGTTGTTTAATATAATCATGTAAGCAACTAAAATAAAAGGTGAGTTAATTACTAGTAAACAGAGGTTAATCCTTAATTGTGAAGAGTAAAAAATTGGTTTAGAAGATACTATATGAAAATAATGCATACCATATTAAACTAGGTCATTACTATTTTGTAGAAGCAATATCTGGAAGAACGTAGTTGAATAGGTTGATTTTGTCTTTTAGATAAAAAAATAAGCTACAAAACTGTGCCAAGTGAGTCAACCCAATTAGTTTTAGGGATGCAGTTTTATAGATTACAAACTTGTGACAAATAGTATTAAAAAATATAAAACTAAAATGATAGAGATGGTAAGAATGAACCTTGGTGGGTTTCAAGATGTTTATATTTAAAAATTTTATGTTGTGATTCTTAAGTGTTGGTTTAAAAATTTTGATAATAGAGTCAACTAGCTACACATAGTTTGAAAAACTTGTGTTTTAAAAAATGAGTTGCAAACAAAGTTGACTAGTTTAATTATGTTTGCAAACCTATATTCTAAAAGATGAAAATTATGAATAGAGTCAATTGGTTTGAATATTTATGTAAATATAGAACTGAATAAGATGATTATACTAAGATGATTGATCTAATTACCTGTATTTAAAGAAGACCTGCATAGATAGAACATAATCATTTTAGAGTGACTATGTGTTAAACCTTTTCACAAACTATTAGAACTATACTAACATATTTGAAACACTAATGAAAAATAAATATATATAATATGATGAAAAAATGAAATCATGAAATAAAACCTACAAGGGTTTGATTCATGTCGTGTACACAATAATGTGTACAAAGGGAAATGTAACTAATTTATTAATCAATCCTAACTCAGAGAAGATAAATCATACTTACCCTTCTTATCATTTATACATTATATGTTTAGTTTCATGACTAAGATGGATTTGATATACCTATCCAAGGGATCTCCTACCATAATAAAATCACTAGAGAGGGTTACAAAGCCTCTAGTCAAACAACACTATGAAATAACCCTAACTAGGTCCTATGATTTCATATTCACTAAGTAAATGCAAATCAAAGTAAAAATCGAATCTAGTTCTCACTAAATATTATGCCACAAAGTGGGGATAATAAACATAAAAATTAAACATGCATATAAGATCTATACTCACCTCAATGTATAGGAAATCCTAATGCATGGGAGATAAGTACACATGCTAATGTATCTACTCTTTCAAAGGAGAAATAAAGTTAAGAATTCTTACCTTTGAAGACCAACCTACCAAGCCTCAATCTCTCCCTTGGTCAAGGTGCTTTGCAAGAGGTTATTTTGGTATGTAAGGATAATAAGGATAATTCAAATCTTGGCTACATAACTTATCTATGCATCCAAGAGACTTATCCACAAGACAAGATTTGTATCTCCAAATAAATTATTAAAACCCTAAGTTATGTTCCTTAATTAGAATGGTGGATAATCAAATGTGTAATACATTATTATTCTTCTTCTTATCTTCCTAATAAATGATAGAAATGGATGTATATATCTAAATATAACCCTAAACCTTTCTAAAATTTTAGCTGATAGGGTTATCCCAATCAACTATGTATCTTTAATTGATAAAAATAAGTTAGATCCTAGCCTAGATCAACCAAAGCTGACCTAGACTTACAATGTGCTCCTAAAAATTAGGATACATGGTTAGTGTAGGGTGACAGTGTAATGTAAACTATCAAAAAGGGTTTTATGTTTAGGTAGGAGCTAAGGAAGGTGATGAAGTGCTTGGAGGAGTGTTCAAAAGAGGAGTTAAGGCTTAGAGAAGTGCATGAGAGAGGTTTGTGTAGATAGAAGTTGGTTGTATAGGGGAAAAAAATCTTATGAAGTACTAGTGGTCTTCCCACCCCTTTCCCAGTGCACCCTTTAAGGATTACACTTAAATTGATTGAGACTTGATAGGTTCTTACAAGAGAAAAAACATCAATGATTGATAAATTTTGAAAATATTATGTGTATATAGAATAAATCCTTAAACATGGGGATGTTTATTATATTTGGCATCAATCTGTTATACATCATAAAAATAGGTGTAGAATAATGCATCATTAATTTTGGGATTTCCCACAACCTACACCATCACCTTCTTAGCAGCACATTCAAAGTCATTCATGGACTAAGCCTCATCCTTACCCACCACTTACATACTTCAAGAGATCCAATAATATCATTCACATCACAATACTTATTCCCTTTATTTATTACCCTACATAAAATATGCCACATACTCCTCATCCTATTTCTAAAATGCATACTTTATCCATATAGATAGTGTGTCAGGAAGACCTTGCATGAATTTTGGTGAAGATAGATGAGATTATGATTAAACTCAAATTTTTAGTACAATAATATTTATATGATGTCATTGATGATGTATGTTGTGAAATATATCAACATTTATGATAACATTGCTATGTTACATCACATTATTAATAGGCTATCATTATACCTCTCATTTAACCAATCAATGGATTGGTTTAATTTTATACCAATGCTAGTTTCAAAGGATATATGTAATAAGACTGCTGGGTATTCAAGTTTTACAATTTGCTATTTAGGGGTTTTACTTTGTTGTGATATATAAATCCTATAGGTAGTAAATAAGATATTAATTCTAAATTGAAAATAAGGTAAATGTATAAGGTTATGTTAACTAAAGATATCCTTTGCTATTACTTGTTATATGATTATTTAGTTCAAACCATCAACATCCCTAACTTAAATGTTTGAGATAAGACATTATGATGTCCTAAATCGACTTACCTGACTGGATAGGACAGTGTGATATTTCAAAATATGAGGAATACTATCTATTATCACTTAGATGACTCCTAACAAATTCTAAATATGGAAATGAGTTAACAAACTTTACTTCCTATGAAATTTAAAGACACACTCTTGTATAAAGAAAAATCACTTACATTAAATTGAAACAACCTTTTGCATTGAATGGAAACACACTTGTATCAAAAAAAAATTCACTTTGCTTTTGAAAAGGAAATCACACTTACATTGAAAAATAAATTCACACTTGCATTGAAAGGGTAAATCACACTTTAAAACAAATAAAATATACCTAAATTAAATAAAATACTTTTAAACTATAAACTAAAAATACCAATTTGTCTTGATATTCAGAGAGAAGTGGGCCCTTGATCCTTCTTCAGAACAGGAACAACTTTACTCAGTAATGAAAATGAATGTTGAACTTTATTTCATTATCAAAGGAACATTTACAAATATGCAAACTTACACTAGAATGCTTCTTCTAATTTATGATCACTATTGATTAACTAACTCATTGATTCGCTAGTTTATCTAGAATGAGAAAGAGACATGTATATAAAGCACATCTCAATAACTATTCACATACTACCAAATCTATTGATCTAAATGGCCAAATTCACTAATTTAAAATATATAATATCATGAATCAGATCTCATGCTTATAAGAAGGCATTGGAACTAACTAAACTAAAATAGATGGAAATAACTAACATATAACCAAAGAGATTATATTTAATTTTACAAAATAAAAATACAAATATATCTAGGTCATTTTAGACCATTACTATGAATAGTAACATCTAAAAGAAGATATCTTAAATATAGAAAGTCTATATATACAAAATAGATATATCTAGAGTTACTATCTTGATCTACAGGATCTAATTGGACATCTTCAAAGCACACTTGGGTGTCTTCATAGCACTCTATATAGGTATTTAGAGCTCCTTTGGAGCATCTTTGGAGTTGTGGATCTTCAAATATCAATTTATTATTCATCAAATCTTCAAAACTATTACCAAAAAGGGTTGACAAAAATATTTGATGTCTTCTCAAAATGATCTCATCGTAGGGATGTTTTTTTATACAAAATTGTGCTCTTTTCATCCAAGTTATACATAATAATAAGATAAAGAATAAATAATGTATCAAATACAAACAAAAGACATTTAAAATCATTTCCTACTTAGATAAGACCTTAACTATTAAATACAATGCAATATACAACCAATAAACAACACTTTTGGATAGTTTATATTAGATATAATGAGCTATGTGGAATGCTCATCATTTCTCCCCCACACTTTACGTTTTACAAGTTCTCTTGAAAACCAATGGAAGAATTCATTCTTCAATCCAAAATTCCATATTCTAGCCATTGGCTGAGATCATATATATGAAAGTGATGCCCCCAATAACAATGACCTCTAGGCATAATTCCATAATCTCTTACTACTATGTGAAGCCATGCCTAAAATTCTATCTCTGCCTGATTGTGCTAATTTTTCCAAGGAGATAGAGGATAAATAAGAATGGGAGACTTAAATCTCATTCCAATCTACACATAAAATCCTCCTTCATCCAAGATTTGAGTCATAATTTATGTAACCTCCTAATCTCTCCTAAGACTGCACTTGATGGTGGTGGGATTCATAACATCCCTACATTTTAAAGCAATGGGAAAAGTCTCCCACCTGACTATCCATGCATTTATGGAGTTGGTGGAATGTTATCTCATAAAATATCTAAAATTTTCTACATTAGCTCTCAATAATTCATGGTATTTATTTTTCATGTACATATGGTATATGGGATGAAAAGTAATAAGAAGTTTACGAGTCTAAGAATTGAGGTCTCCTACATAGACTTATAGTGTTATGCAATTCAATAAATTATTTTGTGCCTATTTCCATGTTGTATGATTTCTCATGGTAGAGAAGAAAGCGTGCAATTGTGTATTTCCTAAAAATAAATTCATTAGAAATCTATACTGATAACCCAAAAGCATGTTAAAAATATAGAATTCACAGATTTCATCCTATCATTATGTGGTACTTTTTAGAAAGACATCCATAAACATATATTTATCCTCAATAACATGAGGAAAGAAAATAGAAATCAACAATGTATACCTTTTGTAAAATTATTCAAGAAGAAAAAGAACATAGAAAGAGGAATGTTTTTCACATGGAAGTTTGAGCTTTCTAAAGTTGTTGTTGAGACTTTGATTTAATCCTTGCATTTTCTTTTTCTAATTTCTAAATCTTACGCTAATCTTTGTTCCAAACTAAAATATTTTCATGAAGTGGGATATAAAAAGAAGGAATGGTTCTTGTATGTCCTTTAAAAAACATTCAAATACAATCTTTGAATGTGACGATGGTACTGGCTTCATCACATCCATGTGGTATCACAAAAACTTATCCATTTGAAAAGTGTTATTTGACTAGTGATCATACATGCATAACATGAAATATAAAATGCCTAAAATTTTGAGAAATAAATACAACTATACCTATATATTATGGATCCACACCTATCTTCTAGAGTTTCCATGTGTCTTGCAAGGATAAAAAAGTTTGAGAAGATAGGCCTGTTGACAAGACAATAATTCATATTTATTGCAAAATTTTATTCTAAAAAGTGTCATTTATAGTTTTCACTTTTCAATATTTTTTATTATTTTCCCTTTTTTCTCTTTTTAATTTTTTTAATTTTGAAGGGAGGAGAACCACCATCTTATAGTTTATAGTATTCCTCCTTTATTGTATGTCTATTATAAATATCATTTGGCCTTAATGGAAGAATTAGGTTCTTCCACATGGTCAAAATGGTCTTGATTCTACACAATGAACTCTTCCTTTTCAAAGGTCTTTTATACACTTTAAACCTAGGACCATTGACCAAAAGTGTCCTTTAGTCACCATCAATTGGTTAAAACTAGATAAATCCATTACTGTGAATAGTTTAATCATGTATAACTGCAACCATCTTATCCTAAGCTTACATTTGAAATTCTAAAATTTAAAATCAAATAGAAGTTCCCAATCACCCTTTTTAAACTATCTTTCTCTTATGTGAGTATCATTCCACTACTTTCTCTACTTTTGGATCATGTTGGTTTGAGTGAGTGCATCCATTCTCAGTTCATCCAACCCATTTAGTTGCATGATTATTTATTTTTGTGCTTCATCAAGATCAATTCCAATATAATCTATTATATTTAATGCCTATAATTTAAATTCTATTGATAACAAAGGTTTCTTTACAAAAATAAGTTCATATGGAAAGAATCATATGTTTGTCTTCCATGTTGTATTATATTCCCAAACTACTTTAAGTAATCTTTCTACCTAATATTTTTTGTTGTTGTTTATTATTTTGGTCAGAATGTTTTCCAGCTCTCGATTGGTGACCTCTAATTTCCCATTATCTTTGGGATGGTATGGTGAAGATTTCCTATGATTGATCTAGTATAGTTCTATGAAAGCCTTGATAATTTTAGACATGAATTGGGGATCTTGTTCTAAAATTATATATATATATATATATATATATATATATATATATATATATATATATATATATATATATATATATATATATATATATATATATATATATATAGGAGTTCCAAAGCTCAACATGAATCTTATGATATAATAAATAATCAACCATTTCTTCCCTAGCAAAGATGACTACCTACACTTCAACCCACTTAGTAACGTAATCAGTACATACTAATAAATATTCATTTTATGGGAATGAGAAAACTTCCCTATTGCCATGTAATTTTCCATGTCTGTAAACCATGGGGAGTATGTAGATATAAAAAACAATTGTTCATCTAGAAAATAATCCTCCATGTGTTCATTTTCACTTGTAGTGGTCAATCTAGACAAAAATTTAGCAACAATATTATACTTCCCTAGTTTGTCTATGATGGTAATGTCAAATTTTTGCAATAGTAATAACCATCTAATTATTCTTTCACCTACTATTGTTTTATTTGTTAAGTACTTAATAGCTGAATTATCTATATAAATAAACACTTGATAACTAGTAATATAATACCTAAACTTTTTTATAACATAAACAACAACAAGGTTCCCCAAAAAAACTTGGAAGAAGATCCACTAAGAAAACCAGAGAGTTAGAAAGTATGCAGAATATTGCTGATGGTAGGCAGGCAACTATTCTAGATTTTACACCTAAAAAATAGATATGAAAATCATTACTTGGAATATTAGGGGGCTGAATAGTATTCATAAACTGGATATTGATATTGTCCCTGTAAAACCTAATTTTGATGCTGCTCTTCAGTAGGTTTCAGGACTGATTTTCCTGGTGGTTGTTAATGCTTTATCTTTTTTTATTCTGTTAAAGGGTTTCAGGGTCCCTTCAAAACCTGCTTTTACCATAATCTAAAACATAAACAACAATAAGAAATTCATTTTATGTGGTAGTGTATTTATTCTCTGTGGGAGTAAGATTCTTACTGATATAATAAATGATGTACATTTTCCATCCTCATCTCTTTGTCCTAGAATTGATCCTACTGCATTATTGAAAGCATCAATATAGATATGAAAAGTATTTTCCCAATTATTTCCTTTCAATATTTGAGTGGACATGAGTTTGGTATTTAATGTTTCAAAAAATTCTTGACACTTATCATTCCATACAAAGTCACTATCTTTTGTTAGCAAAGAAAACAAATGTGAAACTATCTTGCTAAAGTATTCAATAAATCTTTTGTAATATCCTATATGACCAAGAAAATTTTTATCATTTATTTGTGTTTGAATAATTCAGAGATTATAAATTACCTCAATCTTCTTAGGATCTACTTTTATTACTTGAGAAGAGATATGATGTTTTAAGACTATCCCTTTATCATCCGTTATGAGACACTTCTCATGACTCAAATATACTTGGTGATCCTCATATCTGGTAAGTAATTTATCTAAATTATTCAAATATTCATTAAAATTTTTACTATGGATAGTGAAATAATATATGTACACTTACACATAGCCCTTTGTAATATCAGAAAAGATGGCTAACACTACTCTTTGAAAGGTAGAAGATGCATTATAGAATCCAAAAGGAAGGATTGTATATGCATATGTTCTCCAGGGGAAAGTGAATATATTTTTATCTTGATATTTATGGGATATTCTTATTTTATTGTATCTTTTTAATACATCTAAGAAATAAAGATACTGCTTCCCTACCAAGTTTCCCAAAACTTGATCATAAAAGGCAAAGGAAATTAGTCTCTCATTGTGGCTTTATTGAGTTATTTGTAGTCTAAACAAACTCTTCATTTAGAATTATTTTTAGGCACAATTATTGGAGTTGAAACCTATTTAATATCATATATGGGATAAATTAAACCAACTTCTAATAGTTTTTTTCTATTTATTTATTTACAATGTCTTTTAAGGCTGGGTTAATCCTCTATTATGGTTGTCTGATTGGTATAACATCTTTAGTGTAGATGTGATATGTGAAAAAACTAGGATGTATTATTTTTATATCACTATAATCCTAATAAAAATATTTTTTGTGTTATACTAATACATCAATAACTTTTCTTTCTTGTTGGTTTGTTAACCAGTTATTATATTCAATAGTTTACTAGGTTGGATTCCAATCTATTTAGTGTCTAGAAAAATGGAATTTAAATATTTGTATTCATTCATCAAGGAATTAAATGGACATGTTTGTGGTAGTAACATTTGAATTATAACTACATCATTATAAAAAATTTCACTTGTGGAAATTAGATTGGTCAATATATAATGATAATCATGTAAAAATGAATTCTACCCATTTTGAGACCAATCAACTAGGGCGTGTTGAATGTCTTGTGGACCAAATAACATGTTTGGTAATCTTATCACATTTTTTAAATTCTCAATAATCAAGACGGATTCTTCCCATTCATGATTTTTCATCTTCAAAGCATAGCTATCAATTTTTTGAGCTAAGCTATTAGTCTTCAGAGCTAGGCTTTCAGACATTGCAACTAAACTGTTAGACTTCATAGCTAGGATTTATTAATAAAAATATCCTATCATTTATTCCTCAAACTCTTGAACATGTTATCTAATGGTAACCATGGCTAAGGAAGACACATTAGTCTAGTTTTTTTAGGTTGATCCATCGATATCTGCTAAAAATACCCATTAAAGGTCTAGTAGGTGGATAGAGAGATATTTGTTTAGCATGATTTCCATTACAAATGGTCATATTTCTAGATCTATAGTCAATTCATGCTATAAATTTAGCCAACCAAGTTATATAAATAATTATTGGATATCCTAACCTATTTGATTTATGTTGAACGATGATGAAATCCATAGGATATTCCTAGGATTCAATGGGGACTAATGCATTCTCTATGGTTCCTTCAGGGGCAATAATGGATTGATCTTCCATTTGTAAGATTGTAGTGGTATGATAAAGCACTATAAGAGATAAATATTGTATTTTGTGGACAATCGTTATGTTAATGGTATCACCTAGATCTACAAGTGAATTTGGAATGGACTTATTCCCAATAGTCACAGTCATCACAGGACTGCCAAGATCTCCATATTTAGGAATAATTATGTTTCTTACTAGTAAATCAATAATTTTGTCTATTACATGAATTATTTTAGGATATTATTTATTTATGCTTGATGCTTTGATGTATAATCCCTTAATAATTTGATTCAACTTAGAAATGTCCCTAATGGCTCTTAATAATGGAATTTATATCTTAATCTCTTTTTATCCATCATAAATTCAAAATCTTCCCTTCGGTTTTCATCCTTAAGTCTCTTAGGAAATGAAATAGAAGGAAGATTTTGAATTATGGTTGGTGTGGTTATGGCTTATACCTTGTCTTCATTTTGTTCTTAGACTATAGGTGATTCATGAGTGTTTTCATCATTAGGAATTTTAGTAATGGTAATGGGTGAATCTCCTACTACCTTCCCTGATTTGAATTAAACATTGTTACACTCAGCTAAACCACTTTCAATATTACTTTTTTTATTAGCTCCATAAATAGGGGTGTTTTGCTTATTCTTAGGTTTTACCATTATTTGGGTATGTAATTAAGGTTTGTTAACCTATTCCTTAGTTGGTGGTGTTTGAGATTGTGAATCAAGGCCTATTATGGAGGAAACCTTCTTTATGTCTTATATTGTTGATTTGACCATTGAGGTGGTGACTTTTATACCCAATGTGGTTGTTGGTTTTGCTATTGTACCTAGGTTATGAAGAATTCTGAGGTATTCCCCACATATGTGGAATACATTCTTTATTACCCCATGGTTTTGGTTAAGGTGGTCCCCACATTGGTGGTGTGATTTATCTAGCCCATGGTGTCATCCATGGATTAGGAGGAAATCTTAGACCAAATTAATTTTGAGGTTGAAAGTATTGGTTTCCTTGTATTTTGATAAATTTCACTTCTTAAACTATATATTCTACTTGTTTTACTTGGTTTCTAATGCTAGGAAGATGTTTTCAATTTTTGGTGTCATGGTCTAGGTTAAAAATACCACGTACCTTTATTTTGTCTAAGGGGTAATCTTTTAATACATGCTTGAGTCTATATCTAGGACAATAGATTGACAATTGTTTAGTGTTGGTGGCATTGGATTTTTCTTTGAGGCCATATAATTTGGATGTCAATTATATTAGAATGTCTATCTTGAAATTAGAAAATTCTTCCATTAATTGGCTAGCTTTAGGGGATTTTCCTGACCTTAATTTCCTTATGCTAAGTCTTGTTCTGGAGTAGTTAGTAGATAATTCTAAAATTTGATGAAAGGTTAACTTGTTAATGTCAAGCATTCCCATTAGGTTCAAAAAATCATGTGCGTCATCATCTAAACCTTTAATAAATACTATTTTGACAACCTCCTCAGTGTGTTGGTAACCAATTTGTTTATGGGTAAATATAAACCTATCAATGTAATCTTCTAAGGATTCATCTTCACTTTTTTTGATCTTGAAAAAGTCTTCCTTCCATTATTTAACTCTATAACAATCCTAATATTCTCTAAAAATGTAGTTTCCATTTCATCTAAAGTAGTTATAGAATTACCCTCAAGGCCCATGAACCATCTCATGGCTACGTCCTTAAGTGTAGATGGGAATAACTTCAAATTTTGATTGTCTATGACATAGCTATATATTTGGCAAAGAACCTAAAATTCAAAGAGTAATTGATTTGGATCTTCTGAGGATTTACCTTTGAACATAGGTAAAATGGATGGTGAAATATTTTTTTTAGAAGTTCTATCATTAGGCCCTAATCTAATTGGATAGAAAAAAGTTCTATCTTGTTGAGGTTATCGATCAGGTTTTTTGACATGTGCATGTTTGTCTCCCATATTTTCTTCCCAACTTTGGTTATTAATCCAATATAAATTATCTTCTTGGGTGCTCAATGTATGGTATACTTTAGAAGGATAATCTCTGTTTGTGATTGTATCTTGTTCTTGTAGATCTTGTGGACCAAATCTGACTATTATATAAAGGGGAATTTTAGGATCAATTATCCTTATAGGAGAAGATGTTCTGAATATGATTCTTGTTATAGGATATGTTTGTGAAGATGAAACTTGTTCAGGAGAGGAATAAAAAAAAGTTTGTATATAGCTTTCAATTTCCTTTCTTTCACTTCTTGATCTTTCTATAAAGGATAATATCCTCTCTTCTTCTAGTTTCATTTGGAATCCTTTAGAGATAAACTATCCTTGAGAATCTCTTGGGTGGTACATAAATCTAAAGAGTCCCAGATAGTTTTTGTGTTTTTGAGTTTTATGAATGTTTTTGAATTTTACTTGTATAAATTTAATATAGGATCTCTCTAACACTTATTAATGAAGTACTTGGCAATGGTGCCAAAATTGATAGGTTATCCTTATACCTCTTATTTAACCAATAAATGGATTGGTGTCATTTTCTACTAGGGCTAGTATCTAAAGCTATATGCAATGAGACCATTGGGTATTTGAGGTTTACAGTTCACTATTTGGGGGGTTTACTCTACTTTGATATCTAAATCCTAAGGATAGTAAATAAGATCTTAATTCTAAATTTTATAAAGACAAATCTAGAAGGTTCTATTAACTAAATATCTCCTTTGGCATTCCTTGTTATAGGATTCTTTAGTTCACACCATCAACATCCAGAACTTAAACATCTAGCATAAGAAATTATGGTGTCCTCACTTGACTTGCCCAGTTATGTAGGATAGTGTGATATTTTAGAATATGATAAAGTTGTTTATTATCACTTAGATGGTTCCTAAAAAAAATTGAATATGGAGATGAGTTAAAAAACTTTACTTCCTATGAAATTTAAAGACATACTCTTACATAAATAAAACTCACTTGCATTGAATTGAAACAACCATTTACATTGAATGAAAATACACTTGAATTAAAATAAAATTCACACTTTAATTTTGAAAGGGAAATCACACTTGTATTGAAAATGAAATTCAAACTTGTGTTGAAAATAGAAATCACACTTTACAACAAAATGAAATATACCTAAATTAAACAAATATACTTTTAAACTATAAACTAAAAATACCAATTTGTCATGATCTTCAGAAAGAAGTGGGCCCTTGTTCCTTCCTCAAAATGAGAATAACTTTACTCTTTATTTAAAATTAATGTTGAACTTTATTTCATTATCAAAGGAACATATATAGATATATGAAACTATAATGGAATGCTTCTTTTGATTTTTGATCACTATTGATTGACTAACTCATTGATTCGCGAGCTTATCTAGAATAAGAAGGAGATATGTATTTAAATAAAATCTCAAAAACTATTCTTAAAATACCAAATCTAATGATCTAAATGGCCAAATACACTTATTCAAAATATAGATTATTAGGAATCATATCCCAAACTTATAGTAAGGTGTTGGAATTGACTCAACTAATAATAGATGGAAAATAACTAACATAGATTCAAAGAGAGTATATATGGTTTTACAAAATAAAAATACAAATATATGTGAGTTAATTTACACCATTACTATGAATATTAATCTATCAAATAAGATATATTAAATATAAAAATTATATATATAGACAATAGATATCTCTAGAGTTACTATCTTGATCTACAGAATATAGTTGGATATCTTTAGAGTAAGCCTAGCCATCTTTAAAGTGCTCAGTGCAGGTCTTTAAAGTGCCTTTGAAGCATCTTCATAATGTCTTTTGAGTTGTATATATTAAGAGATTGATCTATTCTTCATTGAATCTTCAAAACTATTGTCAAAAATGGTTGCCAAAACTATTTGATGTCTTCTCAAAATGATCCCGCCATAGGGGTGTATTTCTATATACAAAATTATGCTCATTTCATCCAAGTTAAACACAATAAAAAGATAAGAATCAACAATGTATCACATACAAATAAAGGATAGTTTCACTCATTTACTACTTAGATAAGTCCTTAACTATTAAATGCCATGAAATATACAACTAATAGGAAACACTTATGGATAATTTATATTAGATATAATGACCTATTTGAAATTCTCATCAATTATTATTTATATTTTCATATGATTTGGATATCATATTTACATTTCACTATATCATTTATGAGTCATCATTTATATTTTTATCTCATTATTCTCCTCTTTAATATTTTTTAATATACTTTATACATTTATGATATTTTATCTTTAAAACATTGCACTCTAATTCATAATATTAATTCTTTGTCTATGATTCATTTATATTTTACAACCATATATTTTCCCCTAATTTGGGATGATTTTTCCTTATATTCATGCTTGTGCCAGTTCATTTGTTAAATAATATAGTTATTCATGTGAAATGGCTATTATATAATGCCCAACACTATCATTTTTTCATTATGATCAGCTACAAATTATATTCGTCATTGTACCATCTATTACATAAATGGTTGTTTTATGATTCTTACTTATCCTACATAATTATTTCATTGAAAACATGAATAAGGTTAGTCTTGAGATAAGTCACTTATTTGTAGTAAAGTTTAAAAATATTTTGGATGGCATAGTCTTCAAGTATTTATATCTTTTAATATAAGTGTAACCTCTATTGTGTTTATTACTTATCACTCATGATTATTTTTCTAATCCATACATAGGAAGAACAAAAAAATACATAAAATTTTTAAAATCCAAATCATAAAAGAAACAAAAGGCAATGATCAAAAGTAATTCAATATTCAAAATCATTCCAAAATAAATTATTTTTATTTGGCATATACCACATTCTAGTTAAAATTCAAACTCCATATTTGGCCTCATAATATTGTTTAGGTCCATTGGGTTGTGGTAGGTTAGTAATTTGGGATATGAGGTCTCATTATACTATTTAGTTCCACTCACTTTATCATGTAAGTAGATGTTGGCTAAACTATCCACCCTTAGTCCCTTGGACACTTGCACACTTGGAGAAGGGTATTTTTTTCAAAAAAATAGTTGAGTATGAGATCTATAACACCTTCATGATGTCTATTATGGCCTAAAATCAAGTATGTATAAGATTGTTTAGGTTTCCTAAGTGGATTGCTCTTTATTTATTATGCTAGATGCACCCTTAATGAGTTCTTAAGTTGATTTTTGGCATTGAAAATGGATTAGTTACATATTTAATAATGGATGGATGCTTATATCATCTTTCATACAATCATACCAACCTTGTTGAGGTTCATTCCATGGTTAGTGTCTTACTAGATCCATTACCAATGACATTTTTCATAAGTAGAGAAGACTAAGGGTCATTATCCATATCTTGAGGATAAATTCATTCAAAAATATCATAATGCATTTGTTAGAATCATAATTATCTTTTAGAGGTTATTCAGTAACTTTCCAATGAAAAATAAGATCAAAATGAGTCTTAAGAGGCATAATAAGATCATAAACAAATAAAAGATTCTAAAAAGTTTTTGTGAGAATATAAAGGTTTAAGAGGTCCAATTTGAGGTCATTTAAGTCATTTTAAGAAATGGGGTCATTCTTAAAGTTTCAAGAGGTCATAACTTTCATTGAAGAACCTGTTCTAACTCTCCCATCCATAAAAATGGTAAAAAAATCATTGAAGTCAGTTTCCCTCTATTTTTCCTCTTGGTAACATTCAACTCTCTCAATGTGGAGGAATACACTTGACCATCACAAAATTGTTATCCATATCAATCATGATCATGGCATCTTCATTACTTTATGATTTTTTTTGTATATTTAATGAATAAATCCTCAAGGGAAAATCACTAGGGTCAAGGTCTTCTCATGTTATCAAACCTATTCAAGGCTTAAAGTTTGGTAGAATTCCTTTGAACATCATTGGGTAAGTTAAGAAGATAAATGTAAAAATTTATATGTGGGAGACATTGTCCATTCTAAGACAAAAGTATTTATTGCAAGAATCATTTTCCAGCGTTTATCTTTTAGTTGGAATAGAAAGGGGAGTAAAATTAGTCCTTACTAATACATCTTAGCCTAAGGGAGAACACTCAAGTGTAAGTTAAAAACATCCTCCTTTCTACCTTTATATGACCATAGGTGACTTCTTGGTTCATAATTATATGATTGATTCTAGTGCAAGTAGTTTTATAATGCCTAAGAAAGTGGCTGACAAACTAGGCTTGAAATATGAACCAGACACTATGAGAGTATTGAAATTAGATGGTTCACCCACCAAGATAGTTGGTGTGATAAAGGGATCTATTCCTACCCTACATTATTTTCTAAGTGTATCTATTTTACAAGATATTTCAGTCATTAACTTACTCCCATACTTTGTTTTATGCTTATCTAGAGCCTTTAAACCTAGGATTGGTGGCTACTTGTCATCATATTGGTCTCACATTTTGTTTAGGACAAGGTATGGTAATACAATCACTATAAAACCTGATCCAATTTCCAAATATTATAGAGAGCCATTTATGACTAATGTTTCCAAGGTTAATTATATAATTCTTGATCAAGAAGAGTATATCCTAGACCATGAACCAACCACACATCTTGAAGGCATCCCTAATATTTTACTTTATGAATGGGTGACTGAACATCATGGATATGACCCCTATAATCTCATTGAATAAACTAGTTTAGGACCATACATATTACATGAATAAGATGACAATCATCATGAGACCACTACTAATAGAAGAGGTTTTTGATTGTTCTTTTAATGATTGGGAAAAAGGTTGTTATGAATTTGATTTATATGATTGTAGGAAAGATACATGTTTAAGATCCAATTGTATAAATGAATAATTCACTTTCATACCAAATCCCATGAAGCCTTGTGAAGACATTAATAAAACTTGGTAGCTATACTTTGACCTTGTTGAGGAGTTTGAGGTTGTTAGTGGGCCAACAGTTCTAAGAGTATAGGATGAGAATATTGATATAATTTCAATAGTTATAAATTAACTTGACATAGTTAAGAACATCATATAAGAGTAGGAACAATATGTCAAACTGGTGGAGTAGGTTGGTCCTTCCTCTAAAAATTAGTCAAAGGATGATATAGTTATGAAGCATCGAGGAGAAATTGATGAGAATTGGTACCAATATTATGACATTATTGAAGAATTTGGATCTTTTATTGAGTCAATGGAGCCTAATAATAAATATGAAGATACTAGTGAACTTGAAATAGTCATCCCTTAGTGTGATAGGCCTAAAGACATCATAAATAATTAATGTCACCTTGTCAAATTAGAGTTAATACCATCTACCCCAAACAATCAAGTTGGTCTAGTCCTAATGATGGTTTCCAAATTAATCATTTATTTCAAGAGGAGACTAGTTTTTTGTTCAAAGATCAGTCAAAGTTAAAATTAAATGCTCCTATTTCCACTTGTTTTCTCTCTTTAATAGGATACATTATGATGTAATACCTACATTTGGGTAGTATGTTAGTTCTTTTTATCCTCTTTTGGGTCTCATTTATCATATAAAGGGTTAGAAATGCCTTATTTTATAATCCATGTGTTGGGTATAGAAAAAATATGTTTTTTAGAGTTTTGCAGTGCTTGATTTATGGCCTTTGAATTGAATAAAAACTTGTTGTTTAACTTCACCATGCTTGTATCTTGTGTGATTTTAGTGGTTTGTTGATCTACACTTGTGGTAGTCATTGTTGTCCCTTATGTATGTCCATTTACCTTCACCTTGGTACATGTAGGCAAGTCTTTTATATGGCACATGCTATGTTACAGCTGGTGATGAAAGTGATTAGTTGTGTAAACTCCCTAATTGTGTCTTATAAATGACCTTTTATCTATACCTTCTATTTATAGCATGGACCACCATCTCCATTTTAAACACTTATGCTTGAGAAACCTCATTTAGAGATTATGATAAATTCAATCTTTGGTATGTACACAGAGTTGGGGGACAATTCCATGGGAATAACCCTTAATGTGTACATGTTATCATAATAACGCATACATGTTATTTTAAGTTATAAAAATGAGTCAATGTTATTGGAATAATTACACATTCCTATAAATTAAAATAACATGTACGTGTTCTTCAAACTAAAAAATAAATAAAAACCCTCATCCTCCTTCATTCTTTCCTACCTCCCATTCATGTTTTGGTGCTTCACATTTATAATTTGGCCTAAAAGATTGTGTTTCTACCTCAATCTCTCATTTGGCCTGTATATCTTCACTTTATCCTTCATTCACTAGATCGACAATGCCATCATGAGATTAAATCAATTATTTTGATTTTTTTAATGTTTTTGTGAATGTGAAATACATCTCATTTATTTTTTTATTTTTCTCCAATAGGTTTTCATGTTCTACCCAACCCTCTTCCTAATCCTCTACCTAACCCTCCTAACCCTCCACCTAAATCTCTAACTAACCCTCATATAACTCCCCTAGATCCCCCAGGTATCTAGTAAGATATAGTTGCTCACATAGTGGAGAACAAAATTGAAATTGAGTAAATAATTAGGAGAATGAAGGAGCCCACTTCCATGAACACCCACCACACCTATTTGGACAATAACCTAGAGTTATTAATAGGGCTTAATGAGTCTAATTTATAGATGGTGGTCATATTGGGATAGTTGTAGGGATTACTATGTTGACAAATTGTCAGCATCTAAGGTGAAGAACAAAAATATAACAAAAGATCAAATTTGTACCTTATTTATCAATCTAACCACTAATTCCCCATTTCCCATAATGACCAAGTATTTCATCAATGACAACATGATTTTATTAAGGCTAATTTTTAGGAATGATGGTGGATGGTGTTTGACTATCCCCCTTGTAATAACCATGAGGTCCCTTTGTAATTTTTGAGGAAACTATATTGTGAGTTTTTTCCTCAATAAAATTCCAATCTAATTTGACTATGGTGAGTTGGATGAGGGAAAGGCTCCATGTAGGATTGACTAGGTACACATCATGTACCTAATCAGCCTACAAGGATCCCTACCCAAAAGCCACTTCATCTAGAGATTCCCTCTATGATGATAGAGGTTTGGAGATAGACACTTTGAATGTGCTTAGTGAACTTATTAATACACTCATTCATCATATGAGTAGACTTTAAAAGATAAATGCTCGAGATACTCTAGCTAGTGGTTGTACCCAACCCCACCCATGCAAATTTTGTGGTGTTATATGTACTATGCCTTCTAATGATGATGGTGGTACTTCAGGGGGCTTGGAGGATATGGTCTTGACTAATGAGTTATTGGCACACACATTTGGCTTGGATATGTTGGGAGTCTCTACACACATGCAAGTATCTTTTATATAAATTTAATGTTAAAATTTTAAGTTATATTTGTAAATTAAAAAGGTAAAAATTAATTTACACATTTAAATTGAATACGTTGCCTTCAAAAATCATAAATAGGTAGTGGGCCAACCCAGGATACTACTTTTATCCATGTCAGTATGACACCATATACATTTACAAAGGTAAAATTTTAGGTTAATCTTATATACTCTAAATGTACATTCATACACCTTAATTGCATCCTTGGTAGATTTTGTGTAATCAAATATAAAATACCTAATATAATTTTGTTGGATTTTTTATTATTTGATGTATTAACATGGATTGGCGTAACTCATTAGAAACTCATCCTTCATCTCAACTATGTTTTCAATAACCAAAATATTGAGTTGAACATTTGATTGATATCTCATTATATGTAGTTTCCATAGTGGGTCAATCCCAATCTGTCATGTCCCCTTTTTCATGGACATTGACAGATTTGATGATTGGCCTATTATACGACCTTCGTAGGCTAATAGGATGGATAGAGGGTCATAATGGAGCTTGGATTGACTTTGATTCACAGAATTTCTACATTTGATTTTCATTCAGCTTATTTTGGACACATTTGGCATGAGCTCCTACTTTTTAGGGATATTTGATATGCAGCGGAGCTCCTTTATTTTGGTATGGTCATGTGCGGAATCACTCCCTGATTCACTAGATTTGATCGGTTCGAGGATCTGACATGTATTGAGGGAGATATTAATATTTGATTGATTTAATCAAATATTAATTATTTAGCCTATTTTTAATTAGAAACCCTAATTCTAATTTAAGAAACCCTAATTAGGGCAAGCATATCTTTTTGAGGGTATAAGGGTTTCTCATGGAGGCCATTGTTCATTATGTATGCCATTGATTATTGATATTGATTTTGAGAATTTCTTCTGTGAAGACTGAACCTAGGGTTCAAAGATTCCATTTGCATTGGAGAATGTTCCCTCTTCAGTGTGTATAATTAAGAGGCTGTGGAATATCAGCTAATCTATTGCCAAAGTGTGAGATAGCTTCATCCAGAAGTTATCACAAAATTTCAGGTTTGAGAGATAACTTCACACAGAAGTTATTACAAATATTCCAGGTATTTCTTTATTCTTGTTTTGATTCAATAAATTATACAGCTAGAGATCTTCTATGCTAGAAAAGTATATTTTCAGATCAAGGGTTGAAAATAGGGAAGTTGTGCTTAATTGGCAGTCGTACAAAGTCTGTACAGGTCCGTACTGATCAGTGCAAGAACTGACTTCGACAGATAGAGGGTTTTCAGTGACTGACATCGGTCGACTGAAGACCGACGTCGGCAGAAAGCCGACTGATAGAGACCAACGTCGGCGAGATATTGACCGATGATGGCGATTGTGTGTCGACACAGAAGGGCCGAGACCTTCTAGAATTCAATTTTCACTTCCAGTTTTGATAAGCCAGGGTTTTTAAGACTATATTTCATATTTATATGCATGAGAAAGGACTGCAATTGTAATAGTTTAAAAGGACAAGTGATGAGATTTGTAATTTGCTATTCAGAGACTATATTATTGTGATCATTCTAAATTTATTCAACCGAAGTTATATCTTGTTCAAAGTTTTTTGTGTTGCTATATTTCCTATTTTGGAGGGGATATTACAGTGGTATCAGAGCTTGGGTCTTTGGTATCATAGTTTTGTGTCTTTCATATATCCCTATTTGAAGGGGATATCACAGTGGTATTAGAGCTTGGGTCTTTGGTATCATAGTTTTGTGTCTTTCATATATCCCTATTTGAAGGGGATATCACACAATCGGTAGCATTGGATGTGTGTGTGTGTGTGTGTGTGTGTGTGTATATATATATATATATATAATTCATTTGATAAATTTTTTTTGGTATAATATTTTTCTATCCATTTCCCAATCGAGCATAGCATGTCTTCATTAATATTCATACCACTCTTTTATTTTAATTACTAACCTCATAGTTAGGTACTTGATTCCTTGTTATCCTAATCACATATACTAGTTCAATCTCTATGATTGATATTTAAATTGGTCATAGCTAGCAATTCAATTCCCATCCTAATTCCACTTGAACACAATAATTTCATATTTATCTATGGAGTTATAAATTTAGATGGCATAGCATCTTGATCCTATTATACCTAGTTAATTCCATTGGTTTGTTAGGAGAGTGTCCATTATATCACATTTTTTTGTTGGGAGAAAGTTGACTATAAACTATAGCCTATATGTACATGGCATAGACCTTGTGACCATTTACAAATAGGGGACCTAAACCCCATATAGATATATGAGGTTTAGTAGTTTGTTACCGCCACCTACGTAGGGGGCCCAAATAACTACTATATCTAGTTGGTGGAGAGTTCCTATCTATATCCATGCACTTTCATCACTTGAGTGACATGTTGAATCTATATGACTATAACACCTTTCATTAGTAAAGTCCCCCTAAAATGAATATTGAGTGTCGACAAGACTATAGCACCATTTTTTGACCTCAAGCTACTTGAAATGTATACATATATACCTTCCCTTGTAAAAATTGAGGGAAATATAAGGATAGATATTCATCCTAATATCACCTATAGGGCAACTAAAATCATGCACCTGTAAAGAAGATTGTCCACTCACTCTGATCTCTACAATATTTAGTTCTATTTTCTATATGTTTCTTTAGATTTTGACTAAACCTATTTTATAAGGTTAAAGACACTCTTAAAAGGCTCAATTATAGATGTCCCCCATAAAATAAACCTATCACTCTAGGTTTCTTAACCCGATTAAAAACCAATTTATGAACTTCTCAACAAACACCTATATAGGTTCCTTGTCTTATCACAATGACTATTTCTAAGGTTTTTTTTATCACACCAATACTCATAGGATTGTCCTCAACTATACCAAGTCATTGCCTTGAGACAATTATGCATAATGACCAAGTAATCAAGTCAAAATATGAAATACACCTCAACAAAGCTATACAAACATCCAAACCAGTGTTTATAGGTACATAACAAGGATGTTTCAACACCTAACTTGCAATCAATGACTCATTTTCAAAAAATTCACTCAAAAATCCTCCCTCATTATCTTGTCATTATCCCTCATGAAACTAACATTTCTTGCCTTTAGTGTGGTGTTACAAGTCACATGTTGCACATATGCACTTGTCACCTTCATGGTTCCCATGACCTCATTAGATTTTTTCATATTAAATGCAAGACTAAGTTTGTTATGAACATGTTTAATCAATGAATTTCCTAATTAATTATTAGGTTATTCATTTAGCTGATGACTAGGGTGGACACACCTCCATCATTACAATTTGAGATAGACTCAAGAATTGCTACTATAATTTCATCTACATAGGCAATCACCAAGGTATGTATATTCACTTGTAATCTTGAATTATAATTTAGTAATTTTGTTTTAATAATTTTACTATATACTTTGGAAAATATAAAATATATGCATAAATGTATTGTGTATGTAGGGATGTCATATGACATTTGATAATCTAATTTAGATGACTACTACAATAACTCCTCATGTTTTTTCATCATTTGACACACCTATTCATGCAGTTGAACCTGACACTAACCTAGTCGAGCATCAATGGTAAATTAAGGAGGACCATAAGATTGTGGTAAGTGCATGTTTAAATGTTTTTATATTATATTTTAAAACATGAGTTTCTTCACTTGGTTTCATGTATACTTTTTAATTTTATAATAATTTTTATATTTGAATAGGTTCAACTACAAGCGAGCTATGAGCACAGTACATGTAGTCAAACCTTAGAGCAATCCAAGGTATTTGGGATATCTCCATCTACAAGCAAGTCATCCCAAGGAGAGCCTTCTTCAAAGAAGGCAAAGAGAGGGAGACTATTTTATGATTAGGATGTTGTAT
The DNA here is from genome assembly GCA_037957365.1 of Torreya grandis. Lineage (NCBI taxonomy): Eukaryota > Viridiplantae > Streptophyta > Pinopsida > Cupressales > Taxaceae > Torreya > Torreya grandis. Next base: position 1,601,311 of record JARHVA010000655.1, on the reverse strand, counting down.
ATGATGTAGTTTTTTGTATGCCTATATGGTAACGTATGCATTTTTGGCATTATACATGCGTATATGATGTATTAACTTGACATTAGATACTATGTTATTAGACATCATGGAATTTTTTATAGGCCTATATGGTAATGAATGTATTATTGACATTATATGCCTATATATGGCATGCATACATGGAATTCTTATTTTGTACATGAATATTTAAGTAAACCAATGAAGTAAATATTATTTGAATCACTTGTGTTCATAGTATTGTAAATGATTGGTTTTAAAGTATTCTTAATGACTAAAAATGTTCTGAGATTGAGAACAACTTATTAGGATAATGTTGCAAATTAGACCCTTATAATAAATTAAGAGTATTAGTGATTGAATTTGAATTATGTTTGTATGCTGATACAAAGGTATGGAGGAGAAGTTTATAAAAATATCATTATCTAGTTATAAACCCAAATAATGACATTTACTTTCTATTGTTTGATTTTACCTCCTTCCATACATCCTTTACCTCATTCCATTCATGTCCCATTCACAAATTTCCTCTCAATCTCTTTCTAGTTTATTCCTAATCACCTTTTTTGGGTCTCAAGGACCAATATTGGTTTATGTTTCAAGAGCTCAACTTGTTATCACATATGGTCTTAAATGACCATAACATACCTATTATAACCCAATTCAAGTACTCAAACAATAGCATACTCTCATTCCACACCTTATGGACACAATGATCTCTCAAGGCTTATAGCCTTTTTTTACTATATTTTGCCTTGTATATAAATGTTATGATTGTTCAAGATATTATAAGGGAATTTATAGGTACACTCTATTCTTTTTCATGTTTATGTCAAATTTCATATCTAACTCCACCTCTAACTGTCACTTCAATCATTAGCCTAACCTCATTTAGGTCTGATTAGCCCTATTCCAAACCCTCGGTCCTAAAATCTATACACATCCATATAATCTCAGGTTAAAACCTTTTGATTCACCTTGTACATTTATAGGGGAGGAAAATTATAAAGTTTCATTAAATTCCCATGGTTGAATTTCTCAAAAATGCTTAAAGCTTGCTAATCTAGGGTTTCCCGTGCCTTGTACATACTCTCCAAAGGACCTATTTTACCTTCCCATTAATATTATTTTATTCAAATAATACTCATGACATATAAAACATCTCATAACACCTTTCTAATGATAAAAAAACTAACTTTGCCTTTATGCCTTTGAGACTAAATGTGGGCATTTGAGCCTTCCTGTGGGGATTGCATGAAGTTTGGAGTGTGAACACCCTTAAAATATACTTAATAGGTTTAAAACCATCTTAAAATACTTTTCTAGTCTTGGAACCCTCAAACACACATAAAACTCCAAAAATTATGCCTATATGAATAGTGACCATTATGAGACATGGAGGGGATTATGACAGAACAACAAGCACTTAAAATTTTCATATTACCTTCCAAAGGTGATATATTTTTATATTATGTCATTAATACCAATTATACCAAGTTTAAATTCATTTATAAATGTACTTTGTCTTGTAGACCCTCTTTACCACAATTTTCCTTGAGCTACCTGCATGCTTCCTTCATGCCAAAACTTGTCTCTATTTGGAATTTTGCATGAAAAACCTTAATTTTAACACTTATAGAGGAAAATATAGGTTTAAAAAATCATATTATATGGGTTTAATATCTCTCCAAGGCCTAAACTACTTCTTGGCATCCATAACTGATAAAACTTCTAGAAATCTCCAATGGTTGTCTTCTTGAATGCAAGAGGACTGTGTCAAAACAGTGGAAAATTTCAATCTTTATAGGAGATTAAGGATGGAATGGGATATTATTTTAGTTCATTTATACCATTTTAACCAAATTTTGTGCTTTGAATCAACTTGTAGATGCCCCAAACTGACAAATTTCTCTAAGGCAGGCTCTAATGTTTACCATGATTTGACATAGGGTTGACTGTACTAAAATATTAAATATTTTACATTGTAAAAAATAAAAAATATATATTAAATGGGTATATTAGGTCATAATTATCCTCTCCACCAAATTTCATGATTAGATCTGGCATATTTTGTCCTGTAGGCCCAATTTGGCAAAAGCTAGTGACACATGTCTTCTTGGTTAAATTTCACAAATGAGTCATCATCCTCTTTTAACTTTGTTTGTGATGAATATAATTTAGGATAATTATAAAACTAATCATTATAATTTGTTTCAATGTACTTGATGATTTGATGTTTGTAGTCTCTTCACTAGTTTTGACTAGGCACAACCCCTTGGGTTCCAAGGACCAAATCTCACTTTAGGTTTCAAGAGTAAAATCATAATGATTGAATGGTATTAAATTTTCAAAAAATTCCTACCTAAGTATCTTTGAAGTTTCTAAACATACTTCACCTTTCAATATTTCTCCTAGGGTGTTCACTATCTTTCACACTATATAGCCCATTATGTCTTTACGACCATTCCTTGGTTTAAGTTGCTAAGAATCAAATTCATTACATTGATGGTATTAAGTGATCATTACACACTTTTCTAAACCATTCTCAAGTGAATGAAAAATATTTTTGATTCCTACTACACCTCAAAATCATAATACTCTATTTAAGCTTGTGGCTTGATTTTCACTATTTTCCCCTTAGTTTGATTAATTTGTGTCCTTTCTTGAAGATGTAAGAATAGTTTAGTGAACTCTCTATCATTCTTAAACTCTCACAAAGTTAAAAAAATTTAATATTCTCTTGGCTATCACTTTATTTGATATAAACCCCAAACAAGGCCTAATTATGCTTATTCTAACCAAAAGTTCTATATCTTGAATGAGGAGTCACCTATCAAGGTTAAACTCCCTCTAAAATCTCCACTCTCCTTTTGCAATCAATCTTGTTTCACTCTCTCAATGCACCTTCTAGGCTTTTCTAGGCATATTATCATCTAACTTATATATATACACTTAGATTCAAATACAATAGCTTCCAACCTTCTATCGTATCCTCAAACATGCCAACCAACCTTCATTGAAGGCCCCAAATATTTCTTATACCTATTTCCCACTTTTACCCAAGTATGACTATAAGGCCTAATAGTCCTAATTAATGTTCTTAAAGTTTATTTTTTCCCTTATGACCTTATTTCTCACTCTTGACCCCAATCTTATATTTATAATAATTATTTCAATATTAAACAACTATTCTCACAAGCTTAGACATCTACTCTTCCAAATTATCCACTTATTGCTCCTTGTTGGCTTAAAAGAATAGGCCTAACAACTACACTCTATTATAAACTTGTACCACTAGGGTTTTAGGGCTCTTTAGGACTAACATTTGGTAATATCTCTACTCATATACTTTCCCCAACCTCCAAACCACCTTCAACACTTGAAGTAGGGAAGCCATACATTTAGTTATCATAATTGTCATTGCATTATGTTAAATTTATATGTTGTGTTTAAAGAGGATTTGTGGGTACAAGTTTGGTGGATTGGCATAATTGATCCATATTTCTAATCATTAACCTAATTTTAATGATTAAGGGCATGAAAACTTTATTTTATGTCTAAATCTATAAACAATCTCCTCATTTTCATAATTTAAAATATTATAATGTTTCAAAGGCTCAAATCCTCACCAAAAGTTCTATCATAATATCCTCTACCTCCAACTAGAAACTTTGCCTCTAGGACTGATAGGTTTAAATAAAATACTTTGAGCACATATACATAGGCAAATTACATGTGTTCTAACAACTATGACACCCACTTCTACCCACAAGTGCATTTTCACTATTGTTCTAGAGCATGGAAATATTGACAACAAATGTTGTCAAAGTTGAAGTTATAGTCTTAAAACTCAATTTTTGGTGCTTGTTGGCTCAAAAATAGCACTAAAAAAACATATAAACTGGTGAATAACATCTAACACCATGTTTTTGGCCTCTCATCTATCCTAAATGACAAAACCATCACCCATTCCGAGCTCAAGAACACCCTTCCTAATACAAGAAAGATGTTGATTTTTAGCCTAACTTCAGACATACATAAAACCAAAACTGTAAGTTTTATGGAGGAACCATAAGATAATTAATTTTAATATTAAAGTCCTCTAATTTCATCCCAAATATAGTATAAACTACTTCTAAGAGCAATCCATGGTAGAAGTTTCAGTAAAGGGTCCTAAAATGCAACTTTTTGGCAGTGAAGAGATAACTTCTTTACCTCCAACTACCAAATTTGACTCCAAGATAGGAAGGTGAAAATACATAACTTAAAATGAATATATATATAGGTAAATTACTTGTGTTACAACAACCATGACACCTGCTTCCACCCGAAAGTGCATTTTCACTACTGTTCTTGAGCACGAAAACACTGACAACAAATATTGTCAAAGTTGAAGCTACAATCCAAGAACTTAATTTTTTATGCTTATTGGATAAAAAATGGAACTTAAAACATGTCAAAATGGGTTAATAACATCTAGAACCAAGTTTTTGGCCTCCCATATAGACTAGATGATAAACCCACCACCCATTCTAAGCTCAAGAATGCCTTTCTCAATAAAAGAAAGATGTTGATTTTTAGCCTAAATTCAAACATGCATAAAACAAAAAAACTAAAACATATGGAGGAACCATAAGATCCTTAATTTTCATGGGAAATTATTATAATTTCACCTTTAATATTTTCTAAATCACCTCTAAGAGCAGTCCATGGTATAAGTTGTAGTAAAGGGTCCTAAAATGCAACTTTTTGGCAATGAAGAGATAACTTCTTGACCTCCAACTACCAACTTTGTCTTCAGGATAGGTAGGTGAAAATAAACCACTTTAAATGAATATATAGAGGCAAATTACATGTTTTATAAAAATAATGACACCCACTTCCACCTGCAAGTGCATTTTCACTACTGTTTTAGAGCACAAAAACACTGACAACAAATATTCTCAAAGTTGAAGCTACGATCTGAGAACTCAATTTTTGGTGATTTTTGGCTAAAAAATGGCACTGCCAACACATCTAAAGGGGTGAATAACATCTAGGACTAGGTTTTTGGCCTCTGATCTGGCTTGGATGACAAACCCACCACCTATTTTGGGCTCAAGAATGCCCTTCCCAATACAAGAAAGATGTTGATTTTTAGCCTAACTTCAAGCATGCATAAAACCAAAACTATAAGTAATATCAAGGAAGATCCTTTGTGTGCATGGGAAAGTAATCTAATTTTACCTTGAATCTATTTTTAAGTACCTCTAAGAGAAATTTTTGGTAGAATTTTTAGTAAAGGGTCCTAAAATACAATTTGTTGGTAGTGAAGAGACAACTTCTTGACCTCCAACTAGCAATTTTGTCTTCGAGACCGATAGGTGAAAATACACCACTTTTAACACATATATATAGAAAAATTACATGTTTTATAACAACCTAGACACCCACTTCCACTCACAAGTGCATTTTCACTACTATTCTAAAGTATGAAAACACTATTATCAAAATTGAAGCTACAGTCTAATAACTCAATTTCTGGTGATTGTTGGCTGAAAAATGGCACTTTCAACACATATAAAGGGGTGAATAACATATAGTACTAGGTTTTTTCCCTTCCATCTAGACCAGATGACAAACCCACCACCCATTCTGGGCTCAAGAATGCCCTTCCCAATACAAGAAAGATGTTGATTTTTAGCCTAACTTCAGGCATGCATAAAACCAAAACTATAAATCATATGGAAGAACCATAAGATCCATAATGTACATGGGAAAGTCTTATAATTTCACCCTAAATATATTTTTAATCCTCTTTAAGAGAAATTTGTGGTTGAATTTATATTAACGGGTCCTAAAATTCAACTTCTTGGTAGTGAAGAAACAACTTCTTGACCTCTAACTAGCAACTTTGCCTCCGAGACCAACAAGTGAAAATTCACCACTTCAAACACATATATATAGGAAAATTACAGATGTTTCAAAAATTATGACACCACTTCCACCCACAAGTGTATTTTCACTATTGTTTTAGAGTACATAAACACTAACAACAAATGTGTTTGGAAGGCTACAATGAGAAACAAACTTGTAATGAGTAATTATTCAGGAGTGTAGATACACCAAGCACTTTCATTAAAATTATATTAGCTTTAATAACATGAAATTATTTACTAATAGTGCTAACCACATGAAGGTGGAAGCTAATTTGGAAACACTAACCTACAAAAAAATGCTATTAAGTAATTAAAGATAAAATTTATGCACGTACTACCTACAAAATCAAAAACATTTGGTAAAATTGATTACATCTTCATTTTAAAAGTCAACATACCTATGCATTTAAATATAATGAACCACTTGGATATTATCTAATCTTGATAGTATCAAGAATAAATTCATGTTCTGACTCATGAACTTTCGATAAATACTTATCTCTTGGCTTCCCATGATATTTTTGCAATTGAATATTCATTGTAAGAACCAAATTTGAATAGTGTAGAATCTTCTTGTGAGTTTCAAAGTCTTCAAACATCCATACATTTGAATTTTTTATAGGATACCATCGAATATAATTTCTAGTGAATACCATAAACCCAGTGGGATAATCAATGTTTTCTACATCTATGACCGAGGAAGTTGATTTTTTATTTCCATCTACACACCAACATAAGTAGTAATTTGTTCCCTCTTCATTGTATTCATTTTTAATAACTACGAAAACATGGACTACATTATAGAAACAAATTTTAATGACATTATGAAGATAGATTATGAGAATAAATAGTACATAAAGATTAATCTCCTACATGGCTATACTAGATTGGATATATGGCCAAAGTCATGTGAGGATGTCATGTCAGTAAGTTGTAATGTTGGTGTAACTTGATATATGTTGATTTGAATTAGATATTTGGAACTCTAGTCATCCACCCACTCTTATGACTTACACTCATTTCAAATAAAGTCCATGCATGCAGAACAAAATCATGCCAAGTGTCACGTATGAATAGTCTAAGAACCTGCATTTGAGCTACAAAATGAGTGGAGCTCACTTGAACCTATTAGAGTCATACAATCCTCATAGTTTTCAAAATAATTTTTCATCCATTAATAAAAAAATTCTATGAACAATAGAATTTAATTCAACATCATGACATATGTTCTCATTACACTAGTCAACCATAGTTTTATGTCGATCAAATTAGCAACATTGTCATACATTAAATCCTCCCTTGAAATGTTTTTTTTTACACATGATCTAGCACCATCATGCTCCCCTTTTCCATGGCTAGCCTCAGTGAAAATCCAAATATGTTCTACACTAGTGGTAATGTGCATCTTTCTCAACCAATAACACATTTTTGCATTATTAAATTGTGATGTGTAATTGTCTGACCAAATGTAATTAATGTTTCTCTAAGCCAATTGTTCATATAACTGATCAAAATAACCTTTCACATACTCTCTATAATGTGATCTGTCATCACTAATATATAAATGGTACTCCCTTAATATTTTTTGATCTTCCTATATACTATCAGGTGCATGCATGAATGCTATATGCATGAATATGGTAATATGTGTTGAGTTGTAATACTATGATTGAACTTCCTTTTCTGGTTTAAATGTGTAATTTTCTACAAAGTTGACCACTAAAATAATAAAATCAAGTGTGAATGTGTCATTACTTAGCTTGAAATGTTCATCCAACCATTTATCCCTATGTGTGTGCCTTGCATACTCATAAATAATTTTCTCCATGAATTCAACCATAAATTCTAAAATAGGTATCTCTTTTGTAACAAGCTCACACCTTTTAAATTATTTGCCATATTTTACTTGATAAGTTAAATATTTGTACTTTTTCAAAAAACCAATTCCTATCAAATTGCACTTGTACACTCCTCATGGATACATTTTTTCAAATTTTGCAATCCATTGCAAATGTTACAATTTCCATCTAAATATGTTTTCTTATAAAAGAACTATCCATCTAGTCTTTTACAAAAAATATTTGAAATATATTCCCTAGTTGATTTTGGCATAACTTATATGCCACACTCCTACAAAATGTTAGTAGTATGAAAATTACAATGAATATGATAAAAAACTTCATAGTGTACTGAAAATTCAACATGTTGACTACAACAATAAGTGGTGCATGTGTGATTTATTTTTACATAAAAAAGTTAGCCATCTCAAAAAGTCTTTCACTAATATCAATTTGTGGATGTTTTTTCCATAAACTTAGAGTACATTATGTTTGATTCATATCCAAGAAATGTTTTAGATACAATTCATGATTATGAGAACCAACTCTTCTTTTTAGTGCATCTCTTGTATTGGGCAAAACTCTTGTATTATCTTTCCAAAATTGTGCAAGTAAGTATTTCAAAGCATTAGATATAGACTTGTCCTTTCATGGAAGTATACTAGATAATGCCCAAAGCTATTTCATATTAGGTTCATTAAGTCTTTCACATCTTGAAATTGCTTTCATTAATGTTTTTTTATTTATATCAAATTTTTAACTTGTTTTTGAAATCAATCATTTTTTCCCTATTTTAGCACTTACTGCACAAATTATCATTATATGTCAAGCATCATTAAAATATTTATTGCATGATTTCAATCCTACAATATGATATTTATCATGTAGATTTTCAATAATTTCATAATTTTCATTATCCATGTTAGATGCTCTTAGTCCTAATGTGTACATTATAGGTCTCATCTTAAGAAATTTCATCAACAAAACAAATAATTGACATCTTTGACTATCATACTCCAATCTGTGAAAGAAACTATCCCAAATTTCTTGAGCCAATCTTCTTGAATAGTCATCAGACATTTTTTTATGCATTGGTTTCAAAATATTTTCATCAACTTCAATTAAGTACGTATCTTTTCTAGACACAATTCTTGGAGGTGTTATTATTGGTGGAATCCATTCAGAGGGTGTTTCAAAATCATTATATGTTTCCATGAAATTTTCTTCATTGTTTGGTTCTTCATTATATGTTTTCATGAAATTTTATTCATTAATAATTTCATCATTATTTGATTCCATCAAATTTTCTTCATTATTTCTGGGTAAAGTATCATGCATAGGCTCTTCATCAACATAAGAAAAAACTTTAATCTTTGAATGTGAATTTCCAACATTATCTAATTTTATATTGTTCATCATCATTTAATTTATTATTATGAATTTCATCACAATTAAATTCATTATTATAAATTTCATCATTGTTCAATTGATTATTGTCAATTGTCTTGTTATCTAAGGCATTTGGCTAATTAGGGTTAGTGTCAGTACCTTGTATGGAATGAATTGCTTACACTCATACCTTGTTTTTGTCTCTAAACTCTTCTAATTTATATGATGTTTTGTTCTTCAACTTCTTCCTCCTCCTTGAATGCAAATAGGAGCCCATTTTGATAAAAGCAACCAAGAAAGTACTTCAAATGTGGGATCCAAAAAAATTGCAACCAAAAAAGTATGCAGAGTATGCAAGGAATGTCTGTGGGGACAACAATCTTGATTAGGGATAAAAATAGTTGTTGAAAAGTGAGTTTTTGTTTTTACTTTAAGGAATGCGTATGTGTTCCTGTAACGCATATGAATTCCTTGAAGTATAGGCATATACTATACAAATAAACAAAAAGGCTCATATTCAAGCATTTTTTCCACTATAGTACTATAATATGATGTAATAACACTCAATAATACTATAATATAATGCATAAATCCATAATATGTTGCAATAATACTATCAAATATTGTAATAATACTATCATATCATGTAATAAGGCTCAATATGATGTAATAAGACTATCATATGATGTAATAAGACTATCATACGATATAATAAGACTATCATACAATGCAATAAATATCTAATATGATGTAATTAGGCTATCATATGATGCAATAAGGCTCAATATAATGCATAAATCCCCAATATGATGCATAAATATCCAATACATGATGTAATAAGACTCTTGATAAAATTATGAAGTAATAATACTAATGAATGATGTAATAAGGCTCAATATGCAACATAAAATAAGTTAATTTTTCCCAAAATCCCATCATAGGTCCTTACAAAACTAGGTGAATAACAAGTTCACAAATTAACACTAATCACATTCATGAATTTATGCATTTGTGATGAAATCAAAGAACTTAGGGGTTGTGCTTGTTATAAAACTAGGATTTATGGTTAGGAGTTTAGTATAATGGGTTTATACATGTGTATATGCCATGAATTTAGGGTTTAGGAGAACTGTACATGTGCAAGTTATAAAATTAGGATTAATGATCAACATGTCATGAAAAATGACTTAATTTATCCCTTTTAATCACATCTTAGACTCTAATTTAGGTTCAATGGGTTTAAATTGGCCACATTTACATTTGTATTTGCATTTATAATTAAATTGGGGTCAGTTAGTCATACATGTTGCATCTATATTATATAATTAAATGGGCCATAAATTTGGTTTAGGGGCTCAATTTTTCCCAAAACACATCCCGAATTGAACCAATCAACTAAATCGTTCAATTCAAGATAGATATAATCATACTTAGTTTTATCCCAAATCATATATCATGATCTTATAGTTATGTCAAGAAGGGATTCAAATTGGCCACCCATGCCTCTTCAATTGAATTTCCCTTATAATTAAACCTTTTTGTGCCATGTGTGTACCTCATACACTTGAAAGTGTTAAAGCTATCAGAGATGCATCAAGTCTTGGAAGTTTTAGAATTGATAATGCCTTAGGAGACCAGATCCAATTACATATCACCATATGTACTTCATACATGCTCAAAAGTGTCAACATTATTAGAGGTGTCAGGTCTTAGAATCATTAAAAAGCTCTATTAGATCCTTGTGAGGCCTGATCCAATTAGATACTTGTACATGTATATCTTTTACAGACATATATTTGTGTTCAAGATATAATTATCTCTTATCTTAGAAGCATCATATTTATCAAACCCTGAAAATGCCCAATCTAATCATATATTTCCACATGTGTAGGTCTAGTATACTTAGAGAAGTGTTAGAGTTTTCAAATATGCACCAAACATTATCATTTCTTTACATGTATGTATTTAAATTATTTATATCCCTTTACCTTGAATAACCTCTAGAGATCCCAAAACTTACATTGATATTAAGTACTACACATAGGAGAGAACACAATTCAACAAGGATGAGCCTCAACCTCAAATCCCAAGCTAGAGAAAGAATTCTAAGACATGTAAGTTACTTTATTTCAGTCTACATCATAAGGTTTAGGCTCATTACAATGAAATATGAAAAATATGATTGAAGATATATATACAAAATATATATAATCTTGAAACCTTTAGTGAGGGGGTACACACTAGTATTTAATTTTGATCAACCATCTATATGAGGTGAGTATTTCATCATCCACATGAACAATTATTTGGTCTCTTTGCTTGGCATCATCTGTGAGGGGAAACATGTTTCAGATTTAGGGGACATTATCATAGGTTTAATGTATCTTGAATAAGTTAAATAGAGTTTAATCTAGGGTAAATTATACATATGTTTTACTTGGTCAATGTTAGGTCTACACCATACCTTAGTGGTTTTGAACAAAGTCCCTAGTGCATTTAGATATTTTCTAAGCTATACGTTCATCACTACAAGCACATCTTAAAAAATCTTAAAACCACATCATCATTAATGGATACATGTGACCATTTCAAGTTTATTGAGCTCAAAACCACATCTTATAAGAAACAAAATGCATACACAACTTGAACAAAATATTTAAGAATTTCACATGTACATTCATTGTAGGTACATCATCCTAATTTTGTATCTTACCATCCCAATTACATAATAAGGTATAAAACTCTATAGTATTGATAAGCACCAAGTGTTGTCTAGCTTATTTTTGAGCTTGTAATTATTACATCCATGATGTGGCTCAGACTAGTCTCATGTCAAAGACACACTCTTTAGATGATGTGGGAATGGATGGAGTGGTTGATTATTGTCCCATTTGTGACGGAGGGGTAGATGAAGGAGGTGCATAGACTGGAGGATTAACTATATTTTCGTAAGAGATCTTAAATTTAGGAAAATTTTGAATAATGTATTTGAATACATTAGGGGAATTAAACTTAAATAATTGTAACAATAGAAGACTCTTGTTAGACTTTCAAATGGGAATTCAAAATGCGCCTATTGAATTAGATGCACACTAAGTGACCTTGGAGGAAACTTAAGGGATTTAATTCAACACATTTTAGGAATGTTTTTGGGATAGTCCAAGGCATGATTCATAGGTATTGGGATCCATTAGATAGCATTATTGAAATATATATCCAAGATATGCACTGTTACACTAAGGGATCAATTCTTATTTCTACTTACACATGATTATCTACATGACATAGTCCAATTCAATGGGTTTTCCACTTAAACAAATTAGTTCAAAATTTATAAATAAAGGGGTCTGGTCAAATATATCAAAGAAACAACAAAAGGGTAAGACAGGATTTTAGACAAGTAGGATAATATCAATAAAAAACACAAAATTTAAGGACAAGTAGGATTTTAGGCAAGTAAGGTGGTAAGGTATAACCTTACCCTACTAGGGGAGAGATCCCAATAGCTATGCATGTTTCAATTGTTGAACAAAGCTTTTGTTAACATGTTTTCTATTGACAAAACATATTGGTGTATATAAATATTGAAGTACACCAAAAGCTAAACATGTAATATCTAATACGTGTTCAACATTTATTCTATAAAATTAAAAGTAACCATTCACATCTTGACAGGTAAGAGTCAAGCATTGATACTCTAATTCACAATGATTGGTACACTAAAGGTTAAGTTTTGATCATAGGTTTAAAAAATTCATTTTATGTCCTCTTGTGATAACATCAGTTATATTGTCAAATGCATAATGTGTTAGACCTATAAACCTTAGTTATAAGTAGTTAAGATGACATATTGAAATAGGTAAAAAGTTTGAAGTCTAATGTGATGTTATGACACCTTAATTCATTATCCAAAGCTAATGGGACCTTTCCCCTATAAGAAACATGAAATTTGACATTTCCCCTATAAGGATACATGGCTAATGGGACCTTTCCCCCATAACAAACATGAAATTTATTTGTTTCATTTTATGTCAAATAAATATGTACATGTTATATAACATGTATGTGTTATTTATTATGTTATATAACTCATATGCATTATTTGAATTTGAATTTAGAACTGAGCTTTTAGGTTCAAAAATGGCTTGGATTTTTGAGCCAAAGGCTTGGGACTATGCATCTACAATTGAGACCAAGAGTTTTAGGAAAAACCAACAAATTTCAAATTTAATCACCAAATACACTATGAATTTCAACATCAAAATTCAAAAAATTATTACCTTTACGATGAGCACATTGTCTTCTTTCTAAATATATTATTTTTATAATATTTGTGTTGTTTTAAGGGTTCAAACTATATTTATTTATAACAACATCTTTTTAGGCCACTACATGTCTCACCCATACATGCCTATTCATGTTTATCTCATTTGTTTTTCATTGATCTAAATTCAAAACAAATTATTTGGTAACAAACTAGGCCTAATTCTACATAGATTAAAAAAAAATTGATTTTCATCTTTTTTTGGTAGTTAGGGTGGGTCACACGTATGGCTATCCATTTTTTGTCAGTTTTTAGGATATACTTAATTTTAAAATTAATAAAAATAAAATTCATCAAAAAATTAAAAAAAAATTCATAACACACTATAAGATCTAATATAAATATTCACCAAAGGGTTTCTAACAATATTTAATGATGCTAAAAAAATGGTGGGTCGCACAGAATGGTAAAATTCAAATTTTCTTAAAAAAATAAGAGATCCTCTTAAAATTTTAGATGTTTGACCTATTTAAACTTAACCTTTTTCAAAAAAAAATATTTTTTCTGGAAACTAGACTTGAAATTCTACAATTCATGTTTTTATACCATCTTCAAATTTTGAGTGTAGCCATCTCTAATTATGTACAAAATTTCACATTTTTGAAATTTTAGAAAAATCATGTCCACGGGTAGGCCCTTTTTTTGTCCCCCAAGTTGGTGAAATTACCCATTTATCAATCATATTGTGTTGTTTTAATTAGGTAGAGAGGATCCCCAAATCTTGGTGCATCACCTCACTTTTAGTTTTTTAGCTTCTCTCTCTTCTCATGAACAAGAGTCTTAGTGTAGCTTAGGTAAGATTTGTTAGTGTAAATTTTAAGACTAAAAAATAATACTAAATTAGGTGCACTATTATTTGAGAAGGATTTATCCTTATCCAAAGACTCACTCATATCATATATCACCAAAAACCTAGGAGTGTTTCCATTATGTTATTTGAAATAAGTCGCATGACCTAACATGGTGCATTTCAACATGATACTAGTAAATTGATGGATTTGTAAGGGATCCTAAGTATTGGAAACACATTATGGGAAGATAAGATAATTTTAATTTTTTATGCATATAAAACCTTCATGGGATAATCTATGTACTTCACTTTTTATCCCAAGATTTGCATCTACTAGTTAATATGTTTTAGGTCTTTGTTGTTCAACAGTTTTTAACAATGGCACATTTGGTTAGTGAATTTAATTTATAATAAGGATTTATATAATTCATATGTTTGCTTTCCATTCAATATATTAATTATATAATCCTTGATATACCCCATTGATGAGTATAGTTTAATATTTGAACACACCTCATTGGTTTTCCTTTTGTGAGTTACAGTGTAAGACTTTGGATAGGACTCGACATTCCTCATAAAATACCCTTATCAAATATAAAAAACCTCAAAATTTATACCTCATTTTTTTTAATTTTATGAGTTTTAGTATAATACTTTACATAGTACCAAGACTTCCTAAAAATTTATCGTAACCTTCTATAAAAACTAGGTTTCATGTTTGGCTATAAACAACCATATTCTTTTACATTACAGACTAGCACAATCCCTAAGTTTTTTTTTCATTAATATTTTTCACTTTTATTATATTCATTTAATTTTCATATCTTTTTTTGTGTTCTTATCTTAAATTTATATTTCTTTCATTTACATATCTTTGTTTGTGTTCTTATCTTACATTGGTATTTCTTGCATTTACATATCTTTATTGTTGTTCTTATATTACATTGATAATTATTTAATTTACCTATTTATTGTTTAGATTATTATCTTAAATTTATATTTATCCCATTTTAATTTAATTTTTCATCATGCAAATTTTATCCACTTTTGACATCTCTTACAAGTGTTACCTATTAGTAATTTTGGTTTCACATTTTCATTTTATTTATTTACAATTTATTTGATTATCATTATTTTTTACCATGAATTTTTTCACATTTATTAAAAAATAATAAGTCATACATCATACATTTTATCATATCATATAAAAAAATCATCACATGTCATAAAAATAAAAATACATCCATGACATCCATGAGTCATCAACAACATATACATCTCTAAGATTGAGGTCAATCTTGAGGTTGTGCTACACTACCCATATAGGCATGTAACTAGCCTATTTGAATAGTCTATTGTAATGATTATTTATATGATAATAGACCATATAATTATCCTTATATATTAGCCACCTATCCCTAAACCTCTACTAAATATCTATTTTTATCCAAGTCAACGTCTCTCTCTTATGCTAGTGACTACTATACTTGCAACTCCCCATCACCAAATCCTAATGGTACTACTACATAAGCCACATATTATAGTCTCTTTATCTCTCAAGATACCTCACCAAACAATTGAAGCCAACTAGCATATGCATGTGCTTAAGGTACCACAATATCAAACATATGTGTAATATCATGCTAAGGTAGAATGTCATCTAATATATCATGATGTGTCATCTCCATGATGGTCACCCATCTAGTCTCCTCCATTACAACATATAAAAAATATAAACAAAAAATTAAATTAGATTTAACAAATATGTATCCAAAAAACATACATATATCTAGAATTTATTCCTATTTCTATACTCAATTTCAAAATAATCACAAGAAAACACATCTTACTCACCAATATTCCCTCCATCTTCTCAACCATTGAGTATCTCATATGTACCATAGATATATATAGGTGCAAACCCTATATACTAAATAGGTTGAATCACATGAGCATGATGTGATCCAATATGAATCTACCTCATAATATACCAACTAATAATAAGTTATATAGTTGGGTTTCCATGTGGCTGCACTAGAGCTTGTCTTTATCTTTGTGGTTGTGGTGGTAGTTGTGTTATCTACTGCTATGCTACCAACAATAGTACTATATCTCCTCACTATCCTTAGAATCATCATGAAAAAATAATTATTTGATAATGCTATATAATGGGAACCTATAATAGTGTCCCATCACCTCCCACACCATATCACTCCCTTGCATGATAAGCCCAAAATGTAGGAACTTTTATAGGAGTCATCGGATGTGATAACCTAAACTACACTAGCAATAGAAATACTATATGTGGATTCACCCACCATAAATAATTTATAATAATATGTAATTGACCTTGTGCCTAAAAATTACTTAACCATGATCTCTAATCATCCATCATGTTCATATATGGGTGGCAAACAAAATCCCCCCATGTCACACTATGTAACATTGGAAAATGTGGTACAACATGTTAATGCCAAAAATTTCACTAAAGTAATTGGGCCCTTGTCAAGTGAAAATTCCCAAGTCCTTAGCCAAACTTATATCTCTAAGTACTCCTTTGAAAGGTCAAGTTCATGTAAAAATTGGCTAAGTCCTAATCTAGTCTTTTCATAGTGAATGTGCCTTTCCCTTAGACTTTTTGGTCTTTTTGCATGAACACAATATCTGATGGAAATAGGTCTTCAAGATTTTTATCTTGAAAAAAAAAGTCCAAAGACTTATTTTTGTCAGACATTTTATCCAGTACAAAAAATTTGAAGGAATTTAATGTCTTGGCCAAGTCCTATTTGCATCAGGCTAAGTGTTTTGAAAAAAATATGAAGGGTCATTTCTTTTGAAAATTTTGCCTACAAAAAAAAATCCAAAGGAACTTGACCTATGGCCATTTTCTCCACACAAAAATTATAAAGGGCACTTGTCCTTTGGGTATTTTACCCCAAAAAAATTTTGAAGGGCATTCCCTTCGAAAAAAGTCCAAAGGTTTGATTTCTTTGGCAAAAGAGCTAAGTCCAATTCCTTTGAGAGAAGTGTGAGGGTCATTTCTTTTAGAAATTTTATTCATGGGAAAAATTTTAAAGGGCACATGCCCTTTGAGCATTCTCCCTAAACAAAAATACTAACAAAATTCCTTTGTTTCAAAGAAAATGTCATATCTAAATTCCTCTGATAAAAGTGTAAGATCAATTTCTTCAAAAAAAATGCCAAGTTCAATTTCTATGGGGAAATTATTTCAGATAAAATGTCCAAAAATATTATCTCAATGAAGGCAAAAATGCCAAAGACTCAATTTTTGAGGGAAAAGTGCAATTATCAATTTCTTTAGGGAAATTATTTTAGATAAAATGTTTGAAGTAATTCTCCTAATGAATAGAGGGCTTGGGAGAAGAAGTGCCAAAGAAGAAAATCCCACAATAATTCTTGTGGAATAAAAGGCCCAAATTTTTTTTGTTAAAGATAAAAATGCCACAAACAAAGAGCCTGTAGACCAAATTAATGATTAGCAAAGTCCCTAAATAAATTTGCCCATATTGCAGGTATAATGATCTTATGAACATCTTTTGATGGGTATGTGGATGTCAACTTTAAGACAAAAATTAGCCATTGACATTCAAATGTTCCAAGATGGTTTCACAAGTGTCAATTTCAAGCCCTATAAAATATCCATTTGAATTCAAACTAAGGTAGATCCAATGGTGTGCATTAACATGGAACAAGATGATCAGATGGTGTATGATCAAAGCTAAACAATCAAAGAAAACTAGGATGAGTGAGACAATGACAAGTGTCATCATCTTGGGACCATGTCAAAAATATGATGGGGCATAAAGCAAAGGACTGAGCCCTATGGATAGAAAATTGATGGTCCACATCAATCTATGCACACAAATTGATGACATGAGTGAGATATGACTCATCAAAATACTCAACACCTATAAGAAAGTGACATGTGTATAATAGGTGACAAAGGTCATAGTTCAATATAAAAAACATGACATGGAAAGTTCAACATGGGCATACACATCATATTCAAAGGTCTTATGCAGAGTAGTTCATGGAGCTTTAACCAGTGATAATTGGATTGATTAGGAAAGTTTTAAATAAACCATGGGAGCTCTATAGGAAGTTTAAAGGAATTTTTTTAGCCATAGGGAATAGGTTGATTGGGAAACCATAGGTCCCTTATCTAGAGGCTCATAATGTAGTCCTTAGGAATGTTGTGAATAACACAAAGGTCAAATGTTTATGATGTCACTATCTTTCCATGATAAGGAGATAAATGCACTTTTTCTAAAGTATAAAGTTAGGGTAGAGATTTGGTTTCTATATATGTCAAATATTGGTTCTAAAGTATGACCATGATGACTAGAAAATGCATAAATCACATTTGTGACTTAAGGACAAATATATTACATATTTTTAGCATGTATATAATACAAATAAGCTTATGTTTATATAATTAATGACCTTTGTGTAGATCTCAAGTAAAGCCTATATGGTAGGGAGTTCTAAAAGGGTGACAAGTATGTTTTTAGTACATTATAATCCAATGTGTCTTTACTAACCCCTCTTTGTGGTCATTTGAAGACCTCCTTAGGGAAGCTTCCCAAGGGGACTATAAGTGTCAGTTGTAACTTTGTAATTCATAGATGTGTAAGTGGGGCCAAAATTTCCCCAATAGATCAATGGTGGGAATAATGCATTTATGCATTAAAAAATCAAATTTACATAAAAAGATAGATGTATTGAAAGATACAAATTTTTTAAAGGGACAAAAGTGTAAAAGGGGAAAATATGTGAAAAAGTAGACTAGGGACAAAAGGGTAAAAAAATTATTTTAACCTAAGTTTGGCATTCTTAATTTACTTTGTTTTTTGGATCTCCTCCATGGCAAAAATATTACAAGTTTAAGAGATCAATATGGACTACTCCCAAGATTATCTTTAGGTAGACATGGATCAATAATATTTTCTAGTCATCATTTCAAGAGTAGGTTGTTTCATGGTGTGCATAAAGGAAGGGTAGTTACTCAAAAGATTCTAAATTTACCATTGATTAACAAAAAAGCATCTATAGGTAGTTGCACATAATAACAAAAAAAAGTATCTCCTCAAATGAATATCTTCCTTATAACTCATGTGAAAGGCATATTTAGCTAAAATATCAAATGATATTCTCCAAATATTCATCATTCCTTTTAGAGGTAGTTAGAATAATGATTTTTCTTGCAAATGGATGAAGATCTCAGGCATGGCAAAGGGCATATTCCAACTAGAAGTATCTTGGTAGACCTAAAATTTCATTTTATAATTATGAAAGTTATGCCCCATAGTTTTAGATTTAAAATTTTATAAATAGGGGGTTTATCCTCTATTCTAAGGTTTTTGGTCATTATTTTAGGTGTTCATCTTCTCTAAGTCCAAGTTTTGCAAGAGTTTTTGGGAATTAATCATTATGTGTAGATCTTGTCTTTCTTGCTAAGGTGGTTGTAGCTATACAACCATTAGAAAGATTTGAGATAATTTTTATATATATCCCTTGTCAAAATAGAAAGCTCGCCATGTTTATCCCCTTTGAATTATTTTTAACAATTGATGTGTGTAAAGTTATTTTCAATATTAATGAAAATGCTTGTGGTTCTTTGCTCATTCTTATTGATGAAGTGTAGTAATATGTCTTACAAGTCTTAATGATTAGATATTTAGGTTTATATTCACTATTGGCTATCATCTTGAGCATAAATCTAGGTTATAAATCCATTTCTACAGTTTAACTTTGAAAATGTGTTATTGAATGAGCTTTTAGGGCACCCTAGGTCTACATATTTGATAGGAAAAAGTTTCCTAAGATTTTAGTTATAGTTTATACTTTAGGTTCTCAAGGACCATTTTTTATTTCCCATTAGCTTGTATTTGAGTATTTTCTACATTTTTGGCTAAAGATAATGGCATGAACATTGTAAGATATCCTAGTATTTAAATGAGCCACTAGCATGCCACCTTCTATTTTATATAATCATCTGTCTTACCTCTTCACACCTTATATATAATACATTATTTGCATATTATGAGTATTATTTTCCCTATAAATTCAAAATATCTTTCTTACCTAACACGTACTTGTATTTTTTTCTTTGAATACTAGTGCTAAAATTTTCCATTTGACCTATATTTTGAAGATTCTTTTAGAATGAAAGTTGCAGTCATATACATATCTATCTTTAATAGATTGAATGTGACTTAGTGCATTTTTGAATTCTAGGTGGAGTGTATAATTTTCATTGTGCCCTAGTGCCTCTATGTCTCTTTGTGCCAATAATCCCCATGGAGGTTGAATTTCATAATATCTCCATGTGAGAAAGCTACTCCTTAGGTCCCCTCACCTTGGTTCAAGTAGAGCTAAAAGTAGTAGGGAGTTGACCATACCCTTTACCAATGCCTTTTAGTCATTTTCTTGGTTTTGTCTATTTTTTATGCCCAACCCTTTCATAGATATAACAACATACTATCATGTTTCTCATCATCATTTTTCATTCTCTTCAAGTGTGTAAGGACAAATTAGAGAGGTGTACAACTGAGAACTAACACTTTAATGGTGTTATTGTCAGGGACAATTCTTATCACCCATATTACTGGGGAATCTTGTAGAGAGTTATAAGTATTTCAATTCTAAAATTTCTTTACCTATATTTTCTATAATTTGACTATCTTGGCCCTCAACATCATAAAAATCCACTAGGGATGTACTAAGAAGTTTTAAGTCTTAAAAATTTGACTTATAATGAGTCTATTGCAAAAAACTATTAACATTTCATATTGGAAGATGTTTCTTCCCTTTTTAATGTTATTCTAAAGTTTTAGTGTCTTTGATTTCTATAAGCTTCATCAAGTGTTTAATTTTAGCATGTATCATAAATAGTTTGCTAACTATTATATTCTAGAATTATGATTTTAGTGGTGACTCTAATTTCTATCATCTATTTTCAAGAAAACTAGTACCTAGTTTGAATTATCTTTGATAAATTTTATCTTTGATTATTTTTGTGTTTGTAAAGATTGAAGCATAGAGATAATCCTTTAGAAGTGACCCATAAAAAAAACTCATCTCTCCTTTAAGTATTCCTCAAAGAAGAAGGAGACAATTTTAGAAGCCTATTGAAGGGTAGAGTTTAACTGCTAAGGGTTGTCAAGATTCTAATAATATTGAACTATTTTTTGACCCTCTCATTATTATGGACTATCATAGTTCCCATAGGAGCTTTGAAACCTATAGTCATATGTATTACCCAGCTCCTTCTGAACCAACTAAATTTCCTCCCATGTTTGATCCACCAATTCTACCTCATTCATCCCCTCATATCCCTTTGTCATTTATTTTTTAACCTCCTATTGAACCAATTATTAGGTTGTGGACCTAAAAGCTTCACTGATGCAAACAGGGGAGGAGGTTGCTGAGAGGTTAATGAGTTGCAGAGCAACCGGCATCGATATGATCAGCTGACGTCAGTCAGATTAGTGAAGAAAAGCAACTGATGTTGGTCAAGGATCGGCCAACATTGGTCACCTCTAGGTAGACAGGGACCGACGTCAATTGCCTGTGTGGTTTAGAACTATGAGTATTACAGACAGTTAGTTAACGAATCGAGTGCTTGCATGTTAAGAGCCAATTTTAGACTAGAAGCTGCAGATCTAATTATTGTAATTAGATGTCTAATTATTGTTTGCATGAGATCTATTTAAGAGACTCATGGGCTATATTGTAAAGTGTGTTAGAGAGTAAGAGAGAAAAATATTAACTCCTTCTATGTGTGAAGAGAGCATGGTGTGCTCCTCTTAGTGTCATAGTGCCAAGTGTGGGTGCTAGTTTCAGAGAATCAAAAGGGTTCTTTATGTATGTATGATCTTGGTCAGTAGGTGTGCATGGCTACGTTAGGAGATCTGCATGGTAAGTAAGATCATTGATCTACAGGTGTATGCGTGTGCAAGATCCAAGTTTGCAGGTGTTTAGAACTAGATTGATTTGTAGGTGTGCAAGATTAGGAAGGACAACAACATAGTAGGGAGCAAGATCAAGAGAGATCTACTTAGAGTACGGTGTGTACTCAGTCTAGAGCAAGAGAGGAAGGCAAGGCAGTTCCTTCCATAAGTAAGATCATTTGAGTTGCAAGTTATTGCAAGTTTAGGGGAGATCTACTTAGAGTGTGTGGAGCACTTGTGGAGTGCATGGAACACTGGTGAACTGGCAGTAGTGGATACTGACTGGTTGGAGGTGAACACCAACTCTATGTTTGAGTTGTGTGTTGGGACCGTAAGAGAGAGAACTTTGAGGAAAAAAGTATTGTACACTTGAGGTGTGGGAAGCCTCTAAGAGGTGTGAAGAAGAAGTGGCATCTTCTTTATTGTATTATTTTATGGATGAGAATTAATACAATTGTGTATTGTCTCTCATATTTTGTGTTGTTTCTGGTTAATTCCGCATCTTAAGTTGCTTGTGCATGGTAATCAATTGTGCTTCCACGAGTTCCTAACAGTTGGTATCAAAGCTAAGGTTGCAAGGAGCAGGATTTGTGTTTGGTTATAGGTCACTCTCAGGGGTTTTTGATTGAGTGGGAGTATAGCAACGGCAAAAGAAAGTAAGCTAGGAATGGAGAAATTGAATAGCATGAATGGTCACTTACGATGTTATGGAAAGAAAGAGTAGGGAAATAAAGATTGTTGGTTGGTAGCAGATCAACATGAAGAAGCAGATGTTGCAGGTGTTGTTGCATAAGATGCTCTGAATAAAGTTAAATCTTGGTTAATAGATTTTGTTGCCTCTTTCCATGTAGCCCCAAGTAGAGGGGTTGGTGAGCCTTGTCAGATTGTTGGCAAAGGGGAAGTGTTGCTGAAATTGTAGGCAGCCAACACATGGGTGTTGAAGAAGGTCATGCAGGTCCCAGTCTTGGAGATGTGGCTAATTGCTTTAGGAAAGTTGGGTGATGAGAGATGCACAAGAACTCTCACAGTGGATGCACTTGAATTAGCATGTGGTAAGAAAGCAGGTACTCTTTATCTACTTGCTTGTATTACTAATTCCACTTCTATTACACATGTGTGGCTTTGTAGGCTTGGCCACATAAGTGAGAAGGGAAGTGGATGTTCTTAAGTCAAAAGGGAAGAGTTCAGCTTTGAAGAGCATAGACTGATATTTCTGTGAGTAGTGGGATGCTACAATAAAGAATTGTGTTTATTGTAGGAAAAGGAAGACTGATGTATTTGATAAACTTAAGAATTGGAAAGCCTTGGTGTTCTTGGAGGAGATGATAGACAGAGACCAGTGGATGGGGCTAGATACTTTTGAGTAGGGTAGTTTGGACATGGGTTTTGATTCAAAGGAGCTCGTGGGTAAAAAGTCATCACTCATAGGCATACACAAGTACCGGTATCGGTATCGGTCAAGGGTAACTAACGTCAAACAGACAAGTGCTGACATTAGTCATGTGTATACTAGAGGAGTTGGTGGTGTCAGGCAGGTGAAGACTGATGTCAGTAGGATAACCAACATCGACAACTTGGATAGTCACAAGGAACCGACGTCAGTTGGATACAGACTGTGTAGTGATCGAGGTCGATCACTGAGACAGATTTTGGGCAGACAGTAAGCTATCAAGGAGTCTCAAACACCCATGGGGAGGACTGAAAGTGTAAGTAAGCCTCAATTTCATTGTTCTTCTTCTTTATACTAGTTGTTAAATGCAGAGCAGGAAGGATCTAGGAAACAGTGGGAGCTTGGCATGAATAGGATGTAGGACCAAATGAGAGATTTGGTAGGGTTTCTAGCTGGTATGAAAGCACTAAGACAAATGGATACCTTGGTTAAAGAATAGAGAGAATGGACATGTGAGACAGAAGGCCAAGTCATATGGTCTTGAGGAAGCTGTAGGACAGTGGTACAGGGTTTGACAGGTGGATGACAAAGTAGGGTTTTAGTCAATGTCACTGTAACCATTGTGTTTGTCTTACTAGGTGGATGATGGTCGTAACATTATACTGTTACTATATGTGGATGGTTTACTAGTAGGTTTGTACATATAGGGTTTTGCTGAGCTAAGGGTAAGATTAGTTCAGTAGTTTGTCATGAAGGATTTGGAGCAGCAAAATTCTTTGGCATGAGAGACATGGAAGATCACAGGTTGATTTTGTCTCTAGTGGGAGTTGAAGTGAATCAAGTGTTGGCGAGGTTTAATACGTAGGATATAGAACCAAAGCACACCAAGGGTTGGATAGTTTAGTGTCTGAAGTCACATGAGGTTTGGTATAGACCTGAGTTTACCCAAGCAGTGGGTGCTATCAAAAAGTTTGGAGCCGATCTGAGAAAGAAGCATTGGAGGGCAGTTCAGTGGATTCTTAGGTATTTGAGAGGGACCAACAGCAGGTCGACATGCTATGCAAGGTCAAGTTCTTTTCTACATGTGTTTGTAGATGCGGATGCGGTAGGTTACTTGGATGACAGGAGGTGCACCATAGGGTGTGTGGTGGGTGGTCTTCAGGGTTTAGCTTGAAGAGGGATACAAGCCAGGATACAGATTAGATGAGGTACAAGTATAGGTATAGTGCAGCTATTTATCTCCAAGTGGGAGATTATTATGTTATGGAGCTAAAAGCTTCACTAATGTAAATAGGGGAGGAGGTTGCTGAGTTACAGAGCAATCGGCGTCAGTTTAATCAGTTGACATTAGTCAGATTAGTGAAGAGAAGCAACCAACATCGATCAGGGATCAGCTGACATTGGTTACCTCCAAGTAGATAGGGACCAATGTCGGTTGCCTATGCGGTTCAGAACTGTGAGTGTTACGAATAGTTAGTTAACAAACCAAGTGTTTGCATGTCAAGAGCCAATTTTAGACTAGAAGCTGTGGATCTAATTATTATAATTATATGTCTAATTATTGTTTGCATGAGATCTATTTAAGAGACTCATGGGATGTATTTTAAAGTGTGCTAGAGAGTAAGAGAGCAAAATATTAGCTCCTTCTGTGTGTGAAGAGAGCATGGTGTGTTCCTCCTAGTGCCACAGTGCCAAGTGTGGGTGATGGTTTTGGAGAATCAGAAGGTTTCTTCATGTATGTATGATCTTGGTCAATAGGTGTGCATGGCTACATTAGGAGATTTGCATGGTAAGTAAGATCATTTATCTGTAGGTGTATGTGTGTGCAAGATCCAAGTTTGTAGGTGTGTAGAACTAAATTGATTTGTAGGTGTGCAAGATCAGGGAGGACAACAACACAATAGGGAACAAGATCAGGAGAGATCTACTTGGAGTATGATGTGTACTCAGTCAAGAGCAAGAGAGGATGGCAAGGTAGTTCCTTCCATAAGTAAGATCATTTGAGTTGTAGGTTGTTACAAGTTCAGGGGAGATCTACTTGGAGTGCATGGAGTACTTGTGGAGTGCGTGGAGCACTAGTGAACTGGCAGTAGTGGATACTGACTGGTTGGAGGTGAACACCAACTCTGTGTTTGAGTTGTGTGTTGGGACCATAAGAGAGAGAGCTTTGAGGAAAGAAGTATTGTACACTTGAGGTGTGGGAAGCCTCTAAGAGGTGTGAAGAAGAAGTGGCATCTTCTTTATTGTATTTTTTTTTGGATGAGTATTAATACAGTTGTGTATTGTCTCTCATATTTTGTGTTGTTTTTGGTTAATTCTGCATCTTAAGTTGCTTGTGCATGGTAATCAATTGTGATTCCATGGGTTCCTAACACCAATCATGAGGCATAGGGACCAACATGATAATGAGTGTCCTACATTCCATGTTCCTATATTTAGGCCTATCAGTTTTGATGAAATGGAAGGCTATCCTAATGAAGTCCTAAATGAAGTATGGAAATACCTTCCAAAGTTCTAAGGGAATAATGCAATGAGTGGTGATCAACACCTGAGGGATTTTTAAAATATCATTGAATATTATGAAGTTGAGTATGAGGATGTGTGCATCAAGCTATTTGTGCATACACTAGGAGAATATGCTCATGAATGGTTCAAATTCCTTCCTATTGGATGCATTGATTCATGTCAAGAGATGCAAAATGTTTTTAAAATTTATTATGGTGCTAGGATTGATCCAAGGTTTCTCTTGGTTGAATTTGAAAACATCAAGAAGAACCCCAATGAGTGTGTTCAAGATTTTAATACTTGGTTCAACAAGGCTATGATACAGCTACCCAAAAACATCAATCCTAGTGATATAGCATGTTTGATAAAGTATTATGATGCCTTTGATAAGAATGTTGTGTACTACTTAAGGGATAAGGCTCCCACTAACCTAAAATTGGCATTCAATATGGCCATCCAAATTGAGAACAACATAAAGGCTATGAAAAAGCCCATGAATAAGTGAGTTGATGTGAAGCTGGCCAATCTAGAAAAGACACAACCCAAAAATATAGCCAACTTAGAAGAAAGTATTAAAAATTTAACCTCTATTATCAAATAAATGTCATACAAGCTGGTTAGATCTAAAAATGGGTCTCTCATGTGTCTACCAGCTACGAGCAGGCTCCAAATCCAAATCAGGGACTAAAGGGGCATGTTTTCCACAATAGAGATAATGATATAGGTAAGAGGCCTACACATTAAAAAAGGATGGATAGAAACCATAATAGTGAGGCTAGAAGAGAAGTGTTTGATCTTTCAAATGCCAATGTGAATGTTGTAGATTGTGGCATTGATATTGATTAGTGTGACACGTGTTTCCTTCCACATCCCCTATGTGATATAGATAAATTTATTGATGAAGACATGGATGAACTTCAGTCTAAATCATCTAATGATGAGATCCTAATGTTCAATTTTCAAATCCCCCAAAGTGAGATGACTGACTCCATAAAATTGTTGAGTACTACTACTATTGATCAATTTTGGAGTGTAGTTGATAAGGTAAATGTCCTAACTCCTAAATTTGATTATGATGTTAATATGGCATAAGCATATGAATTTCCCATTCAAGATTTTGATTTATTATGCTCTATGATGATTAAGAAATAGGATGGGTGAATTCCATCAGTTGAGGATAGGCAACTATGAATTAATGTAGCGATTGCCCAAGAGGAGTATCACTTGAGAAGCAAATATCAAGTTGTTGCTCCTCAAGACACTACCTCTATGAATCCAAAGGTAGGGGATGCTAATAAGTATGATAATAAAATTATAAAAATCCATAATGTTTCCAAACTAGTGCCCATTTTCTAATTTTCTAAGCCTAGAGGTGTTCTAACCATGAATAGAGTGCCTATATTGTGTAGTATCCCTAAGGGTGATAATGAATTTAAGAAAAATACACCTTTTAAGGATGTGATTAAAAATTCAAATCCATCCTAGCCTACTCTACTTTAGACTTTAAGTGATTGTATTCCATCTAAAGGTGTTGTTACCCTTCCACCAAATACTCCTCTTCCTTAGTATAGCATATGTGATATAGCCCAAGTGTTGATCCAACTAAAAATCACTGTGCTACTTGTTGAATTCTTAAGAATACTTGAGGATATTAAAAGATCATTTAGGTACATGGAATTTAGTGAAAGGTCAATTTATAATGAAATCAAATTAACCCAAACACCCCCAAAAAGTGATGAAGAATTAGAAGAGGTTGTTGAACCTACTCCTAAGGTCTATTTGGAGACTACATTGGTAGAAATTTAGTTGAATGTGAATTCATTATATACAACCCTATTAATCAATGGTCTAATTGTTTACAACTACATGTTTGACTCTGGAGTTTTATGCAATGTGATTCCCCTAGGTATCCTAGATGAGATAGAATTTAATATTATGTCAAATTTTGGTAAGTACTATGCCATAGACTCATGAGAAGTTCTAGTTGTTATATAAGTCAAGGGGTTGGTAGTTCATCTTAGTAAGTATCTGAATATGGATGTGGTAGTTATAGACTGCTCTCCTAAGTGGGTGATTTTGATATCATGAAAATGGGATGCTAACATGGGTGGAAGTGTATAGATGGACCCCTCGTAAGCCACCATTCCATTGGAGGGTAAGATGGTCAAGCTTTATAGAATGCCAAAGATGTTTCATGTCATTGAAAATCCAAAGTGTGCTCTAAATGAAGTATTATACATAAATGTTGAATTGGATAAATTTGATGGGAATGTTGATGCTAGTAAACAACCTATTATTCTTGATGTTGTACCTAACAAAGAAGGTGAAGTTTGGAAGACGTGTTTTCATGGGGTGGCTCCAATGTTAGAAATGGAGTTAGGGTTGTTTCCTATGCCCCCAATGGTAAATGTTTCATGTTTTCTTTCTAGCTTTCCTTTGAGTGCACAAATAATACCGCTTAGTATGAGGCACTCTTTCTTAGTTTAAGGATTTCCCATGAATATGGAATTAAAAACTTGACTATCAAGGGTGATTTTGAGCTATTGGTAAAGTAAGTTCATACTAATTTCCCACAAAAATTAAGAGGTTAAAATAATATTAGAATGTTATTTGGGATTTTCTTGATTTTTTTGATACATTCAACATTTGTTATCATGATAGAAGTTTCAATGAATACGTTAAAAAAATTGTAGGGTTAGGTTCTCAATTTGATAATGCAAATATGATCCCTTATTATCAGTATCAAGTGGAGGTGCTTATCATGTCTTCAATCTTAGATAATTTTCATCATTGGTAGGTCTTTGATGATGATGAATAGATTAAAAGGTTTCTAAAATATGAATCTTCGTTCCATGATCAACTCATAGACTTAGAATCCATGGTTCAAGTTTGTGATGGGAAGGAAACCTTGTTTGGGAAGGACATAACTAAACTAATACAAACATTCTCCCAAAATGACTGGTAAGTTTAGAAGCATTTTTTGATGTAGCTGATAGAGTCAAATCAAGAGACTCATTTATCTCAAAAGATGTGACTAAGTGTACTTTGGGTTCTCATGAGAATCCAATAAAGGTTTTGCTAGGTACTCACCTAAGTGTAGTTGAGAATCAAGCTTACATCCAAATTCTAAGGAAGCACCAAGATTACTTAGCATGGTCCTATTCTGAGATGAAAGAATATAGGGAACATTTGTTCTAGTATGTCATCCCATTACAACCTAATATCAAGCCTTTTAGGTAGAAATAAAGACCTATTAAACCCATCTTGGCCACCAATAAATAGGATTAATTAAAGAAGTTAAGGGACGGTAATATCATTCAGCCCATCAAGTATTCATCATGGGTGGAAAATTTGGTCCTTATGTAGAAAAAAAATGGTGACAACCATTTGTGTGTGGTTTTTTGAAATTTAAATGAGGATTATTTAAAATATAATTATTCCATACCTAATATGGAGAACTTGCGACAAAGTTTTACTATATTAGAGATGTTATCCACTTTATATGACTTCTCAGGGTATAACTAGGTTGTGGTGAAGGAATCTGAGAGATCTAAGACCATGTTCACTATGACTTAGGGTACATATGTATATATAAGGATGCCTTTTAGGTTAATTAATGTTATTGTAACATTTTAGTGAGCTATGGACATTGATTTTGTAAAGATAATTAACTATTTCATTACTATGTATTAGGATGATATTACCATGTGTTCCAAGACTCAAAATAAACATTTGGATAATCTATAGTAGGTGTTGATTAGATGCAAGAAGTTTGGAATTTCAATTAATCTAAATAAGTGCCACTTTAGAGTAAAAAATTCCAAGTTGTTGGGACATATAGTATCCCAATATGGTGTCATGATTGACCCTGAGAGGGTTGAAGCCATTGAAAAAGTGCCTATCCCATAATCCAAGAAAAGAATTTAGTCTTTTTTAGACAAATTAACTTTGTAAGGAGGCTTATGTCTAATTTTCTAGAGATTTTTTTGCCTATTACTTCCATGCTAAAGAAAGACCAGACCATCAAATGGGAAGAGAAGGCCATGTAAGCATTTAGTGACATCAAGGGAGCTTTAAATTATACACCTATTTTGGCCAGTCCTAATTACACAAATCCATTCTAGATATTCTCTTTTGCATCATATAATACCATTGTTGATGTCCTACTAAAAAATAATGGAGATGATCATGATAAGCCCATAGTTTTATTTATCAAAGCTATGTAAGGTCCTAAACTAAACTATACTATCATAGAAAAACAATATTTCACTCTTTTGAAGAATGTTAAAATGTTTAGGCCATATAGTCTGAGTCCAAAGATTATTTCCTACATCATGCACACCATGGTGAAGGACATTTTAACTCAGACTGAAGTATCCAATAAGAGATGTGGGTGGGTTAACAAGTTATAAGAATATGACATGTATATTCAGACCACCAAGTTAGTAAGAGGGATGGGTGTGTCCAAGAATATGGTTGAGACTAATTTATAAGATGTTGAGGTAAAAACTAATGTTTTTAATGTTGATGATTCATTGAGTTAATTTAACATGTCTATATGGTATAGATCTATTTTTTACTAATTCCAAAATATAAGTTATCCCCCTGAATTGGACAAGAATCAAAGAACTCTTATGCTTATGTTTCAAAAATATCTCTTGACTAAGAATGGATTAGCATGAAAGAATCTAGATGGGGTTCTCCTAAGATGTGTGGTAGAATAATAGACTATTGACATAATTGAAGACTTCCATATTGGAATGTGTGGTGGCCATTTTGCACCTATAGTTACATCTCATAAAATTTTTAGAGCTGGTTATTGGTGGCCATTACTATTTAAGGATGTTTCTCAGATAGTCATAAAATGTGAAAAATGTCAGTGCTTTGTTAGGAGGATGAAATCCTCAAGTTTTGTTCCCTTGAAACTTGTGATAATTAAAGGCCCATTCAAACAATGGGAAAGAAATTTAGTTGGATAAATTATTCATTCATCAAGCATTGGACATAGATGGATACTAGTTGCAATTAACTACTTCATAAAATGAGTCATATCAATCCTTATGAAGAAAGAAACACTCTAGGTAGTTATGGATTTTTTGCTAAAGCAGATTATTTGTAGATTTGGTATGCTTGTCAAAGTCATTGTTGATAATGCCATGAGTTTTAAGCCTAAGACTTTAATGACATTACACAAAGAATATGGGTCTTAATTGACCTATGCTTCCAATTATAATCCTCAAGGCAATAGGCAAGAAAAATCAAGTAACAAGAATGTGTTCAAGATCATCAGATACAAATTGGAAGAAAATAAGAATTGGGGTGAATAGCTGAAGTTTATTTTATGGGATAACAAGATCATGCCCAAGAGAGCTATAGGTAAAAGGCCTTTTGAGATTATTTATATATCTCAAATAAGTTTGCCTATGAATTTATAGTTGCCAACTTATCATTTGATGTAACAACTAGAAGATGATGAGCAAATCAACCACTATGAAAGAAAGATGTACTAGATTATTGAAGTTGATGAAATTTGAAAAGAAGCTCATGAAAGACACCTTAGGTTGAAAGAGAAGCTGAAGATGATATTTGATAGGAAGGTCACTCCATGAACCTTCCAAGTAGGTGATATGGTTCTAATTTGGGATAGAAAGTATGAGGAAAAAGGAAAGCATGGAAAATTTGATGCTTTGTGGATGGATCCCTATTCCACTGACTACCAAATTAGGGAGCATACTTTCTTATTAAGAGATCTAGATGGTGAAATACTAGAGCTTCTAGTTAATGGCAGACATATAAAATACTTCCTTGATTAAGTCCTTAATTTGTGTACCATATTGTATAGTGTATTTTTTTGTATTTTTTTTCCATTTTTATGCTTTGTTGCACCTCTACTTTGGGCTTTGGATTGTTTCCTTTTGTGTTTTTGTCATGTGTTCATTTCCAGATCCTCCTAATATTTTTTTTAAGTTTAACATGTTTTAATGAGCCTTAATGAGTTTTTATTGAAAATTATTAATCCTTGACTCCATGACCCAATGGATTGGCACTTGGTCTTATGTTTTGCGGTTCTTTGCACACCTATAAGGGGTATGCATCCCCAAGTGAGAGTCAACATTAGTACCCAAAATTTCACTAAAGTAATTGGGCCCTTGTCAAGTGAAAATTCCCAAATCCTTAGCCCAACTTCCATCTCTAATTTCTCCTTTGAAATGTCAAGTTCATGTGAAAATTGGTTAAGTCCTAATTTAGTCTTTGCTTGGTGAATGTGTCTTTCCCTTAGATTTTTTCAATTATTTTAAATGAACATAATATCTAACAAAAATAGGTCTTTAGGATTTTTGTCTTAGACAAAAAGTCTTAAGACTTATTTCCACCAGATATTTTGTCCATTACAAAAAGTCCAAAGGAATTCAATGTCTTAGCCAAGTCCCATTTACATCGAGCTAAGTGTTTCATAAAAAATATGAAGGGTCATTTCTTCTAGGAATTTTGTCCATAGAAAATATTCTAAAGGGAACTTGCCCATCGAGAAATTTTCCCACACAAAATGTTTGAAGGGTACTTTCCCTTCAGGTATTTTTCCTGAACAAAAAGTTTTAAGGGTACTTACCCTTCAAAAAAAGTGCAAAGGTCTGATTTCTTTGGAAAGAGAGATAAGTCCAATTCCTTTAGGAAAAGTGTGAGGGTATTTTATTTTAAATATTTTATCTATGGAAAAAAATTTGAGGGGCACATTCCCTTTGAGCATTTTGCCTACACAAAAATCCTAACAAAAGTCCTTTGTTTTATATAAAATGTCAAATCCAAATTCCTTTAGCAAAAGTGTAAGCTCAATTTCTTCAGAGAAAATGCCAAGTTCAATTTCTATAAGGAAATTGTTTTAGATAAAATGTCTAAAACTATTGTCTCAATGAAGGTAAAAGGACAAAGACTCAATTTTTATGGTAAAAGTGCAAAATTTAATTTCTTCATGGAAATTATTTCAAACAAAATGTCTAAAATAATTCTCCTGATGAACAAAGGGCCCAAGAGAATAAGTACCAAAGACAAAAATCCTGCACCAATTCTTATAGCATAAAAGTCTTTTAATAATTTTTTTGAAGATAAAAATGTCATAAACAAAGAGATTGTAGATCAAATTATTAATGAGCAAAGTCCCCTAAGAAATTTGCCTAAATTATAGGTATGACATCTCATGAACATCTTTTAATAGGTGCACAAACATCAAATTTAAGCTACAAAAAGTATCCATTGGAGCTCAAATGTTCCAAGATGATTATGCAAGTGTCAATTTTAGGCCCTGTGAAATAGCTATTTGAGTTCAAATTTAGGTAGATCCAATGGTCCATGTTAACATAGAGTAGGATGATCAGATGGTGCACGATCAAAGCTAAATAGTCAAAGAAACATGGGATGAGTGAGATGGTGATAAGTGTCATCATCATTGGACCCTATCAAAAATACAATAGAGTGTGGAGTAAAGGATTGAGCCTTTTGGATATAAAATCTATGGTCTTCATCAATACATGCACACAAATCAATGGCATGAGTGAGAATTGACTCATCAAAGGGCTCAAAACCTATAATAAAGTGACACATGTCTAATGTGTAACAAAGGTCACATTTCAAGATAAGGAACAATGTGACATGGAAAATGCCACATGGGCATACACATCATATTCAAAGGACCTATGTAGAGCAATTCATGGAGCTTTCACCACTGATAAGTGGATTGACTAGACAAGTTTCAAATGAACCATTAGAGCTCCACATGAAATTTAAAGGCATTTTTTTAGCCATAGTGCATAGGTTGATTGGGTAGCCATATGTCCCTTATCTAGAGGCTCATAATGTACTCCCCAGGTATGTTATGAATATCATAGAGATCAAATTTTTATGATGTCACTAGATTTCCATGATAAGGCGATAAAGGCACTTTTGTTAAAGTATAAAGTCATGGCAGAGAGTGGGTTTCTAGATATGTCAAATATTGGTTCTAATGTGTGATATTAATGTTTAGATAATGCATAAAGCCCATTTTAAATTGTAAGATAAATATATTGCATGCTTTTAGAATGTATAGAATACAAAGGTTCTTATGTTTATATAATCAATGACCTCTATCTAGATCTCAGGTAAAGCCTATATAACAGGGAGTTCTAAAAGGGGGACAAGTATGTGTTTAGTACATTATAATCCAATGTGTCTTTATTAACCCATCATGTGCTCATTCAAATACCTCCCTAGGGAAGCTTCCTAAGGGGAATATAAGTGTCAATTATAACTTGATAATTTACAAATGTGCAAGTGGGGCCAAAATTTACCCAATAGATCAATGGTGGGAATAATGCATTTATACATTCAAAAAGAAAATTTGTACAAAAGAATAGTTGTATTAAAAAGAAAAATTTTGTAAAGGGACAAAATTAAAAAAGGGAAAAATATGTGAAAAATTAGATTGGTTACAAAATGGTAAATTTTTTATTTTAACCTAAGTTTGGAATTCTTCATCTGCTTTATTTCTTTGAGTTCTTCCATGGGAAAGATATTATAGGTTTGCGAGATCAATATGTACCACTCCCAAGAAGATATTAAGGTAGCCATGAATCAAGAATATTTTTCAATCATTATTTCAAGAGAATGTTATTCCATGGCATTCATAAAGGAAGGTCATCTATCCAAAATATTCTATATTTGCCATCGATTAACATAAAAACATCTCTAGGTACTTACACATAATAAAAAAATTATTTGGCCCCTCAAATGAATATCCTCCTTCCAAATCATGTGAAATTTATCTTAATCCAAAATTTCAAATTATATGATCCAAATTTCATCATTCCTTATAGAGGTAGTTTGAATAATGATTTTTCTTGCAAATGGATGAAGATCTTAGGCATGACAAAGGGCATATTCTAGTTGGAAGCATATTGGTAGACCTAAAAGTTTATTTTGAAATTATAAAAGTTATTATACATAGTTCCATATTTAAAAATGTATAAATAGGGATTTTGTCCTCTTTTCTAAGGTTGTTAGTCATTTTTTTAGGTGTTCATCTTCTCTAAGTCTAGTTTCTATAAGAGTTTTTGGGGATCAATTGATGTGTGTAGATCTTATCTCTCTTGATAATGTGGTTATAGTTGTACAACCATTATCAAGCTTTGAGAGTATGTTTATATGTCTCCATTTTAAAAATATAAAACTCACCATGCTTTTCCCCTTGGTATAGTTTTGAACAATTGATGTGTGTAAAGTTATTTTCAAGACTAATGAAAATTCTTGTGGTTCTTTGCTATTTGGTGTTGATGAAGTGCATTAATGTGTCTTACAAGTCCTATTGACTAAATATTTGGGTTTATGTTCACTACTTGTTATCATCTTGATCATATATATAGGTTGTAAATAATTTTTTGTATTTTAAAATTGAAAATGTGTTATTGAATGACCTTTTAGGGCACCCAAGGTCTATAGATTTAACTATAAAATGTTTCTTGAAAGTTTAGTTGCAATGTATGCTATAGGTTTTTAAGGACTATTTGGTATTTACCATTAGCTTGTATTTAAATTTTTTCTACATCTTTTTCTAAGGATAATGTCATGAACATTGTAAGAGATCCTACTATTTGAATGGTCCATTGACACACCACCTTCCATTTTATTTAATCATCTAATTATATTATCTCTTCCCACCTTGCATATAATACATCATTTGCATATTATGAGTATTATTTTCCCTACAAATACATAAGATATTGATTACTTAACATGTATTTGCATTTTGTGCTCTGAATAATACTGATGTAGTTTTCATTAGACCTATATTTTGAAGATTATTTTAGAATGAAATTTGTATTCATATACATATCTATCTTCTATAGCTTGAATGTGACTTAGTGCATTTGTGCATTCCTTATGATAACCCTTCATGGGTGGAGTGTGCAAGTTCAATTGTACCCAAGTCCCATCTATATCTCTTTGTGCCAATAATCCACATGGAGGTTGAATTACATAATCTCTCCATTGGAGTAAGCTACCCCTTAGGTCCTCTCACCTTGGTTCAGGCAAAGCCAGAAGAATCAGGGAGATGACCATACCCTTTGTTAGTGCCTCTTAGTCATTTTCTTAGTCTAGTCCATTTTTGAGGCCCAACCCTTCCATGTCTATAATGACATACTAATGGGTTTCTCATCATCATTTGCATTCTCTTCAAGTATGAAAGACTAGATTAGAGAAGTGTACAATTGGGAACCAACACAACACACACCACATGATCTTTTTTCCACCTTTAGATATATATGAGGGCATAACCCATAACATGAGATAAACTTATTAGCCTATACATAATAAACCTATTATAAATCCAACTATCAAAAATAACAATGGGCCTCATAGTCTTCTAGAACCTAGACAAAATAATATTATCATGCATTAACTACACCTAAATATAATAACCTAAGTCATATAAGGTTCCCTAATCTAACATAAAGTGATAAAAATTTATAATATATAGTGTGACCTTCTTGTTTGACATGTGACAAATAAATTGAGTTGTCACAAGTCTAATAATTACCTTCTAGATATCCAAAATGATAGAAACATACACATATAAAAGATAGACTAACAACCTATGTTGGACATATAATTCTAAACCTATCATGCATAATTATAAGACTCATTTATCATAATTTTAATCTAGTGTATTTCACATCACTAGTGTGTCGGCAATAGGTAACCCTATTAATGTATGTACATCCTCTAAGGTAATACCCACCTATATGGTATACCCATATACCACCCATCAAAAGGTTTTAGTTATTATATTCCATGTTCATATTAATATGGAGACTAATTCATTTCTCAATAGAATGTGTCACATCTACATCATCCCACCAAAACTAAGTGTACTCAGTTAGGCCTGATCCACGACCAACAATTTCTCTAATAGATCTAGTAACTAAGGTGAATTTGATAGTCTCTAAAATATCCAACATCTCTATAAAATTCCAAATAATAAAGCACCCATGATGTATTTATTCCAAAATTAACATAAAACATACTTTAAAATTTACAAAACTAATAAACAATCAGATTAACTACTTCATCGACCATGTACAACACTACATCAACCATCTACTACATTTAACACTATTATCCATGTACCTAAACTACATTGGTCTTATATAAATTTATAATATATTTACCTTATACACCATATCATCCTTGTCATTACGATTCATTAACCATCATGTACCTAGTTAGCATTTCATCATGCTATCTACCAAGTTTAGAACTATATCAGCTATATCCATTTTAAGCTATGTTGGTCAAATATTACTACATTGTCCATCAAACATATTTATTCATTATCTAACAAACCTCACATTATTTTCTACCTTAAATCAAACTATATCATATACCATGAACATTATTAGCTAGTCAAAAAAATATTACCTTTTCATTTACATTAGCTTGGCCGATAACACATTATTTATGTGTTGATTTTTCACTAGGTTGTCATAAATACCCTTGACCTACTTTTAGAAAATTTGTCCTCTACATGTTCCTTGATTCAATTTTTACTCTATTACTACACTTTCTATGGGAAATTATGTTACATTAATTTTATTGATGCATAATTTTCTTAATCAAGTTTATTTTTCATTTGAAAAAGCCAAAAATTCACATACCTATATTATGATAGTTGTTTTTGTAATCCATCCTCTAGTATATCCACCTCCTTGAACTCAATCCATCATCTCTCTCTGATAAACTAGGATACACATATATATGATATTTAATAATAGAAAATGAACAAATGAGAATTAATTTGTCCCTTTTATACTAATATTTCAAAAATTTAAACCTCTAATTATTTACATATAATTTTCATATTTTGACCATAACCTTTTTTTTGTAAGGCCTTTTCATAATTCAAATTAAGTTTTGAAATATTTAAAAATTAGAAAAAAAATAGTGCAAAAACCATATTTTTGCAAAAAGTTCAAAATTTATCTTATTTTTCAAGTTCATCTCTTGTTCTACACACTAGATGCCTTCCCTAATCTACTTCACATGCAACTTATTTTCCATAATAACAAGGTAAGTGATAGTATATATTTATATAATTATTTAATTTCATTTATTTTCTACATTTTACTAAAAAAGTGAACTCATTTAGTATCTTACTATGTTCTTTCTCAAAAAAACATCCCTTGTTACACTCTAGTGACACATGATGATCTTCAAGTGTGGCATATGTATACATATAATATTTTTAAACTTTATAATTTACTAACACTTTCTCTCTTGTATAAACCTATCAATTTTAAATCTCTCTAAGTTTATAAATTAAAGGGTGTACTAAGAAAGGGGTGGCCATACCACTAGTGCATTGTAATATTATTGTCTAAATCCATCATGATTATATCCACTACAAAATCTTACTTGCTTGATATCCTAAGCACTTTGCCTAGTAAATATCCACTAACTATGACAAGACCTATCTTTTGTGACTATATCATCCAAGTTAAATGTATTATTTATGCTTCCTACCAAAATTCAAACTAGGTCATCCAAAGTTAACATAGTTTTGAAAGTCATAAAAAATACTTCACAACTAGGTTATCCTAAGATTACCTAGTTCAAGAGTAGACAGTCACCTTTTAACTACATCAAGGTAGGTTGATATTTTTAGGTAGAATTATATAAGGGTTTAACGTCAACTCACATCTATAAATGCAAGTCTAATTTCAATCCAATAAAGAGGAATGTGCATTTTTTAATATTATTTCTCACAATTCTAATTTTAGTCTACATTTAGGAGAATTCGTTGTTTAGATATTGTATTGGAGGGAAATAACTTGTCTTGTGGATTATTATATGAAAATATAATAAGCCTTGCATCCTAGAGATGTTTTTAACCACTTTGATCCTTGAAACCATAAAAACCTCTTGCAAAGCACCATTTCCCATAAGAGAGATTGAGGCTTGATAGGTTATATTTAAGGTAAGTATTTATAACCTTATCTCTTTTATTAAATAGATAAATATTGCATAATCAATAGTTTTTGAGTGTATAACTCATTTTTTGTATCTCCTTTATATTTAAACTTAGTGTGGCTATAGGGTTATCTAAACTTACTAGTTTCCACCCTAGGTAACCTATGCCTCCATTTTACTACCATGGTTCCTTACCCTTTTTTGTGTTTTATCCACCCCCTTATTGGTGTTTTAAGATTTGGTAGCACTAGATTAATTCCATTATTTTCAAGATACCTAGTTAGGTTTATTACATCATATTGATTGACTAGAGGCTTTAGAACCCTCTCTAGTGACAAATTATCCTATAGTTACATTTATAAGATCCAAATGGATCATGTCCTAATAAAACTATCCAATGGATGATTTAATTTTTCCTAGTCTATATTTATTAGGTAGCATAAGTTGTATATCTATCTTATTTCACATAATATATAATGCACTTAAAAATATGTCCTTCATGGACATAATTATCACATCTCTATCTAAAACTTACACACAAGATTGCTCTGCACTTATTATACAACTCTTAGAACTCCCACATAGCTAAATTAGCCATATACAACTACCAAAAAATGTGACAACAAGAACAAATACTCAAACTCATAATGTGTAATGTGAATCCATATTAAATACTTATCACTATATTTTATGATGATATCTACCTTGCACAAGACTTGTATTTAATCTTTTTCAATTTTTAAGTCTTCTAAGATGTTTATATGAACCATTGTTGAGAATTGGAAACTTTTAAAACCATTCTCATTCTCATAATTTATCTCATGATGAAATCACCATTATTTTCAATATATAATTCATGTAACTAACATGGTAGTTGCATAAGTACCAACTCAAGTGTAGAATTTCTAGGGTTGTTATACAAGCATCACTTATGTGTACTAGCAAATATATAGCCACCACCTTCATAGACATGTTATTGTGGCACCTATAGCAATCCCCAATATTAAAAGAGAAAAAAATCACTAACTTCTTGACTATGAATCTATACAAATCACCCCCATATTGAATTTTCCATTGTAACATATTTTATTTTAAAAAATAGATATGTAACGGCTCACAAGCATAAATTACATACAATTAGGCATAGTAGAAACATCTAGTATATATGAATAGTAAATTAGGATTCAAATTTATATCATAAATCTCTAATTTGACACTTTTAAGTCCCTAAAATCCACTTAAATTCTATAAGTGATGAATTTTTGTCAATGCGCCTTCTCTGGAATACCATCTAGACTTTCTAGGTAGCTGACCCTTTAACACAACCATCTAATTTTATTTCACTCCTTTTAATGTTGTCCTTTACTTCTTATGAAATAAATACTCAAATTTCAACTAAATATCTAGATCAAGGTCTTCTATTGAAGATATAAACATCCCTTTATAGTCATTTTCCAACATATAAAGCTCGAAAAGATGTAAGTTCTTAACACTAACAACTACATAAATATTCATTTAAGGAGGCAGATCATATTTTTTAGAAATCTTTCCCACTTTTTATATAATTAAAAATAGACCATATATAAGAGTATTAATCTTATTATATTTACCTTTGATACTTTATTTACTCAAGTATAACCATACCTTATTCTAACAAGGAAACTATGCTCAATCCTATATTGATCATACCTTGATTTGTAATTAGCTTGTGACTCCTTCAACCTCTCTTACACTTGGATTTGAATTTTTTGAATATTCTCAATTAAATTTTCTACTTTTTGGACTTCTTGATCCACTTTTCCATCACTTTATATGTCTCTCTTAGAACAACATCAAATGTGCATAGAGTTAAGTATCCAAAACAAGTTTCAACAGGGGTTTTCAAGTATAAGAATGTATTTATCTATTTTAGGATTGTTTAATATACACTAAATTTTTGTCCTAACACTTACGATGTTTCCTATTATACACTCTCAAGAGTTGTACCAAAGTTCTATTTACAACCTCAAATTTCCCATTAGATTTTAGGTGAAAATTAGTAGACCTTTTTAACCTAGGATCCATCTTCTCCCACAACATGACACAAAACTTCCAATCTTGATCTAAAACAATATAACTAGGAAAAACAATTAACTCACATATTAGCAAAAAATAAATTTGTTACATCATTACCTTTGAGGGTATTCTTACAAGGACTAAGAATTCACATCTTAATAAACAAATCCACAACCCACAAAATATAATTTTCCCCTTCCTTTAAATAGTCAACTTGCCTACAAAATCTATGAAAATTCTTTCCCATGGTCTAGAAGGAACTTATAATTTCATATAAAAACCCAACTTCATTTTACTAGGCTTGATTATACTACATAATACACATCCTTTTTTGAACTTGGAAACATATAATTACATAATAGACCAATAAACATACCCATAAAAATATACAACAATATTTGTAACACCAAAATTTCCTAAATTTTTTGAAGTGTGTGCTTTCCTCATTAGTTGAACTCTTTCCTCCATAAGTACCTAAAACTTACCCAACTTGTCTATCAACCAATCTTAGTGGTAGTAATCTTTCTTAGGATCAAAACTTTCACCTTGGGACCTATTTTATTGAATAAATGGCTCCCCAAAATTCTCATCATGCTTATATCCCTTTATATAAGATTCACATATAAAAATATAACATAGTCACTAACATTTTTTTCCACCTCAAATGGTAGTTACAAGTTAGAAGAATATAAATCTACAACATGAATGATCTTATGTTTGAACATACAAAATACACTTTATTTCTTCACAACTAAGGAAAAAAGTCTTACCACCTATTGTAATGGAATTTAAATGTGCAGATATAGAAGATAAATTCTATATGAAATTCTTCAAATATTTATCCCTACCCACAAATATATTTATTTTGATCACAATAAATATTTTGACCAAATCCTGATGGCCTTTACCTTCTTCAGATCAATCCTCAATTCCCCACATCTAATTCCATGCCCCAAGAATATAATCAATTATTGATTAAAAAATAACATTTATTATCATTCAACACTAAATTTTTTTCCTCATTCATCAACCACATGAAGGCAGTCATTAAATTGCATATCCTAAAAGGTAGAACCAACCACCCAGATAACCCTTGTTTTATTTTGAATGTTTCTTTTCAAATTTACTCTTCCTTAATCCTCACTTGATGATATGTGGATTTTAATTAAATCTTAGTAAAATACATGGCATGCTAAATTTTAACAATAATTTCATTAATCCACATAAGGTGGTGCCTATTTTATATGATTATCTTGTTAAGTGCTCTATAATCAACATACATTCTCCATGAACCACATTTTTTAGGTACTAAAAAAATAGGAGAAACACATGTATAAGTACTAGGATGGATCACACCTTGATTAATAAAATACTATAATGGTTGTTTCACCTCATTGGCATCCTTAAAGGACTACTTATATAACCTAATATTTGAAAGTAGAGTGTTAATTAGAAAATAAATGTCATGTTCAGTAGGCCTATAAGGTGTCAATCTCATAGGATCATGGAAAACCTCATCTAATTACTATGCCAACTCTACCATACACTTTTTCTATTTTTGGTAAACATGCTAAAATAATCTTATGTTTGGTAACTTATCTATCTTGAATATCTCTCAAAAGAAGTAAATCATTATTTAAACAAGAATTAATAAGCATCTAAACCTTAGAGGCACTTAATAAAGATATTTTATAATCACCTAGGCTAAAATGATGTAACTCTTCCCATCGTTCACTAAATGGCATTATTTGGCACTCCTCGTGAAGATAGTGTCATGGATATATAAATAAGGGTTGTCAAATAGTATGCCATAAACTTTTAAAAGCACAACATTAACTATAGCTTGATCAATGAAATATGGATTCAATGATGTTAATATGCATGTTATTTCAGGAGCATCCTCCTTGTTGTGTTAATTAGTCAATATTTCTCATAGAGACTTGTCAACATTCACCATGCCAATGGGATTTCTCAATGAAATAGTGTAGTTAAAAAATATATTTTATAATCACCTAGGTTGAAATAATTTAAATATTATTCCCATGAGTATCATGATAATCCTCCATGATGGATTCCAATTGGTCAATATTTCTCATAGAAATAGAAATGTCAACTACTCCTTCAAGCTTAAAATTTTTATATTCTTCTATTCAGGCATATTTTTCATCATCATGAACCATACTTATGATCTCTTATTTATACTTATGTAAATGTATGTTTCAAAGTGAATGAGGATACCTTGACCACTAACACTAATTCTTACATTTTATTTACATAAAACCAAAAAAATTATTGATATTAAACCAACTCTAATTCTAATATGATCCATAAACTAGATGGATATTCCACACTAAACTTCACAAACATGGATCATGTGACTCTTAGCTCAATAAATGATTGGAATCTAATTGTTTTAGGGTATTATCAATGATAAAAACTATAACAATTGTTAAAAATAAAATATACAACACATTACATAAAAACATGAATCAAAAGAATAATAAAAGCATAGAATGAACAAAAGAGTTGTCATAGAGAAACCCAGTATGGGAAAATATTTAGTGGGTGAGGAATTTTCACTCCCATTCCACTATTCATTTTAATACATATACAAAGTACTTTAAAAAAATTCATTCAAGGATAAAATTATCACTAAAAATCTATCT
Organism: Torreya grandis; assembly: GCA_037957365.1. Taxonomy (NCBI): domain Eukaryota; kingdom Viridiplantae; phylum Streptophyta; class Pinopsida; order Cupressales; family Taxaceae; genus Torreya; species Torreya grandis. Next base: position 1,557,446 of record JARHVA010000655.1, on the reverse strand, counting down.
AAAACATGCACATAAAACTTTCCTACATTTATCATACACCACTCAAATTTTTAACATAGTCAAACCAATAATATATAGCTAAGAAAGAATGAGACAATAATAAAAGCGACAAAAAATTACAATGTGAAATGTAAATCCAACCTTAACACTTGTCACTATATATTTTGATTGTCTTTATCTTGCATAAAACCTGTATTTATGTTAGTTCAATGTTGAATACCTCCAAGAAGTTCAAATGAACTTTCACTTTAAATTGGATTTTTTTCAAATTATCCCATTCTCATTATTTTTCTTGTGGTGAAACCTCCATTTTTTACAATCTAGTAATTTCTAAACCATTGGAGTGGCTACATAACTATCAAGGTAGTTGAAAAACTACTAAAGTGGTTACACAAGAATCACCTATGCATATAATACCACACAAACTGATGGTTTCATCATCTATAGCAAATCCCTCATTTTAAATAGTATAAACTAACTACCTTCATCACTATGAAGTTATCCAGATCACCACCATACTTACTCTACCACTATAACATATTGATCTAAAATTTTGAATATAAAATTTCATACATTAGTGTCTTAAAATTATGAATTACATATAATTTGGCATACTAGAAACATATGCTATACTTGATTAATAATTAGGATCCAACTTTAGATGATGAAGACATTTTTCATAGAGTTTTGAAACTCTTACCTTGTCCCCTTATTTATGGATTAGCCATGAAAATTATTAGGGTTAAAAGCTTATAAAAAAATGTTACTTGAGAATTATACTATTTTTATCATGTTACTAAGACAAATTTAATGATTCATATATTGTAAAAGGGTACAAAAATTCAAAAAAGACAAAAATAATAAAAAATAGAATTAACAAAAAGAAATGTTTTTTTTATCACCTTTCAAATATGATTACAATTAAATATATATTTCATCAAGGTGTGAAGAACTTGTAGACTCATTTCTATTTTTTAGGTAAAACCCACTTAAATAATAATTTACTAGAAGAACTTGTAGACTCATTTCTATTTTTTAGGAAAAACCCCTAAAATAATAATTTACTAGAAAAAAATTCCATTTTAGATTAATTTTTTTGTTATTTTAATACTTAAACAACATTAAATAGACACTAAACTCAAATTTTAAAAAATTAGCAAAAAATATTTCAAAAATTGAGGCTCTAATACCATTATCAGTGAAATTACTTAGATAATGTTTACCTTAACTCTAGTTTTATGTAACATAAGGAATAAATTATTAACATGAATAGATTTATCAATATAGCTATAAAAATACATAATTTAGATATATCCAAGTGGATAATAATGTCAACAATATAAAATGATAAATTTTAAATCTATTTTGAGTCAAAATTAATCAAATAAATAGTTTTAAACTATAGAAATTTAAATACAAGAAATATATAAATCTAAATGTAAAATACATAATTTACAAAATTATATATAATCTAAAAAAATTAAATTGATAAAAATGTGTGAAAATGTCCCTCAAACTAATTCTATGATGACTATAATTATAAACTAGATGGAAATACATGTAAACTATATCACAACTAAAAATAGGAATTCAAACTTTATTGGGCCAATGTCATGCTAGGAGGACAAGGACACACTACAACCTTGTCTATTAATTGTGGTTATATCCTAGTTGACTATGCGATTGATTTTATGATCTAAGCATTTTTAACCATCTATTATGGTTTAATAATTTTCTCTATGTCCAAATTTTACATGCGAAAGACCTAAAAAAAATCTTAGCTATTACACAAAGCATAACAGAGGTAAAATGGCAAATAGGACTCAAGTCAATGTAGTTATCCCTTCAAGAGTGAGTGTGTGAATTTTGTATATATAAATATATATATATATATATATATATATATATATATATATATTTATATATATATTTTATTTACTGAAATTTAGTGCTCTTGAATTAAAATAAAAGTTTTTCATACTTTCCCTATGATTATTACAATACTTTATAATTGAAATTAGAATAAATAGTAATCTTTTGCTCAATATGTAGTATTATTTTCCAATTGGTTGTTAGATATGATTTGAAAGGCCTTTATATGATTATATAGAGGAAAATTTGAAATATTTAAAATAACTAACTTTTTTATAAGTGTAGGAGTGGTAAGATGCAATAGCTCAAATTAAAAAAGTTACCATTGGGGCACATGGGATATGGTCACACTACAACCCTATCTAACCTAGTGTGATCTTATCCCAGAAAGATAAAAATTATTGTAATTGGTCTAAAAAGAGTCTATAATTAGAATAGGGATGTCTGAATAATATTCTGAGGGTTTCAAGATAATATATATTAGTGAACAAATTTGTATATATTTCAAGTTAACAAAATGGTGAATCAACCAAACAAGGTAAGGATGTCAAGTTTAAACATTTTTAAGTACCTAATAATTGATTTTATGTGTCTACATTTTACCTTTATTTATTCTAATGATGCATCAAACTGAAATTACTAGATTAAATTAGATGTTAGCCTAATTTTGTACATGCACTTTGTCTTTTGTTATGAAGTTTGATCATTCAAGATGACTTAATGTGAAACCTTCAACAATGACACTAAAATTAGTTAATGTTCATATTTTAAGATTGAAAATATAAAACTCATAATTTTAAATTTTAAAAGAGAGCAAGGAAATTATACACCTGAAAGAGTATGCAATCTAATTTCTTTGTAACTTTAAATAGATAAATGTGTGTGTTGCCTTACTAATCCACTTGGAGAAATCTTGAATATGTGGTGAATTTAGAGTGATCAAGTCTCAATTTGAAAAACTTATATATCCCTTTATTTGGATAGATTATATACTCCAAATCTCATTTGATTGTGTAGAGTAATATGTAAAATAATTGAAGGAGTGGAACTAATAACTGTGGCTCACTACTTTGAAAAAGTGTAACCATATATGTGTAGTGTCACTAGACTCTAACATGACCCACATGCAACATCAATATGAATCACATAATTGCAAATAAATCTAGATTATATTTTGAAAATTTATAACTTGGAAACTATTGAACTTGAGAAATTTTGTAATTTCCATGTAGGAACATGAATATGAATGAATATCATGCCCCATGTAACTATATTGAACTAATATTGAATTCCATTGAACTGATATTGAATTCCATTTGAACTTGTAATTATTTGAAAAATTTTAACTGTAGGAATGAGTTCACATGCATGTCACATGCCCCTATAATTTGAAAATGTTGAATAATGTTGTGATTTAAAAAAAGGTATAATGCCATAAATCTAGATTGTGTTACTTAAGAGAACTTTAAACTTTTAATACAAGCCCAATTTGATGCCCTGTTTTGAGATGAGTGATGTATCCTACAAGTCACTTATCTCAAAAGAGAACTTGTAATATATGTGAAATATATAATCATGTAGTATGACTTTGTATAACTGAAATAAATTGCATCATAGTACTAAATATAACATTTAATTTTATATTAAACATATGTTAGATAGATATATCATTGAATCACATAAGTAGTGTGCATGATATATATCATGGAATAAGATTAAAAATAGAAATAATTCATGTTGTGAATCATGGCACCATAGTAAAAAATAATGGTCATACAATAAATGTCACATATTGTTCATATAATGTCACACATAAGGCCCAAGGGCCACAAACATGGGACATGTAAATGTTACAAAATAAAATAAGTCTAAGGGCCATACAAAAATGGTATGATAATAACATTCAAACAATAAAATTTATATATTGCACACATGCAGCTAAGTACCACACACAATAAACAATAAAGTCCTAACTTATCATGTATTAAAGTAAGAATGTAAAATTGGCATAGATGTAAAGATATTAGTTTATAATAATCATATATATCAATGTCATTTTAAGTGAATAATATATCTATGAAACACAATGTAAGGTTTGAGTGTTTGGAAAAACATTTATATGATATACATCTCAACATGATAAAGAGGTTGTTTATATATACAATCTATTTAAGTGTTCATGAACAACAAAAATATGCTCCCAACTTAGCAAGGTTGTTGGGTAATAAGGGAAACTTAACATCAGAAAACCATGTAAAAGTATGTCATGTATCACACTCAAATACCTTGTGAAAAGAATTGTGTATTTAAAATTGAAATATGTTATCTACTTATCATAAATTAAATAGCATATGAAAATAAACTAATAACATTTGGAAATGCTTGTAGGTCTTGATTTTGAATTTTTTAAAATTTTAAATTTTTTGATACGTGTGTGTGTGTGTGTGTGTGTGTGTGTGTGTGTGTGTGTGTGTGTGTGTGTGTGTGTGTGTGTGTGTGTGTGTGTGTGTGTGTGTGTGTGTGTGTGTTTGTTTGTTTGTGTGTGTGTGTGTGTGTGTGTGTGTGTGTGTGTGTGTGTGTGTGTGTGTGTGTGTGTGTGTGTGTGTGTGTGTGTGTGTGTGTGTGTGTGTGTGTGTGTGTGTGTGTGTGTGTGTGTGTGTGTGTGTACATAATTTTTACTATATTTAATTTTGAAAATTTTGAAATATATTAATAAAAAATACTTGAAAATGGGTCCTAATAATCAAGGTTTTAAAAAGAGAAGTAGGAGGGATTCAAGAACTCCTCAACAAGGTGATAAAACATAAAATGGCAAGAAAGAAGACTATAAATTTCCCAAATGTATATTCAAAATAATTATATCAATGTAAATAATGATATTCATTCCCATAATGGGAAATAATATAGGTGTACTCATGATAATTTAGAGAAATATATGTAATCATGTAAGTGAAAAGGAATTCATAGCATAGTTGATATGAGATAGTAAGCAAGTGGAATGCCATAAAGCATGTGCATGGAGAGAATTTAATATATTTATTTTTTTATTATTTGAATTAGTTTGGAAAATAATAAGGTAATTACCCTAAAGGAAAAATTCAAGAAAATAACTAGTGAAGGTAGCAGTGACGGGTCGAGTAGAAGAATAAGAGTTTGAAAAAAGAAGATTAAAGCTAAGGAGAAAGAGAACAAATTCAACACCACACACACTAGGATTCATGATTAGAAAGATGTAATGGATTCTCCCAAAGAGATGGAGGAGTCATTGAAATAATTTTTAGTGTCTTTATTTCCTTTGGTTTTTTGTTAAACTTTGGGTGAAGTATGGTTGAAGTTTCAAAAATGTTTATGTGCTTTTTATCTACCTATTAGTTATAGGTTAGTTGTTAGTTTTGTTTAATTTGGATTTTCACTATTTTATCTTTAATCTTGTAATAGGTCCTAGGATCCTTTCAAAACCCACATTTTTTCTCTTAAGTAAAAAATTACACCAAGGAAAAATCCAAGGTCTATAATAAATCTTGGAATGGGGATAGAAAAAGTAACAATTAACTAAAATAATTGGATGCTATATACAAATGAAAATGCAAGTAACTAACCAATAACTTAATTAGAGGAAAGTTCCCATGCATTTTTCACATAAATGGTATAGCCAACCACTTTATTTTATGATAAACCACCAAGTGGAATAGGATGTTATTATGTGGAGTCATTTGATCCATTATATAGTAGAATAGGTTTTGTATGGTGTATATCAGTAATAATTATATTAGATGTCTTTGATGGATTATACCCTATTATGTGTTATGGTAATTATGTTCTCATTTGAAACATTGATCATTGCACTATCTTGTTTAAATGTTATAGAATCATAATTATTACTAAATTTAGATTCCATTAATCTTTGGCAAGATCTTCTAAGGATTACACTATATTTCTCTACAGTAGTATTAATTTGAAAAATGTGGAACATGGTTTAGGTTCAATAGTGATTGGTAGTATGATAGGTCATATACAATGGTATGGTTATGTAGCTTTGTTGATATGTTTTGTACCATATCCAAGATTATAATAAGAGATATATTGCATATATTAGCTTCTTATACGTGAGTGACTACAACATTAGTACTTTTTTTACCATCTATAAGTGGTTTAATAATGAGAGGCTCCATATAAGAATAATGTTTTTATGGTCTCACTTTTGTAAACATGTCTATATGATTTACCTTAGAGATTGAATTTTATTTTAAAGTGTTTCTATTAATAAATCATTATGTAAAATGCTTTTGTATTGATTTGGTATTTTCACCTCTTCTTGTTGCTCTGTGTGATTCTTTAATTCCCTTTTTGTGCCTTTTATTTGGGAGACATGATCACTATAGTATAATTGTTAGATTCAACTAATGTGAATAATATTATAGTTTTTTGAGGTATTTTTGAGATCCAATTTATTTGAAATGAGTGTGTTTCCCTTATTTTATATATAATTGATGTCTCTATGTTCACCTACTCCAACAAATGTAAATAAATAATGAGATAAGTAGTCATCTTCATTAATGTGATTAAAATTTAACTTTCATAGTTGATCATCTACAACAATCTTAGATATAAAAAAAATAAATATTTGGAATTTATGGATAATGATGGTTCCATGAGAGGATCTTGTGCTTTTGTAAAAATTGAAACTTTTTATTTCTCTTGTTTGATAGGTCCTCCTATCTGGGGATAAATTGGAAATTTTTATGTAGCTTCCTTGATAGGCACCTCTATTTTCTTAAGAATTTAAGAAACTTATGTGATATAATTTAAATTACTTCATCCACCCACTTATAATTATGCATTTGATCCATTGGAATTGGTTAATTAGTTGGTATAAGAATGACCTTAACAATTTGTGATTGTGCCATTTTAAAATATTAAATGGGTGTATCATGAACTATAATTATATAAACATGTGTATAACGTAAAATCTTGATGAATCAATGAAATTTAGAAGTTATAGCTTCAAATAAATTAATATAAGGCCAATAAAACAATATATTATATTGTAATTGATTAGGTATGACTTAAAAAAAGGTAGATATCATTTTGGGACCTAGTAGTTTATCTAATTTGGTAGTTCCAAATATTTGTTTTGTAGTAATATTATAGAGATGTATAGGTTACCCTAATATTTTAATATTATTTGTATTGAATTCCTATTTAATTATGAAGTAGTAGCTCAAAATATTTATCCCAAAACCACTACCAACTAATGATTGCTTGACTAGATTTCCATGTATTTGAATTTAAATAATAAATAGCATGTTTTATTCAATGATATACTTGGGAGATATGTCTTATTTATCATGATTAAAATTATTTTTAATATCCTTGAAGGTATTCATGATATAATAAAACTAATTTGGTTGTGTAACCTTAGGAAGAGTGGTATCTCACAATATTGCATATAATATATCCTTATAAGTTGGTGATTTTTATAGTAGTTATAGAAATATAAATAATGGTTGTAGTGTTACGCAATTGGTCATTGAGATCATAGCCATTAGGTTGAGAAAAATGCCTTAAATGAGGTAGAGGATAATTATCATATGAATAGTAGGATCAAGTTGGGGAGGTAAAGATGGTCATCCTCTTCTAGTTTGAATAACATGAACATGGGAATATAATATGAGTTGTGGGTGAATAATAGGAATAGTGTAATGAATATAAATATGTTAAGGAGGAGGTGGAAAAATCATAAATGGTTGTGCATATGATATTTGGTGTCTAATCATGATAGGAAGTAACTCAGATTGGATATAATAACAATAATTATTATCAACAAGAGATGACATATGGTGTCTTTATCTACAAGGAATAAACTCTTATTTATATATGAGACCTCCTCTTTCAATATTATGTGAAAGCATTATGCACTCTTACCTAAAAATGGTGGTAAATATCTCTTGTGGTGATATAAAAATTTTAGTATATCTATTATAGGATGTAATATTTTAATAATAAGAATTGAAAAGTGCTTCAATGTCTATATTACACATTTTATCCTCTTTATTTGATATATATCTTATCCATGATTTTACATAATTAATAACATGTTGAAAGGGAATATAATATGAAGTAATAATTTTTGTAATCCTAAGTAACATATGAGAAACACCTTCATTCTTTGATCTAATTATGAATAAAATACAATATGAATAAAAAATTATAATGATTAGGAATACAAGACAAGTAAAATTCAAGGTATAAAGGGTGTTATAGGAAAGGGTTTGAATTATTATGTGGAAACTCAAATATACTTGCTTGTCCATTGATTATTTTATGTCAAATGTTTCATAGCACTAACTACAGGGGGAAAACCATGCACAAAACCCATAAACCTCTTTTTGAGCGTATAATAAGAGTAAATTCCACAAACAATATGCTCTTCTTAGGTGCACCATAACTAAAATGGCTAAAAGAGGATTCATATGGTATAAACAAGGGACCCTAGGTGTTTTGGATATAACATAAGGTACATGGAAACTTAATTCTATGTTTAGTGTTGTACAATGGCTATGAATATCAAGGTAAAACTCCTTACACCATGTTACCTCTTCGCCCAGAACTATAGTCACTAAGTATTTTTTAAATATATTGATACATAGTTTCTAAAAATAATCATGATAAAATATAAAAGAAGATTCAGAAAATTTGTGAAAGGAATGAAGAAACTATAATTTTTTTGAAATTAGAAATTTAAGATGAAACCTTATACCACAAAAAAGTCAAGTAAGCAATCAAGCAGTATTCTTAAAATAAAATGTTAGGTTCAACATAATGTTTAATCTATTTTGAGTTGAAATGAATCAAATAAAAAATATCTAAACTATTCAATATGAAATATAATAAATATACATATTTAAATTTAAAATAGAGAATTTACATAATTAGAAATAATCTAAAAATAGTAAATTTATAAACAAGTGATCAATCATCCTTCAAATTTATTTTATGTTGATTTTGCATGTTAACTATGTCTATAAATTAGATGAAAAGATCTACAAACTATGTCATGTCTATAAATAGGAATATAAACTTTGTTGGTGTAAGGTTGCACTAGGAGGATAATGATGCATTGTGACCATGTCTATTGATTGTAGTCACATATTACTTGATTGTGTAATTTATTTTCCTATTTGAGCACATGAAATCATGTACAAGGGCTTACTAATTTTATGTGTGTCTTAAATTTCTATGAAAAATACCTATAAAACAAAAAAACTAGCTCCTACATAATAAAAATAATAGAGATCAAATGTCAAAACTGGGGAATAGATTTATGGGAATAACTAAGCTACCCTTAGAAAACCCCATGTAATATTATTTTTTTCCTACTCAATTAACTTTTTAAGGTTATTAAGTGTAAGCCCTAGGTTTTTAAATGGGTTGAGTACAATAAATCAAGGTATAAAATATGTAATTAATATAACCACTAATTTGTGAAAGAACTAAGTTAAATTGATATTTATAATAATAGCATTGAATGAGATAAATGAATACTTAGTTAGAAAATGCCTGAGTTGAAGGATATGGAGGCTAGAAATTGGTACATGAACTATCTTAAGTGTCACAAATAATATCTAAGTGTCAAAAACCCTCATGGAAAATAGTACCCTACCCTAGATATTAGCATTGTGGCCCTAGTGTCCATTTATGGTGCTAGTGTCCTTTATGTGAAAACTATTCTAAGCTTCTAGAAGCACTTGTGTTTGAGTTTTACAAGACTATTCCTATGTGGACAAACATTGATCCATTATATATAGCCTATTATGACTAATTTTGTATGCAAAACCTAGACCTCCATGTGATTAGGGTATGTAATTTGGCACAAGTATAAAATGTGTCATGTTAGTTGGGTAGGTTGGACATCCTCAACACCATATTATGAAGAGAGTTCCTTACATAGCAATACTCTGAGGAGGGATCAAGCTCGATGTAATTTTCCTTACCTAAGTGTACAAGTGGAGCTATTACAAATGTCAATTTGAGTGCCTTGAGTTAGGCTTGAGACTATAAATATGAGTATTCTAATATTAGGAAGGTTTTACATGACTATATGTTTAATTAGGGAAAAATAGGGATTAGTAACCTTGATTATGCATAATTTTTTTATCTTATTTGCGTGTATTTGCATCTAATTTTTATCTAATGGATAAAGGGATAAATGTCTTGTATAAATACTGATATTGTGTTCTTTCATGGTTTGAAATAGGTCTATGCTGACCTTAATTGTCTTAGGAATTAAAAACATATCCATTAGAGCTAAAAAGAGTGAAAAGGATAATAACACCCAAATAAGAACATTAACATTATGGCGCTAGTGTCTAGTTATGGTGCTAGTGTCCAAGTGATAGAAATTGAGGTACTAGGGGTTTGGATGCCCAAGGAAGGGTATAGGACTGATTTTGAGATATTTGGGGATGTGTGTAGCCCATAAAAAATCTAGATAAGTATCTAAATAGGCTCTATAATAGGTCTAGGGATAAGCTAGGAAAGGGTGGTATCAAGTAACACTCTTGGCACTCAAGTGACATTTTTAGATGATTAAATTTTCCACCCCATTATTATATAAGTGTATTAAAGTGAAATTACTAAGATAAAGGAGAAATAAGTGTATGTGGACTTACATATGAAGAAAAATCCATGAATTTGGATTTGAGTATGTGAAGCATGCTCTATTACATGTCCTATAAATGAAATGTGCATAGATCAATCCTTATTTAAGAGATATAAAATTAAAAAACAAAAATAATTAAAGAGATAAGAAAGAGGAAAGGAATGAAAAAACCACATTGGGTATGTGAACCATTGTATAAACCTAGCGACATCCTTTGTGTGTGCATGTAGATAGTGATCAAATCAGTAAATAAATTGGATTGAGCTAATAGCTTGCTCATTCCCCAAGTGTAGGTGGCTCAATAATTCAATCCAATTTTGAATCCATATTTGTCCACCCCTACTTAATGGATCATGACATATGAATATCTTGGATTAGATTGATGGCTTATCCAACCCTTTTACGTAGGTGGATCAAGAACTCAAGTAGACTATGACTCCATTATTGCCTACCCATGTGTAGTAGATGCATTTGTAACTAAATTATGTAATGTAATTAAATATGTAGATTGTAAATGAAATTGTATATAATGTCTCTATGGCCACTCAAGAATTATGGAATGAAATTTGGCCTGGGGGCCTCTTGAGCACTTGGGTATGTAGCTCAAGAAATACATGGTAATGCCAACCACTATAGATGGAGTAAGGCATCAATATAGTGTATTACTTGGAACATGGTGTCTAGTGTGTATAGCTTAAATAATACATGGAGTATTCCATTCCATCTAATCAACTAGTGTAAAAGTGAGCATATAAAAACAATGTGCCATGTACATACCCCAAAATTTGATATTTGAGCATATGGATTTTGGATTGAGGTATAAACATTTGTATGAGTATCTAAAACTTAAACAAGAGTGATCATGATACACATGATGACTCCAATATAATAAAATTGGTATGATTTTATGTATAATTAAGAAAAACTAAGCAAATACTAATAATATATAACTAAATATGTGCAAACCTAGATTATAAGTATTGTGACTTTCTAGAAAATCTAGATTTTTCTAATTTTAGTGATAGTGGACAATAGTTCCATACATTAGACAATAGTCATGTGTAACTAGTGTCCACTTTTGGTATTGGTTTCTAATTTTTATATTTTTTTACCAAACTAACTTCGATCTCTGTATGACTATTTTCCACTATGTTATTTTGAAACTGGGCTCTGCATTATGTGCCTACATTTTGGAAACTATACTCAAGAACATTTTGCATGTCCCAGTCTCTATGACAAACCTCTATGAATTTTCCCTATTTTTATGGGAGTTGTTAAACCTATGAAATAACTATCCTCAAAATAAAAAGCTCTACATGATATGTGTTAGCTTGAGCATAAATGATATATATATATAATAAACCAATACATTGTGTATACATGAAATTGGAATGTAAAATAATATAATCATAAGTTAGTAATGTATAATTTATGTTAGATATACCATTCACAAGAATATCAAGATATATATAACAATGTAAGCATGTGTATGAATAACAAATTTGAGTAATAAACTAAGTAGTTATTTAGGGGGATGAGGCATGATGTCCGTCAATGCACCCAAGGAGGAAGGGGAGATGTATGAGGTCCCTCATGGCATCTAAAACTAGAGTGTGTAACAATCAAGAGACAAGTGTCATATCCATGATGCATACATGAAGGCATACATACAACACATGTGAGGCAAATAAAATCATCCAAGGGACCACAATACATGGGACATGGGCACATGTCACTAAATTTGAGAAAAAAATACATATAAGGAGATGTTAGAATGTATACATACATAGAGAAAAAGTAAGGTTGACTTAGATCTATATGGAAGGACATATTCAAATGTCTACATACATACTAAAGAAAGCACAAACAAGGACATGGGCACATGTTCAAATCATACATACATTGAAATGAAGTGGTGTAGAGCCATATAATAATGGCATATTCAAATGTCTATGAATAGAATTAGAAATATAGAGACATAATCAAGTCTCAACTAATAAATATAGAAATGAAAATATGTATGAGTATGTGATACAAATCTGTATAAGAGAAAATATGTACATAAATTGAGTCTAGAGTAATAGTAGTTGACTAAAATCTAAGTAGTATAGGATTATCAATATCATGATATAAACAATGCTAAATATATGAAATAGAGTTTAGAAACATGTAAATTGGAAATTATAACTATATATAAGATGCCCCGAAATGGGTGAATATGTCGAATAGGGAACTTGTGTTTGTGCCCCTAGTGGGTAGATAGTAGTGAATTTGGATATGTGTGATGGACCTAGGTCTTGTAAGTATCTAAAAACATTTGACAAGAATAAGTGAATCATGTATATATGATAAAACTGATTATACTAACATAGATAGAATATGTAATACCTAAAGAGTATAAGAAATGTAAACATGGAAATGCATACAATCTATAATTTATATTTTCTAAATAAATATTTGAAAGTTTATGTTTTTGACCTAGTTTTTGTATTTTTTGAGTATAATCTATGTACAAAAAACATGAAAATTAAATTATATAAAAGGATCAAGAGTGGATGAAATTATGTACAAGTAGAGAGGAATATACTAACCTATTATTATTATAAAAAACTCACTATCAAGGTGTCATGTATCAAACAAAGGAATAACGATCATGTGTGATATGTGAAAAAGTATCTATAGTCTAAGAAAAACTATGATAAGTGATCTATATCTAATGCTATCTATGGAGTAGGGTTAATAATATGAGAAATTGGATGAATTAGCATGTGAACTATGCTCTAAATATATGAAGTTGCCAGAACTACCCTATGAATTATGCTCTAAATATATAAATATATCTAAACTAGCCTATGAGTTATAGGGATATTAGGGACCCATCTAGTATAAGATGCTGTAGTTGACATGGATGCTCTACGTTGAGAACCCTGGGAACTCAATAACATTGATCTCAAAATGAAAGGGGTAGAGAGAGGCTCTCTAGAATCTACAACATGTCTCTGACACAAGGGTCTCTCTAATAAGGGTCTCTATGGGAGACTATACATACATGGTAAAATTTTAAAAGTATACCTCACCTACACTAGTAGATCAATTGAAATATATGTTGTACAAAAAGAAACTATACTTAGAATTGTAACTGGTGGCTATCATATAACTACTTGTGTGATAGGTAAAGGATACTCATATGTAAGGCCCTAAATTATAACCACCTAATTATCATGTATATACTTTAGGAATTTATGTATAGTGTATGTAATGTCTTGAAGTTGTTATATCCATACCCTATGCAATAACATGTCAAATGTTCCTACACTGGGTGTGACTAAGAACCTAGTGGCTACATGTGTTGGCCTAAGCTATAATGGGAGTACAGTTTCCCCAATGGAGCTTTGAACATGGCCACTAAAAACACAATTAATTATATATGTCACATAAATTTCCTACTCTAAATAACTAAAATGTTGTATAAATATAATGGTATACATGTTTACACTTGATCTATTATCAACCATGACACTCTAAATAGGATGATGATCAATGTAGGCTCATACAAAGAATGCATATAAATTTGAATCATCATCAATAATATCCTACTTTTATAAAGTGATGAGAGGTCTAGATGACACTTTAATATGATATACCACATTAATATTATGTAGGGGATGAGTATCCTCTGTAGTAGTATGCTAGGATGTTGGTTCTAGATGTACTTAATATGTGTAGTGAATGCTTGAAGTGCCTCCTCCCTCATTAGCTATATGTTTTGGAAATAGGTTTAACAAATATTTTAAATGCCTTAAATTTCATTTTTTTAACTTTAGGTTCCTTTGTGTGTGTTCCCAATTTAATGATATTGGATTATATCAAATCATGTATCTTATGTCTCAAACTAACGCATCTATTTGGAATAGGGGCTAGTGACCTATATTAGTCACAGAATGCATTGGAATCATAGTTATTTTGAAGAGGTCTTGTCATATAAACCTATTTTATGGGATGGAAAGATATGACATTACAATATAAGATCTGTTGTAAAACACATGCTGGTGATTCTTGAAGATTTGTGAATATTTTCTATTTAGGAGATGATAAAACCAAGTAAGAAGGTGGCATTGAAGCTACCTTTTGATCATTCTTGTTTCACTAGTTTTTTCCTTGTATCCATGGAAGGTTATTAAAATTATTATTAGTTGAATATGATGTAGTTGTGTACTTTATTTTTCCCATATATAGAAGCTTACATTTCCTTTCTTTCACTATGTGGCATAAATCTGTGAATGTTAAAAACTTATTGAATAATATAGCCTCATGCGATGCTAATAGTAGACTTTGTTTGAATATCTTGGATATCTTTATCTTCCATGGGGATAGTCATCTTTGCCAATATATTTTTATATCATAAGACATATTATAATATAGGCTCATTATATTTTTCTTAAGTTGAGACATTTGAGCATATATGAAACTTTATCACTGATGTTGATTGAAAAGTACACCAAAAACATATCTTCTAATGGATTGAATGTTGTGATGGACTGATTTTGAAGGTCATAGAACCATTGTGATTCATAGTCCTTTAGATTACATGGGAATAAATTAGTAAGGAGCCAATCATTGGACACATAGTCTTGACATGTTGTGTGGAAAACTTGTATATGGTGTTCTAATTCAAACTTAACATCATACAAAGTAAGCTTAGGTTCCACAAATATATATGGCAAAGGCATTGATGCTATGTGTTGTGCCAAATGTATGTGTAAAAGAACATGAGAATCCAAGGCATGTGATGGCCTAGTAGAACCATGCTGAAGATGTATAACCTTATCCTATAGATCATGAATCTCATGCATAAGGGATTGTATATTTGGAGATGAGGAATCAGATATCATAGATGTTATTGATGAAGGTTGTTGAGTTAAAATAGGTTGTTGTACAATCTAATTTTCCCCCAAAGTAGGTGTATTAATTTTATTAGATGGGGGAGTAGAAGATTGACCATTATTTGAATTTTTAAGTTTTTAATGGAAAATATTGATAAGGTCATCTTACATATATGAATGTTTAGAAATGAAATCTTACAACTATCTCTTATCAGTTTCATTAAATTAGTTATTGAATTATACCATTTTAGGCTGGGAAGTAGGAAAATAAATAACTATATATTTTAAACTTTTAAAGAATTTTAATCTATGAAATATTACAATAATTAAATACTGAAATAAATCTAATATTTTAGAACTACTATCTAAGCATACAAAATAAAAGGATATAAACCCTAAGAGTGTATAAGGCTAGGGTTTAAATAGTGTTTGAATTAAGTCGAGTTTACCAAATGAATTAAATTTTTAGGGTTATCGAGTGTAAGCCCTATGTTATTAAAGGTTTTGAGTATAGTATATCTGGGTATAAAATATGAAATAAATATATTGACTAATTTGTGAGATAAATGATCTAAATTGATATTTATAATAATAGAAATGGAGATAAACGAATACTTAGTTAAAAACTACCTAAGATGAAGGATTCAGAGGCTAAAACTAGTATAAGACATAGTCTAACTATCACAAATAAGATATAAGTTTTAAAATCCCACTTGGATAATAGTGCCCTACCCTAAATAGTAACATTGTGGTGTTATTGTACATTTATGGTGCTAGTGTCATTTGTGCATTAACTATTCTAAGCTTCTGGGAGTACTTGTGTCTGACTCTACCAAACCTTTTCTTATGTGTAAAAGATGTAATTCATTATGTGTGACATGTTGTAATTGATTTTTTATGCAACCCCAAGACCTCCATGTGATTATGGAATTTTATTTGGCAAAAGTATAAAATATGTTGTGTTAGTTGGGTACACTAGACATCTTCAACACTCTACTATGATAAAAGTTTTTTACATAATAATACTTTGAGGAGGGATAAATCCCAATGTAGTTCTCCCCACCTAAGTGTTGATGTAAGTGAAAGTAAAGCTAGTATGAATGATAGTTTGAGTGCTTTGAGTGAGGCTTGATAGTAAAAATCTATCTTTTTTGAGCTTAGGAATGTTGTAGATGACTATATGCAATAGGGTATAATAGGGATTAATAACCTTGATTGTGCACAAATTTTTATAAGTTTATTTATGTGTATTTTCATTGTATTTACATATATTAGATAAAGGGATAAATTCATTTGTGTGTGTGTGTGTGTGTGTGTGTGTGTGTGTGTGTGTGTGTGTGTGTGTGTGTGTGTGTGTGTGTGTGTGTGTGTGTGTGTGTGTGTGTGTGTGTGTGTGTGTGCGCGCGTGTGCGCGCGTGTGTGCGCGTGTGTGTGCGTGTGTGTGCGTGTGTGTGTGCGTGTGTGTGTGTGTGTGTGTGTGTGTGTGTGTGTGTGTGTGTGTGTGTGTGTGTGTGTTGATTAGGTGCTTATGTGTGATTTGAAATAGGTTTAGGATGACCCTAGGTGTCTTAAGAATTGAAAAGATATCTGTTAGAGGTAAAAAGAGTGAAAAGAACAATAACGACAAAATAAGACATTATCATTGTGTTGCTAGTGTCTAGCTATGGAGCTAGTGTTCATGTGTTATAAATTGAGGAACTAGGAATCTATATGCCTAAGGAAGGGTCTAGGATTGATTTTGAGATATCTATGGATGTGTGTAGCTCACATGAATGTTGGATAAATGTCTAAATAGGCTTTAAGATAGGTCTAGGGCTAAGCTAGGAATTAGTCGTATCAAGTAACACTCTTTGCACTCAAGTGGCATTGTTAGATGATTATACCTACATATCCTAAATGTTCATTGGGATAATATAGTTCCCCCTACTAGAGTGAGTATGTGAAATTTAACTTTACTATATGAATGTAACTAGGATATGATTTCTTGACAATGAGTACCATTGACCTATAATAAAATTTATTTAGACTTAGCCTATGACTAATAAAATGATTCATAATTAGAATTGGAATAAATAGTACTATTATGATCAATGTGTAGTAGTATTTTCCAAATTCTTGCTAGACGTGCTTTGAGAGGCTTTAATATGCTAATATAAAGGAATATTTTGAGTATTTATGTTAATTGACCTTTACAGAAGTGCAATATGGGTAAGATTCAATAAATTCAATTTAAGAATTTATTATTTGGGAACAAGGCACAAGGCCACACTAGTGGATAAGGCCACTTTTTGGCCCTATTTGACCTAGTGTGGTCCTATCCCAGAAGGACAAACTATTAGAGTTTATTTGAAATAATACTATAAGTAGAATAGGAATGTATAAATTATATTATAAGTGGTAATATATTATATACATTAGTGAATGCTCCCATGTATATGGAATAACTTGAGTAATGGTTTTAAACCTACTCTTCCCTATAAGTGATTATGCAATTACATGCAAACTACAACCTTGATTTTGTAGAAGAGGGTGAAGAGAGACTAAAATAAATAATTTTATTGAACGTATATAATATATGAATATTTAAACCTTATATTTAAGGAAGATGAACAATGAAGCTTAATGTTTGGATCTACTCTTGGTATTGATCTTTGATGATCAAATTTTATCTTAGTGGTTGATCTCTTGATGCCCCCTTTAAAATGGTATAAGATCACACACACACACACACACACACACACACACACACACACACACATAGTGTCCTCTAAACATTATACATGTAGACTAACTGTATAGATGATAATGAGTGAAGTTAAAGGCTCATGATCAGTAGTAATGAGAAAAAGATAAAAAAAGGTTTAAAAAAAGGTAGATTCATTTATCACATGTATCTGCCCAAGGAAAACTCACATAGGGCCTAATTATTACCTAGAATGAAAAAGATTTTTGATTCTTAATGAGGATCATGATACTCAATGAGATTTAATCCATTGATGCTAACATATAAATTCTAATAAGTTTTATTTGTTATTTTAAGGAATATAAACCAATGTGGGCCTGTAGAAGTCTTAGAAACATGGATCAGTAGGAAAATTATCATAAAATATGGATAAGACACTATGTAAAAAGGTCATTTATAAAATTTAGGTGTCCACATAACTCCACCACTTTTTAATGTCTATGTGAGTGCCAATGAAGTTGTGATTGTTGTTATGAATTAGCTTTACATTGTGGGTATTTACCAAAAGGTAATTAGTAACTAGTTAGTTAGTATTTGGTAATAGTTAGTTATCAAAATATTGTCATAAACAATATTACGATAATTGGTTTGTTACATATATTGTTGGTAATAATAATATAATACCTACAAGATATTATAGGATATTTGGAGGTTTTATAGGTGAGATATTGGTGGGATATTATAATATCCAATAATAGGGATTAGTGCCATATATATTTGTATTATGTTCAAATGATTTAATGAGAATAAAGAGAATAATATTATTATGTGTTAAAATATTTATTATGTATTCAGCTCTGTAGTGCATGAATTAATTCTTTATATCATCTCTTTGAATTTTTAACAGTGGTATCAAAGCGGTGTTCTATTAGAGATGGGCTTATGATATTTTGTGAGGGGTTGTCATTGTTTACTTCACCCCTAAAAATGAGTGACATTTGCTTTGTGAAGATTTTGTAATTTTTATTTTTTGAAATTAAGACATTAGTTTTATAGTTTATATTTTATTATGATGCAATACTAATATCAAACTTGAGCATATTTTACCATTCATGGATTTTATTACTGCATAGTTCCATGTAGAAACATAGAAGTATGTGTAATTATACTAGTTTGGCATATATATGCAAAGAATCCTATCCTAGGTTAACATGCCTATCAAAATACCATTAATACTTAATGAAAATATCTATCCTACAATTTTAGCATGATAGGTGAACTATTCTATGTGTCCATCCATAAATTAAAAAAAACACAACTGCACCTATACCAACATGTCCCCATTCGAATCTGCTTTCAACATTTATAATTTTTACCACTTTGGCATTTTTACAATATTTAATTATTCATTGACTAATCGATACTCTCATATCTACCATTAATACACATTTTTTGAAAAATTATATAATATATAGATCTATTTCACTTGAATATGTTGTATTTAGTTGAGAAGATCGAAGGAGTCCTTAACTACATCCTTGATTTGAACATCCACAGATCCCAATCTTAGCTCAATTTAACCATCATTACATCCCATCAAGTATAGTAGAGGTGCTTACTCAAGATTCATATAGATCCATATTCCTACTCAAGGATTGACATCACCATTCCTCAAACCATCTACCTTGATATCCATCTAAAATGTGGCATAATTTTTTGAAGTGCTATAAGGTCTAAAATTTGGTGATTCTTTTTACCTAGAGAGTCATAGTCAAATTTAATATGTGTGTTACTATAAATTCATTTATTATTAGTCATTTCATATAAAAGTATATTTATGGATAGGAGGTGTGAATATAAGGTATAAATTTTATAGTTTAGATAATTAATTGAGTCAATATTAATATAGTTAGAGAATATTTTGTATCAATAGTCAATTTTAGGTTTATGGGATTTATGTGTTTATCTAAAGTTAAAATGTTTTTGTGTTGTGTCTTTATCAAAAGTCAAAAGTTATAAAAGTCAAAGAGTAATGCTTTTATCAAAAGAGTCAAGTCAAATAATTTAAAGTGTCAAAGTCTTTGTAGTGCATTATTAATTGTGTGTAGTCATTTTGTTAATATTGTCAAAATGTCAAAAAATATTCAAAAGTATAAGGACACATTATAGCTTGTACATGACATATTATATATCAAATGTGTCAGTCTTGTGTAAGGGACCCCATTTTAGTCAAAATGACATACACTTGACCTCTATGACATCATCTATTAAGTGAGAAGCTTCACTAAGTAGAGGCTAGAGGATACATGAGGTTTTGAGGTCTTTCAATGACCTCTCATCAGCGACCAACAATGGGGTTGTGCCAATGATGTGGTGACATTTTGTGTGGTGTTTTTTTAATATTTTCCATTATATGCTTGTAAAATAAGAATAAAAGTATATACTTATTCAATATTTATAATTTGTGTCCAAATTCCAAACATAATTCCCTAATGTAAAAACATTTTTAAGGGATTGAAAGCATCAATGTAAGTTAGTTCATGGATATTGAAAGGGTTTGTGGTAGAGATCTAAAAAACCATAGGAGGTGAATAGTGTTTTGATAATAGTTAGGAAAGTAGTTACTACAAATATTCCACAACTACCTTACTTCTTTATAGATATGACCCTCAGTGACATGTCTGTTACAATCAGATAAATTAAATGCAAGATGTGTTCCTTCACATATTAGTCATCATGTGTAACAATATTATGTCATTAGTATGTATACCTAAGTGTATGTAGTGGCATATAGTTCTATTCATGCCAATTCTTAGAGATAAATGTTATTCTTGTTCATATCAAGGTTTATGGTAAACCTATAAAACCATGGGACGAGTGAAGCTCTCTTTTTATAAAAGTCATAAGACAAATAGGGCATGCTACAATGGGTGAGCATATTTCAGATAAGAGTGTGAATATTTTTGCACAATGTAAATACTATGGGGGAGAATGTTAAGAATTAGCTTTTACATTATGGGTATTTACTAAAATAGTAACTAGTTAGTTAGTATTTGGTAATAATTAGTTATCAAAATATTGTCATAAACAATATTACAATAATTGGTTTTTTTTGTTTTGTTGTTTTAGTGTTTCTTTCTAATCATCTTGGTCATGAAGGGCCTGTTGAAACTTTTGTATCTCACTCTCATGGTTTCAAGTCCCTATAAAACTTGGGGTTACCTTATCAATTAAAAAATAATTAGTTTGTTGTATATATTATTAGTAATAACAATATAATACCTATGAGATATTATAGGAGATTTAGACGTTTTATAGGTGAGATATTGGTGAGATACTAAAATCCCCAATAATAGGGATTACTACCCTATATGTTTGTATTATGTTTGAATGATTTAATGAGAATATAAAGAAGAATATTATTATTATGTGTTAAATATTTAGTCTATATTCAGATCTATAGTGCATGAATTAATTATTTATATTAACTCTTTGAGTTCATAACACTTGCATCAAATTATGAATATGAATATTTTTAAAATTCATAACTTTACTTACCTAGGGAAGAGTGGGGGGTTTTGATGCATAATAAAGATAAGATTAAATTCACATAGGTTATTTGGTGTACCTAAAATAAGTGATAATTGATACATTTATTCAATGATCATGAGAAATATTTAAATTTTGAATTTTTAAAATTTGAATTTGAAAAGAGAGCACAAGAACAAATAAACTTGGTTGATATTTTCTCCAAACATTGTAGCAAATAATTATGGTTCTAGACTTTGTATATGTGTTTAAACATAACCAATACTTATATAGGATTCACAAAGGCCCAATACACTTCTTGTTCAATTTAATAGGAAAAAAATCAAGTTTAATTCAATTCATTAAAATTGACTTATTTTTATTTTTTTAAATGCCTATATATATGCTAGTTATAATTAATGAATTAACATCTAGTCATGTCCCATATTATCATGTGACATTTTCAAATATCATAGGAAATATAATATCATATCAATAATAATGAAAAATGGTATGATAACCTTGAAAAACATAATATGAGAATAACGTGTATGCCCCAAATGTTAATAATATGCTCCTATTTGGGATAGATAAATCAATGAGAACACACACAAGTAACATTACCCCATAGATGCATGGTAGAAATAAATAAAAATTATTTACCTATCAAGGTTAGTAATATTCATGATATAAATAATGGATTTAATTATATAATATAATAATGAATTGCACTCGAGTTATGACCTCACAAGTTATTGACTAGACAAATTAGTGAGACAACATGATAGGACTAACAAAAAATGAAAATAAGAAGATCCTCTATGTACAATAATTCACAATAAATAAATCACATGCAAAAATTCACAAAAATAGTGAATATAACCATGTAGATATTTAATGAGATAAAGGTGAGTTAAAGACTGGGCTAGTTTGATGAGATCAATAGAGTGTATTTATTCTAAAGACTCAGGAAGTAGTGAGATGAGATTAAGAGCTTGATGTTTAAACTCAGATAGAAATAAATCTCATACAAATTTAAAGATATAATGACATGAAGGAGCTCAAATCAAAATATCTAATGGATGTATTTTAAAATCTGGAACATTAAAGCTTGGAAGCATATAAGGATCCAACACGTTAGAACTTGATCCAATGGATGTTTTTTAAAGTTAATTAATTTGAATAAGAACCATCAAATCATGACATAAAACTTAATATCAATGGTCAATATTTAAATATATGTTCATCTCAATGTTCAAGCGAAGGAACTTGTAGTTAGGCCATAAAATATGACACAAATAATGAAATTGATCATTTTAATCAATAATTTTTTTGTAATATGGCATGTGCATAAAAACCATATCCAAGTATACGATGAAAATATTAATGAGACCAAGAATCATGATAGTGAGGCATAAGTTCAAGATGTGGGAAACTTTATAATAAAGATAGGAACTAAAGTCCATTAAAAATGGCATGATTTGCTAGTAAATAAGTGTGAACACAGAGAAGATATAAACTCTAGATCAAATACTTGTGTGTGTGTGTGTGTGTGTGTGTGTGTGTGTGTGTGTGTGTGTGTGTGTGTGTGTGTGTGTGTGTGTGTGTGTGTGTGTGTGTGTGTGTGTGATCTAGGATATATGCAACAACTACTAATAGAATTAAATTATGTCAAATAGAGAAATATAGAGACACAGAGATAGAGGGGCAGAGAAGAGAAGAGAAGGGAAGAGAAGAGAGATGAATTACATTACATAAGTAGTTAAAGACTAGACCTATAATAAATAATAGATAATTGGATTCATTTATGACTCTATATTGAAATTTGGAGTTGTAGCTCCATATAGATCTGATTGGTGGGTGCCATTAGATAAGCTAAGTTGGTGCTTAGTTAGCAAGTGGGTGCTTTCTTAGAGTAGGTGATATTAAATCAAGGGATCAATGTCTCCTTAGATTTGGTGCCCTTAAACATTGTAATCGGTAAGGTTCTTGATTATGAGGCTAGATTACAATAGTAGATTCTAGAAGCTATTCTCATGTTGGTTTTTCCCATATTGGGTTTTCCACGGTATATTTAGTGTTATGCAATTTTTTTGTATATGATATCTACATATATTTATAGTTTGAATTAAATTTTTTAAAAAGGACTAAATTAGTCAATCTACTGATTCACCCCCCTCTCAATAGATAGTTTTGTTCCAAAAAATTTTTCCATGTAACTCATGATACATCAAAAACACCTATAATCCCTTAGTTATACCATAGGAAACTTAATTTATCCCTTTGATTTATGGTGTGCTTGAGAGAAAAAAATTTCCCAGAGAAGTTACTCTAACTATACCCTCAAATATGAGATAGACATAAACATGATTTAATGTATGTAGTTATTGCTCTAAAAGATTGAGATGACACTAATAAAAGAATGAGAAATTATATTTGAGATCCCAAAAAATCATTCAAACCTTTGCTTAGATCATGAAGTATACATTAATTTTTTCTTGTATTTTATTCATAATCATTAGTTCTTTTGTATGTGTACTTTTATTTGATAAATCTAAGTGTTTTATTTGTTTCACTCATTATAATCAAATTTATTATGTATATCATGTATAGTCAACACAAATATAATAATGATGTTCATACTTTAAATAAGTTATTATTTACTCATGCTATGCATTTTAGTTATGATAATGAATGGAAAAATAACAATAAGCAAAAATTTAAGGAATACACATATATGGATTACTTTGATTTTGATGATGTAGCACTAAATAGACAATGCTATTTTGATGTATCTTGGGAACATGAATACATAGAACCAGATAGTCAATTTAACCTCGAGGAGAATAATACACATCATGTTTCATCCTTAGATTCATCCATAGATTAATTTTTGGATTTACCTCTTGTTTCGTATTTGGATTCAACCCTAGATACTTATTTGGATTTCCCTATTAATTTATCCTTGAATCCTTCTTTGGATTCATCTCTAGATTCTTATTTAGAACCATCTCTATATTATGACTTGGTTTCACACTTAGATTCCTCTTTAGGGGAATCTATAGATTCCTCTTCAAATTCATATATATATTCCTCTTGGTTTCATCTCTAGGTTCCTATTAAAAATTACCTCTAGACTCCTCTTTGGATTCATCTTTAGCTTCCACTATGGATTCACCTTTAGATTCCATTAGGAATCCTGCTTTACCTTATTTCTTAATAGATAATATTAAGCAAAAATATCATCCTAAAAATTATTATCTAATTTCCATTAAATTTCCACCTACCATCCAAAAGGATGAACCTTATCCTTGCACACATAATTTATCTTTCCACATTTCTAGTGCAATTTATTTCATCTGCACTTATAAAATAAACTCACATAAAGTGTGCATAAATAAGGATGATATTTTTCATGAACACATTATTATTTATCTTTTTATATATGTGTAAATTAATTCTAATCATCATGATGTCATCTCTTATCCTTTATAATTAGAGGGTATTGAGTCTACATGCCATAACTTTCCACCTTTGTTAATTAAGTAGGATGGACTTCCTTATTCTTCCCTTAGCACATCAAAAGCTAAAATTGAAATCAATGTAATTATTTTCAACACATCTTGTGATGTTTCTTTCATATTCACTTCATGCTTATCTTCACATGATATTACTATTATACCACAATGCCACAATCTTAGCATAGGGTTATCACATGATGATAATGCACACCTTGTTAATTATAATTATTTTAATGTTATAAATTTAAAAAAATCGAAATGATTCACATATATATAGTATATGTCCTAAACAAAAGGAAGATATTTTCATTCCTCCTTTCTATCCTATTAGAACTAATGTTATAATGGATAAAATTATAAATATAATTCAACGCTTAAATGAACCTCTCAAGAACCTCAACATGCCTTTCCAATAAGTAATGCATAATGTATGTTATTTACAAGCCCAAGTAAATCCATTATATTTAGAGAGTAAAACATATCACGCTTGGATTGAATATAATATAGTCCATGGTAATCCTATTGTGTGAAATATTTTGTATGCATCTTTACCTCATAATTTTCAAATGAATACATTTTATAAATTTAATGGAACTACGGACCCTTACCTACACATATGATATTTTTGATAAACTATGAATGGTTAAAAAGGTATTCAAATGTTATTAAAATTATTTTATAAGAGTTTAGATGGGTGTGCATTAGATTGTTTGTGTTCCCTTCCTAAGGAATCCTTCAATAATTATGTATAACTATAGGAAGCATTATTGATACAATACATTCAAATTAATGGACCTAGGGTGACTTTTGAGTCTTTACATCAAGGAAAATCTGAGCAAATTTATGATTACATTTTAATATTTAAAACTACTGTGAGTCAATTAATTTAACAACTGACTAGTTTGGAAGTAAAATTTATTTTTACTAGTGGTATAATTTATTCATTAAAATGGAAGATACTTTATCACAATTTTGAATCATTTTTATCTCTTTGTTATGAGGCATTATCCCTATAAGAATAATAGGATTTTTTTCACATATAAAACTATATGTATTTTGATATTAAATTACAATAAATAAAATCCACATAATAAAGCTAATAGAATAACATTGATGCACATATCCCAAATAAATAACAAGAATTGTATTAAAATTTATCTTCTAAAAATACTCATGATATATAGCTCCATAATAAAAAGACACACCTTGATTTTCATAATCAAGTGCATAAATTAAAATCCACTAATGAAAAAATCAAAGTCTTATATAAAGAAAAGAATCAATTTCTAAATTTACTAATCATAGTCATTCCTTTCCATTAAGTAAGGTGAAACCAATAAAATTTATTTTCAATGATTTCCCACATGATATTTTAAATACATCATCAAAGAAAAGAATAAATAAACTACTCCTTAATTACTATCACCTTCATCACTAATTGTATAAGATTAAAGGATAACCATTTTGTAATGATCATGTAATTAATGGAGATAATTAACAGAGTTATGCCAAGATCTGGATAATGTAAAAGCAATGGAGATGTGATCACATGAGATGAAGCTAGTGCACACCATGATGATGCTAAAGCAAATTTAAATAATATAAGGAGATAAATTACACAAGACAAATATGAGAAAACCAAATATTTGATTAAAGGAAATAGTCTAAAATGGAGAATACAAATAGGAGAGCATAAATGTAACTCCTCCTCAAGTGGTGGTTAAATCACCCCATGAATAGAATGTAACTCCTCCATGAAAGGTGATGACAAGTGCCCAAAATAGAGGAGTAACTCCCATACCCAAAATAATTGGTCAAAGAAGTTACTTCTCTATGACACACTATGACAAGTCTATGACACACAATCTCTACATAAGCAAGACTATCCCCCAAATGTAGGAAAAATCCATGTGCACAAGTATAATATTCCAAATTAAATAAATTAGGAAAAATAAATACCTACACTAGCACCCCCTGCCCATAAGCACAGCTTAGATGGGTAGTGTGGAAATAAATAATGGGTCCCAACAACTAGGCCTGATCAAGTACCCATATACAAAGGAATCTCTCATAAAGCAGAGAAAAAGATAAAACCCATAGGAAAAAAACTCCCCCCCCCCAAAAAAAAAAAGACAGACATAAAATAAATGAAGAGGATAGAAGCCCCCCCTAAAGATGATGCTACTACTAATATAGACCATACCCCAAGAAGAGCTCATAGATGAATGAAATTTCTCTTGGTGAAGGGTTTGGTGAAGATATCCACAACCTACTCTAAAGACTGGCAAAATATCAAGTCAATAACCTAACCATGAATAATCTCATAAATAAAATTCATGTGAATCTCAATGTGTTTGGTCTACTAGTGCTAAACTAGATTCCTACATATTTGTATAGTACTCTAGTTGTCATAATAGATGATAGTGGGTTACCTAAAAGGAATGCCAAAATCAAATAGAATCCTTTAAAGTAAAATAGCCTCAATAGTTACATTAATAGCTCCCCTATACTCTATCTCTATGGATGATATAGCAATAACATTACACTTCTTGTTAGATGAACAAATAGGATTTGAACCTAAAGAAAAACTTTAACCAAAAGTGGACTTATGAGTCTGAGAATCACCAACCCAGTCTAAATCTATAAATCCAACCAAGTCAACCTCTATGCCAAATCTATAGTGAATCCTAAATCTATGAGAACCTTGTATATAGTGCAAGATCCTCTTATCTAATTTCCAGGGTAGCTCATGAGGTTATTTCATAAATATGGAGACAAATCCCACTACATATGAAATATTAGGCCTAGTATATGTCAGATAAATGAGGCTACCAAAAATCTATCAATACTAAGTGGCATCAACCAATGGTGTAGAACAATTAGCCTCAAGCTTGAATCCTAATAGAAAGGGAGTCAAATATGGCTTACACTAAGCCATGTGAAACTAAGTTAAAAGATCAAAAGCATAATTGGGCTATGCAAGGGATATCCCTAACTTAAACTATGAAATATTGATGCCAAGGAAGTAACGCAAAAGACCCAAGTCTATCATGTCAAATCTATCCTATAGAAATGTCTTCACCATTGTAATAGATGATGAAGAACTCTTAATGATCAAAAGATCATCAATATAAAGTACCAGTATTAGTGGAGAATCATCCTATCACAAGAAGTAAACATTGGAGTCTGAATGACACTTTTTGAAACCTACTATAAGGAGCAAGTAATCCATCTTGGTGTACCAAGCCTAAGGGGCCTATTTGAGGCCATAGATAGATTTCCTAAGTCTATAAACTAAGGATGAATCTTAAACAAACCCAGGTGGTTGATCTATGTAGATCTCCTCCTCAAGGTCTTTGTAAAGAAAGGCACTCTTCACATCTATCTGGTGCACATCCCAACCATGTGTTGTGTCTATAGCTAGTGTGAGTCAGATCAAATTTATTTTTTCAATAGGTGTAAAGGTCTCAGAGTAGTCACTACCAACTATCTATGAAAAACCCTTGGCAATCAATTGTGCCTTATACTTGTCAACCAATCCATCTACTACAAACTTGGTCTGATATATCCACATACATCGAGCTATCTTTCTTCCCTGAGGAAGTGAAGTCAAATCCAAATGTGATTTTTGATCAAGGAAAAATATTATTCCTGCATAGCACTATCCCACTTAGGTATGCTTGAAGCCTTTGTAAATGTCTATGGATCTGAAACTAAATAAAAAAGGCATGTAGACCATTATGATAATCTCCTTGAGTATGTATGTCATCTACTGGATCCCCTACCCAAGTGCCTACACTCTCAAGTGTTTATCTAAACCAAAATGGACTGGACGTGGGTGAGTTAGGTGTTAACTCCTCATTCTTTAAAGCATGACTAGAGGTGGATGTAGATGACTCTGTATCATTGCCCTCACTATTTAAACTAAAAGAAGAATAAGATGACTCTCACTTAAGAACTTACTCTAGATGATACGAATCAGAATAAGAATCATCATGCCCCAGTAGATCCAATGAAAGAGAAGAAGTTTCAAGTGTTGAGTCTCTAAGACTCCCCTAAAAGTGAACACTTCTCTCTATGAACAACTCATGTGTGGTCGAATGAAGAAGGTGGTACCCCTTGATACCATCTAGATAACCTATAAAGATGTAAGGATGGGACTAACATTCCATAGCTTTGCATTTCTTCTTTAGTATACATGTCATCATTGTAGATATAAAAACCCTAAAGTGTTCAACATAAAATTTCCTTTTATGCAAAGCTTCAAAGGGAGTTATGCCTTTCAAATCTTTGTCAAGAAACCTATTCTAGATATAGAAAGCATAGTTAATGGCTTTAGCCCAATACTAAGGTGCCAAGGACATAGAGTGAATCATTTAGCTAGCCATCTCTTTTAAGAACCTATTCTTGTATTTTTCAAATCCATTATATGAAGGACTATGAGTAACTATACACTACAAATCAATCCCCTTTGTAGTTTAAAACTACTCAAATTTTGTACTGACATATTCTCCTCCATTATCAATTTGAATAATCTTTATATATTTCTTAGATTGTTTCTTATCAAGAGCCTTGAAGTCTTAAAAATATTTAAAAACTTTAAACTTTTGCTTAAGAAAGTATACCCATGTGTATCTCAAGAAAACATCAATGAAAGTAAGAATGTACTTAGCCCTTGTAAGAGATGGACTAGGAAATGGCCTAGATACATCATTGTGTAATAAATCTAATGTTTGTGAAGCCCTCCAAGCTTTGCCTTTGTCAAATTTTTCTTTGGGATGCTTCCCAAGAGATCAACCCTCACAAAGTCCCTTAGAAAATTAGAGTCAGGGCAAGCCTATGACCATGTTATTTTTGCTAAGTTGTTCCAGGTAGTGGTAGTTGAGGTGGCCAAACCACTCATGCAATATTTTTATTACTCTATCTAAGTGAGTTAGTAATGCAGTTAGAGAAGAATTGGTGAAAAATGTGAAAAGGTGTACAACCTAACTTGGTGATCTGCCCTACCTATTGCCACTATAGAATCATTATACAACTCCCTGATAATAACTAAATCTGGTGAAAACTCAACCCTCATGCCCTTGCCAATATGAGTGATTTTATATATAGATAAGAGATTGGTTGAAAGAGAAGGAACACTTCAAACATTATTGAATGTTCTTCCTTCCATTTCAATAGACCCTCTCCTTGCAATAGGTACAAAAATGTCATCACCCAAGCTAATAAAAGACATGCTACAAGGCTCTAAAAAATAAAACTCAACAAGTGAGGATCCCATGCAGTGAGAAGCACCCAAGTCAATAACCCATGAAGATGTGGAAACTAAAATTGCTACAAGAGCCTTGCTCTTTTCTTTCTCTTTACCTTTGCCCTTTGCCTTAGTAGATTCTTGGGTTGATGAATTCTGCTTAATAGATTCAGGAACACCTATGTTGTGCTTCTCTAGGAGATGAGTTAGGTGATCTAATTGCTTCTTCTTACACTTGTGTTCATCATGCCAATTTTTATTACAATAGGCACACTTAACCTTCTCCTTCTTAGGTTTTGATTTAGAAGAGAAAGTTTCAGTGTTGGTCTTGGCAAAGGTATTTTCTTTCTTCTTCTCTTGATCCTTGTTCTTTTTCTTCTTCTCTTTAGTTGAAGTCTTTTCTATATCATTTCCAACAATCAAGGCTTAAGGTTTACTAGACTTCATTGTGCCCGTTTGGATCAACTTGTCTTGCTCCCTAGTCAAGTCATCAATAAAGGTGTCTAAAGAGGGCATTTTCCATGCAATGTCAAAATCACTTTTGGTGGCATGGAAGGTGGAAATAAAGATGAAATAGCTAAGATGTAGTTTAACAAGAATAGAAAGAATAAGTTGGTCATATTTCTTCTCTATCCCACATTCTTTCAACTATAATATTAAGGCCTTAAACTTAGTGAAGAAGTCCTAAAGTGTATCAAAGTTACTAGGACTTAGGCTAATGAGTTCATTCTCAAGCTCATGACCTCTCATCTCATCAAGCTTCCCAAACAATATTTCTAAGGTGACACATACATCATTGGGAGTTTTAACAATTTCTAAGAGAAAAAGGAGCCTAAAAGATACAAACAAACTCAGTAACCCATAAGCTTCATCACTATGATTGTGCCACTTAACTTTTTTAGCTTCTATGTTAGGTTCAACTTCACTACCCATTGTTATCCTATATAGTCCCTTACTTTTTAGAATGATGGTCATTTTGATCTTCCATTCATGATAATTAAAGGGAGTTAGTGGGTGTAATGAAATTGAGTCCATTTTAATGCCAAAATTAAGTGAAGTGAAGTTGTTGTAGGTTGTAGTTGTTTCAGAAAGAAAGTGCAAGAACAAAATATAAAGTGTAAATAATCTAGGTACACCCCCAAGAAATGTGAAATGTTGAACCCCCCAAAATGTTACAATTACATGCTCAAAAGATGTTGGACTCAGCCGATAATGCTCTAGAGAAATTAGTACAAGTCAAGAAGACAAGTTTATGCAAATAGGACGTCAGACTCAACCAGAAATGTATCCAAGTTGAGACCCAAAAAATGGAACTTTATAAATTAGTGTATTTTTAAAACAAATTAGCCCAATATATGAGAAATACAAAAATAAGCAACTTTGTAAAAAATAGCACTCAATTTTAAGTTACGGTTTGCAAGATTTTAAAGTTTTAATTTTCCATAAAAATAGGCCTATTGATTAAAAAAATGCACCTTGAACTTTAAAAAAAATACTTAGTCAAGGGGAACCTAGCCTTCCAACCACTTTTTGGAACTATAATTTAATGTTGAACATTCTCAAAAAAATTACAAGTCTCTTACAATCCTTCCTCAATATATTGTTTTAAAAAACAATTAAAAAAATTTATCAACAATCACCAAATTCATTTTTTTTTAGTAGTAGTTACTAAAAACACCATAATTTTTGAATTTTTCAACAAAATCCAAAACTTTAAAATGATCCAAAAAGCTAAGAGAAAGGTCCACCAAACCCAAAAAAAATTTAGCATAATTCTTGAAGGTTGACGTGTAGTTTGTAAA
Source organism: Torreya grandis (assembly GCA_037957365.1). Lineage (NCBI taxonomy): Eukaryota > Viridiplantae > Streptophyta > Pinopsida > Cupressales > Taxaceae > Torreya > Torreya grandis. The sequence goes on along the minus strand of JARHVA010000655.1, from coordinate 1,525,247 downwards.
AGAATAGTCAGATGAAAAGCCAACTGTGAAAATCAATGTCTTCCTGCAAATATATGAAGCCAAAAAATAGAACCATACAACCAACGTGATGTAAATGAATAGTTTGGAAGCATACATCTTTATATTTGACCTTCAAATAGATTTAGTAGAACTAATCTATGAAATTGGAAGATAAAAGAACACATATTCCAAATAATCTGACAAAGAACTTATGATTTTGAATGAAATCTTAACAAATAAAACCAGACTAATGTTTACCATGGGTAGGCTCTGATACCATATCAGAGTTATGCTAGGATCCAGATAAAGAGAAAGTAATGGAGACATGATTACATGAGATGAAGTTAGTGAACACCACAACGATGCTAAAGCAAATTGAAATCATACAAGGAGATAAATTACACAAGATAAATTAGAGAAAACCCAATATTTGATTAAATTAAATAGGATAAAATGGAGCATACAAATAGGAGAGTAAAAATGTAACTCCTCCTCAAGTGGTGGTCAAAACACCCCATGAAGAGAATGTAACTCCTCCATGAAAGGTGGTGACAGGTGGTCAAAATAGAGGAGTAACTCCCATACCTAAAATAGCTAGTCAAAGGAGTTACTTATTTATGACACACTATGACAAGTCTATGAGACACAATCTCTACAAAAAAGCAAGCCTATCCCCCAAATGTAATAAAATTCCATGTGCACAAATATAATATTCTTAATTAAATAAATTGGGAAAAATAAATACCTAGACTAACAATAATGATAATAATTTTTATGCATAAAAAAATAAATTTAAATAACTTTCAAATAAACAAATTATCTCATTTAAAAATATGAATAATAAGATAAAACAATTTTCATCTTTGCCTTCAAAATATCCAAATGTTAGACACAAGATCCCTAAACATTATCTAATATGAGATACAATGATTTCAAAAGATTATATTAATGAAAAATATAAATATACCATTTATAATCCAAAACTTAACAATATAAGCAATGAAAAAGCATTAACACGAGAGTCTTCTAATTTAGAAATTTCAAAAATGCAAACTATGTTTCCTAAACAGTTATGGATTCCTAAGATACAAAAATAAAAGTTTGAGAATAATCAAGCACATGTGCATAATGAATAAAATATTAAAAGTTAAATTAATAAATAAGTAATCAATTATTATACAATTTTATTCCCATCAAGTTCGCCATGTTCTTAGGTTTTAAATGCTAAAATTCTAAATCAAATATGAAATGAACTAGTCCTAAATCTATCAATTCATACCAGCATAACATAATTAAACCATACCCAAAATAAATTTTCAAATATATATTAAAATCCCACAATTATATCCCTTGGATTTATTTTCACTTTGATTTTTTTTTTCAACTAATCCAAACAAATTAAAAACAATTATCTTACAATGATTTCAATGCACATTCTTTATAAAACTCCCCTTGATTACTATTGCATATCTATAATTATATAGTTTCCTTTGCACCAACATGATCACATCTACCTACTCATACATGCTACATAATCACACATAGATTATTTCCTATTGGGGGCATGAGAATCCTTATCTACATCACTATTACTCATTTACACATACATTGGGGGCATTTTTCTTGTCACAATATATTTTAACACCTTTTGTAGGATTGTTTGAATCCTTCCCATTTTACCTCTTGTTGAATCCTTGCTTCTTATCACTTTTAAAATATTTTAAGCTAAAATATTTTAAAAATTCAAAATAATTCAAAATTTTCCAAAAAAATCATGTATTCAAAAAATTCAAAAAATAAAAAATAATAATAATAATCAGGACCTACAAACATTTTCCAAATGTTGCTAGCTTACATTTTTACATATGTACTTATTTTATTTTACATATATCACATATTTCATTTATCTTTTAATACATAATTCTTATCATGAGGGCAGTGAGTGGAATACAAAAAATACTATAACATGGCTCTTTGATGTTGGGATTTTCTTTTTACCCAATAACTTTATTATTTTTAGGGCAATATATTCATTCTTCATAAATACAATTATATTTATCTTTTTATCCCTAACATTCATATGTATCTCTTATCTTGTTCTCATCTTAGTATTTAGAACATCTAATATGGATAAAAAGGAATATAATCTTCATCCTAACCTTAAAGAGGGTGATATCTACTTTCCTTATAACTAGGTCCATGCCATCACCACTCAAAGGGGTATGGTATCCCATACTCTAATTCCAAAATAAGATAACTGACATACCCTTCCTAAAATCCCTCTACATCCCACATCTCCTCTAGATGCTGTGGGGATGAATATTCAATCTAAAGTACCTAGGTTGTGTGTGTTGGTGAATCAATTAAAATCAAATCATCATTATGGGAAGGATCATAGAAAAATTACAAAAGTAACATAATTATTTTAATTCAAATATCACATCATTGGAACATTGGCCTACATATACACATAATTTAGAATGTGCTAGTGTTGATCATGCATTTATATCTTCATCTAACAATGTTGTAACCAACAAGGTTTTATATCAAAATACAAAGTCAAAATAAAATTAATCTATGACTAGTGATTCAAATGGTATGAAAAAGTAAAATAAGAGTCTAAGTGATATTCTAAGGGAAATTCTTATAAACAACTTGATCACACTACCTCATTTAAATATTTTAAGGAGAACAAACTATTATTATGAATATCATAGAATGCATGGGCATCATACATATGGTTATTTTGATTTGAACATGAAAATACAAGTTACAATTGTAAAGGCGATCCTATAATAGATACATATAACCTTTGCTAGTCATTCAAAAAAATTTGAAAAAAAAAAAAACATTCAAATAAACTAAAACTACAAAATATTTAGCATTTTACATGTTTACTAGATTTTGTATATGTTGTTTACTTTATGTTAGTTGATATCATATAATTTTATATACACATATGTTTCATGGGTATTTGAGTATGGTACATGCACATATAGATGTTGGACATTTAGTCTACCTGCATGCCATATTATGATGGGGGCATATGCTTCTATTAATCATGATTGATATAGGTTTTATTATTTTATTATCACTTTACATTATCATATTGAGTGTATATTCTAATGCTTACACATGTCTATACTCATGCTTATATCTTACATAGTGTACTTGATATAATATGCTAGAGGAGATATTGCTAACACATGTATGCATGGACTAGTATGATATGCTTATGCTTATATTTCATCTATTCATCTTATTACATGGCTTACTTGAGTGTAATTCTTGTTTGCTATTGTCTTACTTGTGGAACATTTGAACTTGTTATTTTTTTATGGGCCGAAATGACCATGATTATTGTTTATTTAATATGCAAAAATTTGAACATGTCCTCTCCTTTAAGTGTGAAACATTAGAACATGCCCCATATTAAAAAATTTCTTAGACCCCTTTTGCATGACATTCAATGCACTTATGTGTGTTCTTAATTGTTTGTTGAGCTTATGCTTGTTACTTATATATGTTGCCATGATTCATATCATACAAAAAAGGTAGTGTTATGTTTGGATACTATGAACTTCATTGATACATCTACTTAGACATGATTTCACTATATACTTCTTTACTAAATTATTAATGCATACATAACATGGTTATATTATCATTTTGAGATAAGGTGACTATTATATATCCTTCCTCTCACCTAAAAAGAGGGGAATATTAGTAGGGGAATATCATAGAGACATGAATCCACATACACATAGTTGGTATAATATGATACACTTTACATTATTCCCATATCAACTTAGGTTAACATCTTATGCATTTAACACTGATTTTCATAGATTTGGAATAGAGTTTTTTAGATTTATGACATATATTATACATAATTTATAGAGCGAAGGTTATATTTTAATAGATATTTTATCTTGAGACACTTTATAACTATGTATGCCATTCAAACACACAAAATCACAACTATATATTCAAATTATATAAAAATCTATGTACTACCCTTATGAAGATCCATTGCTTGAGATTTTATTTGAGTACTATAGTTGGCTAACTTGAGTAGTGTGATAAATACTCACCACACTCTATGGCCTTGGCACTCCTCTAATTTTTTAGGTTATATGGTTATACCATTTAAGTTGGATGAGATTAGCTAGGTTGCATATATTATGTATACATTTGAGTTACATGATTGAGATTCAGTGATCTTGATGTCTTTGACACAACTCAAATTTTGCACTAGATTTGGGGCATGATCACTATACAGTTCTCCTATTCACATCTCCAAGGTTAAGTTGTGAACATATATCTAATGCTTCATCAATGAAGAATCATTACCAAAGCAAAAATAGTAAGAGGCAACATGGTTGCATCAACACACATGTGTAATCATTCATTGCTCTCTTTCATTCAGTTATGTTAATTATTGAATTTTTAGATTATATACACTAATTACACTATATCATTCTCTTGGTTACATGTAACATACAAAAAAATGTTCAGACAGAGCTCAATTAAAAAAAGTTGTGTTTTACACACTAAAGTACAAATTTATTTGCCTTTAACCTATTGATTCCATCCTTAAGCATTACTAGATTAATAGGGGGGATGTAGATGTGAAATATATATTTTATATGATAAAATAGTCTTGTGCACTTGTAAAATAACACTCATGGCTCAACACTTTATTTCATGACCCTCCCATTACCAAAAGGATCATGTTCACCATCTCACTATGCCTAAATGATTATCTTATGGTCTAACTCTGATATTCTGATTATCTAGATCACATGTAGCCTGAAATATGATTAAAACCTTATATATATCTTACACTATCAATTACAATTTTTTACAAACTCTCTATTCTCTAGGGCACTACCATTTAGAGTAGGACACTAGTGTCCTATATATGATGTTAGTGGTTGTACCCTATAAACACTCAAATTTTAAAATCTTTCAATATGTACACATTAACCTATTTATATTAATTTATCCTCCCTTGATATTTAATATAAAAAGGTGTAGTATAAATACTTAAAAAAATCCAACTCATTATTCAGTTATAAATTACTAATCAAAACACCTATTAAGCTCACTTAATCATTTGCACAATTGACTTATACTACCCTATTCTTTCATATTCCCAAATAAATCATATCATAAGTTTTATTACATGTTTGAATAATTCAAAGAGAATCCCATTATAATTATTTTTCAATTTACAAGCTAGATCACTACATGCAATTAAATATACCATATTACATAAATATTCACACATAAGCCCATGTAATGGGGAGAATTACATCAGTTTGAGCCCTCTTCAAAATATTGGATATGTAGGTAGCACTTACTAAGAGAGGAGTCTTTGAGCTCATATATACTTCACTTGAGCCCACTAATCCATATTTTTCAAGGTGACATGCCCTAATTAGATCATCTAGGGTTTTGAGTTACAAAATGATATCCATAACCTGTGTGCATGATCAAAATAGAAATTATGTAAGGCAATAATGAACCCTAATAGGTGTAGGTGGAATTTATATAAAATTACCTATATTAAATATAGGATAAAAGCATTTGTTTTTTATGGAAATGTTGACACTAGTGTCCCTATTTTTATGGTAGTGTCTAGGTTGACAAAGTATTGATTTTTAGAATATAATGAATCATAATTGAACATCATTATGACTATATATACACTTTAACTTCCCAGATATTCTATTTTAGGGACTATGCCTACAAGTACCTCATCAATCATGATGGGTTTGATCTTCCTCTTGATGCCTTCTATCATCTCTGACTTAGCTTGCCTTTACAAGTATACTACTTATCTCTTAAACTCTCTTGATTACTCTTTCTTCACTATCTCACAAGACTCATTACATGTATGTATTCCTCTTTGATATTTAATACATATCATTCATCATATAACTTTTCACTTTCACCTCCTCTAGCACCATCCTCTCCTTAATAACTTTCATTGCTTCTTTCTTGAATAAAATTATCTCTTTCTCAGTAGACTCATAGGCTTAAAGGATCCATGCATTATTAAATGGATATTGACTCCTCAAATAGGTATAATATGTAAATTAACCTATATTTTAAAACTCTAATGCACATCCCATCAAATCACATATTCTCAAATTTAGAACTCGCACTCAATCTTCACTCTTTTTCTTTAGGCCTCCTTCCTTATAGCCCTAGTTTAGGATAAATACACTAGTTGGGAATAAAATATAAAACTTAACATCAAAATATATATAATTTTTTATATCCTTTATCTACTTTAAACTAATTACTAAGTTTCATGGCTCAAATCTCAATACAACTACACTTTCTCTCACACTCATCTTACTAATTAGGTCTCTTTAGGCCTAGTCAAACCCACAATCCTATAGACTATACTGTACAATCAAGTATCAACCACAAAACCATTTAGTTCTCTATATCACATTAAAAAACACATGAACCCAAAGTTTTATCAATTTTCTCTAGATGAGTCAAAAGTTATTAAGTTTCCATTTTCTAACCCTAGTCTTATTATGTACAAGGCAACAAACACTATAGATTGCATAATTTGAGTTTTAGGAAATTTAATAATCTCATTAAAAATTATTATTTTTACTTAATTATACCTATAAAATGGTTTTATGTTTATTAACAAGCATAAAAAACCCTAATAATTCAATATGTAGAATTTTGGGCTCTTTTTAGGATTATGTGTACATGTTTCAATAGGAATATAACCTTATAATGAACATATAAACCTTTAAGTGACTTCATATAATTAATTTAAACTATATAATACTATGTATACTCAAAACAATAAATAAATTATTGAAATTGTATATCCAAGAATCTAAACAAAACCACTAGTGTTTGGCATGATGCTAAAGCAAACCACTAAGATGCTAGAAGGCTCAAGGCTTCTATGGGCTATAGGAGGTCTATAGTGGCTATGTGTTTTATCAAATTTCAATAAGATATAGATATTCTTATGAAACAATTTATGTTTAACATGATCATGTGCATAAAGGATGTAATTATCTCTAGCAGATCCAACCATAATAACACAAGTAGTCAATACTTGACTATTGATTGCATATAATTTGAGGAACAACAATACCAAATAAAGAGAGATAAAAAATTAAATTTAAGTATAGATTATAAGTCAATTTTATTCCAAATTAAATATGTTTTAATCAATAAATACATTTTTAAGAAGAGGTTCAAGAGCATGCCTAGTCTAGGTTTGAGTTATCTTTCGAATTAAACACTATTATTTTCTAACAATGCAATGTTCTAGTTTAGCAAGAGAGAGAGATTGTTTAAGAAATTTATCTAGTATTTTTTAAGAATGTATATTCCTAATATGTAATATAAATTTTTCCAATTTAATCATAACATGTATTGGTAAAAATTTGAAGCAATGAAGATATCTTTTAACCACATATGAATGCATAATCTTTAGAAACTATTCTAAACAATGCATAAAAACAATCAAATCATAGAAATAAATTAAACCCTAAAATATATACTAAACAAAAAATGGATTTTAAACTTACATAGAAAATTTACCTTAGATAAATCTCAAAGAAGATGTGCAGATGTTCTGCCAACCATGAATCCAAGCTGGGAAGTAATGTAGTATGAAGACCAAGCTATGTGCAAGCTAAAGTCCAAACCAAATCAAAGAGCAAAGGAGGAGGTGAATTTATAACTTTAAATGGTGTAATATATCTAACCAAGTTCACAAATTAGGTGAAATTCTAAATTTATAAGATAAAATTAAGCTACAAAGAAGAAGGAACAACTAAGAGTAGTAATGGAGTCTCTAAGCAAATGTGTAGCAGCACATGGGATCTTATGTCACCAATCAAGCTAAAGAGTACCAAGAATAAATAAAGAGAGATTCAAGAAGGCATGAGACTAAAGATAGGTAATAATAATAAAGATATAGTGTGGAGAGAGAAGAGAGAGGATAAAATGAATGAAAATGAAGCATATATCCCAACCCCAATCTACCAAAAGATCTAAAACTAGCCAATTTTTATCATTTGGGTCCAAATAGGAACTTTTTCACACATTATGCCTAGGCCACATATTTTGTTAAAGAAATTTTTGGCCTAAGCCATGGGTTTCCTTCATACAAGCTATAACCATGTTAAGTAGGGGCCTAGGCTAGTCAATAGGCTCCTAAAAGGCCCTAGGGGTCCCTAGAGGGCATGTCTTACATGTGAAAGGGATAAGATGGAATAAGGATGTATGGAGGGTAAGAATATTATGTGGGAGAGGTCCAATTAGGTGGAATATTTCTCAAAGTGGGATGATTAGGGTCATTATTCTGCACATGAGCTAATGTGTAATCATAGGGAGGAGTAGGGTCATGGGAAGTATGATTAAAAATACCCTGAGGTATAAGAAATCATTATTTGAATGAACAAGGAGTGATGTGTAGTACCTAAAATCCACACCAAAGTAAAGGAATACAAGAACTAAAAATATAAAAGGAAGCATTACCTACACTTAACAGATAAGGATGATAATAGAAGAAGTTAATGGTGTGATCCATAGGTGAAAGTGAAAATGTTGCATAATCTAAAATACAACTCCATATCCATATCTATCTCAATCTCCATCTCCTACAAAGAAGGGACACAAGTGATTGCATCAACCCTAGTGTTCTCCCTATGAGGGATATGGGTGAACTAGATATCCTCAAAGAAAGAGAGAAAATAAACCACCACCTTAAATAAGGGGAAAAATTCAGATCTAAGGATGATGTAGACACCAATGATTTGATATAAGACTAAGAATGAGTCATAGAATAATTGCACATATCACATGCCTAACTCATGGGTATCGATCAAGGTGCCAATGATTGTGTGATACTTGGTAGCATTATTCATCTCACTGATAAAGAAGAAATTAGATTCAACAATTTCATGACCCCATATATCATCAATAAGCCAAGCCAAAACTACAAGTCTTGGGTTACCTCAATTACTTCCATCTATGTGAATCACCACTGAGAGGTGCAGCATGATGGGGGTTGAGAATGCAAGACTAAAAACTATCAAAAGGTGATCTCAAAGTGAAGTGGTATAAGTGAGTTTCATGAGGGAAATAGATAATGACACCAAGCCATAACCATAATGGTTGACCAACACCGGATATAGGAATAGGTAACAAGGGAAAGTGGGGGGAAGTTTAGAGAAAATGAAGACTAGTCAATAAGACTAAAGCAAGTCTTGAACCACCATAGACAGCTAACAACCCTACCTAAAATTATGAAAAAAAAGAGAAAGAGAGGGAGTTAGAATGGATTAACTATGGAAAATTATAGAAACAATTAACTAAAAGGAGTATATCAAGTAACTTCTATTCCTAGGTGCCCACAAGATGCAGCATGAGCCTAAGAGGTCAATGGAGACCTGAAAGGGGTCTTAGGGACCAAAACAAGGCTAGAGTAGGAGGCCTAAGGAAGCCTCAAATTAAAAATAGAGGCCACCAATGTGCTCAAAATGTTCCAAAACCCCTAACATGGAGGTTTCATGGTCTAGAATATAAAAATGGGTAAAATACCCAAAAAGGGCCCATAAGTTATATCTGATAAGGAGTATATGAGCTTGATAAGCTAGAGGAGCTAGGGGTCCAAGTGACTAGAATGGTCCCAAAACATACCCAAAGAGGACTCAAATAGATAAATGGACCTTGTCATTACATCCATAATGTGCCAAGACCCTAAAAATAAAGGTTTGGCAGGTTCTAAAGTAATAATGGAGTGAAAAGGAGGCCTAAAAAGGCAAAAAATAAGCTTCTAGCCCAAATTATGGCCTACCTAGACAAAATTTATGACATGAACCTTACAAAGCCATGGATTAGCCTATAAAATCATGTCATAGACTATAAGAAGCCAAAAATAGGCATGAGGAGCTCAAGTAGGGCCCAGAATTTGCCTAGAATGGAGTGAGAGGGGGGAGACAAGAAAAATAGTCATCAAGACTATCTAAACATGTTTTTATCATTCTTACATGCACAAAAATAATCCATGGTCATGTTTTTATATTATGTAGATGTGAGGAGGAGTCAAGGTACTAGAGGCATGAAAGATATCTCAGCCAACAGAGCCAAAAATGATGTGCAATAGCCAACCATGAGAGAGTACCTTAATGCCAACTATAATAAGAGTTGAGGAGGGGTGGCAGGAGGCTCTTGTAAGATGAAAAGTAGCTAGGGAATCCTAGATCAAGTCTTAAGAAATAAAAACCACTAACCCACACCACCTATAAGCACTATAGAGAAGGTGAGAAGGAGTTGGTATAGGGATAAATACTATAAAATAGTAGCCTAACCAACTAAAAGAAGCAAAAGACTTTGCTTCTATATTGAGGTGCATCCAAGGAGTGCACAAGCTAGATGGCTAAGGATACCTACATGTTTTTATGATGTATGCCATAAGATGTATACTATATTGAATGGGGGATTGAAGAGGGAATTATAGTAAGAATTGATGCTCGCCAAAGCACTGTAGGCCCATGCTAAGGGCTACCCCTAAGGGCAGGCCACCACTTCACCCTAACTAGAGGCATACCCCTAATGTAGGCTACTTCTTAGCCTATGAAAAGTCCAAAAAATAGGTAAAAATATAAAATAAAGATATGGATAATACATATCTTTAATTTTAAGTCATGACCTAAGACATAGGAGTGTCGAAGGTAGGGTTATTATTGGTGGATGAGACCTTTAAACCCAAACAAGTGAGAGGATGGCAATGCATATGATGCACAAGCACGAGCTTATTATAATATATCCTCTCATTAATCATGTTGAGTGCTATACCATGGATGTAATAACACTTAATATTAGACTCAATGACTCTATCAATCTCTGTAAGAGATGTATTAAGAGATTTGATACTTCGATGGGAAAAGCACAAAGAGAGGGGAAGCTCAACATTCAAGGAGACATCTTGAAAGAGGTCTTCAATAATGGAAGAGCCACCCTAGCATTATGGATTAATAGATGGAGTTGATTTACATGTGCAAAATTCCAAAGGAGTGAATGCTACTTGAAACTCAATTGGATTGCAATGTTTATCCTTGAGAAAATGAGACTCAATAATAGGGGGTGTATGGGAATCCATAAAACCCCATGAGGAGACAGACAAAGAATCACCAAGATTTATATTTTCATAGAGAAATTCCTAAGGATTTTGGTTATCCTCCATGCTATGAACCCCACCTTCATGCATGAACTGCACCATGCAAAACATGGTTTATGTGACAGCTTGCATGGCAGTGGTCTAAAGATAGCCAAGAATCATGTTGTATGAAAGTTCAAAGTTTAACACACAAAACTTGATTTTTAATATCTTGGGGCCAAACTTGACTCAAAAATTCATGTTCCCTACTGATGTAACTAGTTCATTATTGAAACTAACATAGTTATGGGGTGAGAATTAGAGAGATTCTTCCAACTGATCCTGAGCTCATTGAACACAGGCAAGGGCATGATATTCAATGCATCTCTTTCATCAATGATGAACCTATTAACATGGTAATAATAAATATAAGTATTGATATAGAGAGGTAACTGATCCCCCTTTTCCATAATGTAACTCTAATCATCTTAATAGAACCACTAATGTTTGACAGGATGTTAAAGCAAACCACTAAGAGGCTAGAAGGCTCAGGGCTTCTTTGGGCTATAGGAGGCCTATAGTGGCTATCCATTTTGCTAGATTTCACTAGGATATATATTGACTTATGAACTAGGTTTGGGCTATCATGATTAGGTGTACAAATGATTCAATTATCTCTAGTAGATCCAACCATAGTAACATAAGTAACCAAGACTAGACTATTGATTGCATATAAATTATGGGAACAACAATAATGAATAAAGAGAGCTAACAAATAAAATGTAAATATATATGATAAGGCACTTTCAACACAAATTAAATATGTTTTAATCAATAAATATTTTTTCAAGAAGAGGTTTAAGAGAATTCATAGTCTAGGTTTGATCTATCTTTTAAATTCAACAATATTACTTTATAACAATGTAATTGTCTAGTTTAGCAAGAGAGGGAGATTGTTTAAGCAAGTTGTCTAGTTTATTTTAAGAATTTACAGTCCTACTATGTAATATAATTGTTTCCAATATAATCATAACATGTAATGGTAAATATTTCAAGAAATGAATATATCTTGTAACCACATATGAATGCATAAACTTTAGAAACTATTCTAAAAACTGCACAAAAAAATTAAATCATCAAAATAAATGAAACCCTAACATATATATTACACTAAATAATGGAGTTTCACTTTGCATAAAAAATTGACCTTAGATCAAGCTCAAATAAGATGTGCATATGTTATACCAACTAGGAATCTAAGATAAGAAGCAATGTAGGAGGAAGATCAAGCTATGTGCAAGCTGAAGTCCAAACCAAAAGCCAAGATCAAAGAAGGAGGTGAAGTGACAACTTGCAATGGTTTAAGAACTCCAACCAAGTGCAAAAATTATGTGCAATTCCAAATATAAAAGCTAGAATCAAGCTATAGGAAGTATGAATAACTGAGATCAACAATGGAATCTCCAAGTAAATGTGTAGCAGTATATGGGATCCTCCATCACCAATCAAGCTCAAGAGTGCTAAGAATGAATAAAGAGAGACTCAAGAAGGCATGAGAGTCAAGAGAAGGAAGAAGAGTCAAGATAGAGTATGGAGAGATAATAGAGAGGCTAAAATTAATGATAATGAGGAATATGTCCCAACCCTAATCTACCAAAATGCCTAAAACTATCCATTTTTACCATGTAGGTCCAAACAGGCACTTTAACATGTATTTTGCCTAGGCCACATATTTTGTGAAGAAAATGTACGGCCTAAGCCATGGGGTTTATTTACATAAGACATGACCTAGGTTAAATATAGGATTAGGGTAGTCAAGAGACTCCCAAAAGACCTTGTGGGGTCTTTAGAGGACCTGTCTTTCATGTGAAAGGGCCAAGATGGACTAAGGATGTAAGGAAGGTAGGAATATTATGCAAGAGAGGTCCAAGCAGGTGGTAGATGTCTCAAAGTGGGATGAATAATGTCAATATTTTACACATGATCTGATGTGTAATCATAGGGAGGAGTAGGGTCATAAGAAGTATGATTACAAAAATAATCATCCAACATACCTCAAATCCTTGCTCTATTTAACTATCATACCACATAATTGCTCTCACTTGGACTGTATGAATTTTTCTAGTAGTCTAGGTTCAATCATGAATCACCAAGTGATTATTCAGAGCATTTAAGAATAATAAATAATAGTAAAACACTATATAAAATTTATAATATCTTAACCTCTTCAAGGAACTTCCAAACAACCATTTTACTATCTTTCTTCAAGACCATGTCAAGTCAAAATTATCTCTAATAGGACTATGTGCATTAAAATAAAGTTAGAATTCAACTATGAACTAAAAAATAGATCCTTTATATCATCATAAATACAAATTACCTTGGATTTAGGTCACTTTAACACCTTTAAACCATTAAATTAATCTCAAACCACCACCTCTATGTTATTCCTTCAAGATTGTACTAAAACAGAGTGCTAGTAACTTGTATGAGACAATCTATAAATTAAATTAAAATGTCAAGATCTAAATTTTAATCAAGATAAAACAAAAATAAGATGGATTCATACCATTTATATTCTAAAACTCATCATTCAGTCATTCCAAAATATTCTTTATTGATTGATTTCTTCCATATATAATAACTATGCATAAAATGGACAAGGTGAACAAGGTTCTTGGAAAGCATGATATTTTTTTATTTCCTCAACTATCTACCTCTATCTCCTTATAAAATTTACTCCTACACCACCCTAATATATTCTCACACTCTTTCTTAATGTACTATGTTCTTCTTATTATTCCTTTTTCTTGCCAACTCCACGTATGGAGGGTAGTTACACATCTTATTTTCTTGATTTGCATCCTTCATGACAATTAATTGAATGTGGAAACATGTCACACCACATACCTAGGAAATTATTGGACATTTCACAAACATTATACAACATTTGATCTCACACAACACTTAAAACACCACTCTAACGCAAGATATGAAATTCAAAATGCTAAATTATGCAAATTGGTGGGAAAATCAAAAATGACTACCAATACTCAATTTCAAGACTCATAAAGAATCTAATATCTCCTAATGGTTACTCTAGGACCTATAACACCCTCAAAAGACCAAATTTTTTCATAAAACACTAGTAAACATAATAAATCCTTTATTACATGATGATGCATTAAATCATATTCTTACAGATCATTCAATAAGTTAAGTATCATTCCTTCTTCATTTTTAAGAAATAAAATTAATTTTTGGCATTGTAATTTATATATTTAGCATATTTCCATAATTCAACATTGTATCAAACTATATTTTGAATCCGAATGATTTAATTGGATAAATTTTAGAATAGTCTTCTCCCTAGTTGATTATTATTTCTAAAAAGGTTAAACACTTTATTACTTTGATTGGGTGATTTTTTAGAATACTGTGTGAGATTTTTTCCTACTCCATGATAATTACATGATAAGTTAGGATTTGCTTAGTTATTTTGTGTGGCCCTCATCATTGTTTATGCAAAAATACATATTCTTATTATATGGCATCATTTATACAAATTTAGTATGCCCTTTGGCGTGACATTCATATGTCTCTTGTATGTGACCTTTGGGCCTTATGTGTGACATTATACACAAATTATGTGACATTTTGTGCCTAAAACTAAATATTAAATGTTATATTCAATACTATGATGCAATAAATTTAAAAACTTTGCATGATACTTATATGATTTAATGTTACACCATATCTAACACAAGTTTTCATATGCAATTCAATATTATATTCAATTTTATGATGCAATAAATTTTATTACATGATTATATTTTTCACAAATTTTAAAATTCTTATTTTTAAATTAGTAACTTGTAGGATATGCCCCTCATCTAAAAAGGGGGCATCATAATGCACTTTACTTGAGAATTCAAGTCCTCATAAGGTTTTTTAAAGATTTATGGCAATATATAGTTGTTGTCACTCAATTTTGAACCCTTTAAGAGGTATTTCATGAATTATCCAAATTAAGTGGGATTTGGGATTAACCCTAGGCATCTAGATTGCCTATAGTAGAGGCAAACCTCTAGATTAAATGGCTAGCTCCATATATTTGTCTTGATTGCTCATCATCTACCTACAAGCTCATTTAGATGAAAAGGGAGAGAGAAAACATAAGATAGACCTATACTAATTAGGTGATCACTACCAACCAATTTCATTTACATTTCAAATAAAATTATAACCTGCACATGCAACTACTCCAAATTTGCATATTGCATTAGTATTTCTCATGGAGGTTTGTGCAGCAAACCTAAGCTAGGAGTACTAAAAAAAGGTCATAACATGACACTAGTGGAGAGACAACTCACTAAACTTATGAAAATTTCATTAGAACACTTCAAGAGACATGCAAAAGACTTTTAAAACTAAACATGAATGCAAATAAGGACAACATGCCAAAGAAGATAATTTATCACTTAGAAAGATCAACTAGTCTAACATACACATTAAACATTCCTTGGAGAAAGTAAACAAAATTTTTATTTATTTCTAAAAGGATGAAAATGAGTAAGGATTCACCATACTCATGTGAGGATACAAACTTACCCAAAAGTGGCTCAATATATAACACAAGTGAGAAATAAGAGAAGAAGGGCATAGGAGAGAGAGAGTAGACAAGTGTCATGTGACTTAAAAACAATATAGGAGTTATGGAATTGCCTCAACAAGTTTATGATTCCATTTGTAACTCCTCTAAAGATGCTCTAGCCCTCCATGTGGTGTCAGAGTTGAAATGATTACTTGACTAGGTCTTGAAAACTACCCTATACCTTGGAATGTTGAATGGAAAGTGTTCTTATTGATGGTTAAATTAGTTTATCCTACTTATTTTCTTTGATATTGACACCTCTTAATTAACACCATCAGTTTATCTTTGACACATCATCTCTATTTCTTATAAGGTGTTTAGGGGACTCTTCATCTCCTTAGGCCTATTTTGAAAACAAGTATAAAAATTTTTATTTGTCTTATTCTAATCATATAAAATTAATGGATGGCCTATGCACATCATATTGGACCTAAAATAATCCATTTTGAGGCCTCAAACTAGCCCCAACGATTCATTCTCTACTAAAATCCTCAAATTGACCTCATTCCTTATAGTTCTAAAATCATAAAAACCTCCTTGTGTAAGGAGTTTCATTGATGATGATAAGAATATTAGGGCATATTCTAATATCTACTATAGACTTACAGCTCTAGGTTCAATTTCATGCTTTGTGAGTGAGTGGACATATCCTTTTTTGTAGCTTCTTTCTCCTAACTAGGTTGTAATTAGGCCTCCCTACCAAGAGACTAAAAAATGGATCTAAAAGATCCAAACACATTAAAAACCCAAATAATCATGTTATTCACCTATAAAACCTCATCCTTATTCTCCATGATAATTTTGAAGATCTGAATCACTATACGGATCTCCCAAATAGCCAACATCAATATTTTAAAACTTGTTTCATACAACCATATACTTGAAAGTACAATTAAATGGCATGGGATAATGATCATGGGAGAGATAAACATGCTATTGGTCATTATTAATATTTTATAATCCATTTAGAGGCATAAAATCTCATTTGTCTCTCATCGGGTCCTTATAACTTTCCTAGTTAGCCTGAAAGTCCTTTGAGTTATTAATGATAGTTCATACAACTCAAGGAATGAAACCACTAAAAAATTACTCAAACTGTAAGTGAATTAGGTTCTTTAACTTCCCATAAAATATCAAGGTCCAATGCAAATACTCGAGACCATACCAAGTAATGAAAACTATCCTCTTGAGATGACACTAGACATTCTGAGAAGTCTGAGCAAGAATGAGGTCTGTAGGTGCATGTTTTGATCTTTATTTGATCTCCAATGACCTCAATTAGGTTTTAAACATATCTAATAACCAATTTCAATAGTTATCTAATCACCTTTCTCTTTCTAGGTCTTTGGAATGTCATCAGCCTAGGTCTAGGATTCTTGGGCCTAGTTATCCAACATACTCTAACTAACTATTGGTGCCTACTTATCTCTCTATTAGAGGTCTGATATCTCATTAAATGTTTATAAATACTATTCACCATCTCTTGAGGTATCCAAATCCTCATTTAATCCAACTAACTTCACCACCTTTCTTGGTTTGACTCCCTTATAGGCATGTGTGTGAATTTATGACTGTGAAGGGTTTAGAACAGGGTAATGACTATGATTATTTCCTTCTTGATTGAGTTTGAAGTTTTCATGAAATATTTTTCATTACCCTAAAATCATGTTCAAGTAACTTATCCACCCTTTATCATTCTATAATACTTTAAACTCATCAAATAAGCAACTTCCTCTATGAGCAAGGAGACCTATTTATGCCTTGGACTAAATAGGTAGAGTTTGGGGTTTCCAATGTATGTATTTACTTAGTTGGGTAACAGTGTTCTGTGGGGTTATATAAATATTTTGAAACCTATTTCTCATGTTTTAATCCTCTTTGTTATTCTAAAGTATTTTACATCTCTAAAACAAAATAAAAACTCTAAGAAGGCAAACCTAACTGTGTGTATACAATATGACTTTGTGACCCCTAATGATAGGCTATAATCATACCTCTCATTTAAAAAATAAATGGATTGGTGTCATTTTATATGATGTATAATATATAAAGGCTATATTAAATGATACCTTTGGATATTAGAGTTTTATATTTCACTGTTTGGGAGTTTACTTCTGCTATGATGTCTAAATCCTAAAAATGGTAAATAAGAATTTGACTCTATTTTATACAAAACTAAATATAAAAGGTTTGATAGCTGAAGATATCCTATGACATTCACACCATCAACATACAAAACTTAAACATCTGGCATACGATATTATGATGTCCTCACTCGACTTACCCAATTAGGTAGAACAATGTGATATTACAGAATGTGAGGATACTATTTATTATTGCTTTAACTACTCTTGAAAAATCTTGAATATGAAGATAGGTTACCAAAATTTACTTCCTATGAAATTTAAATACATAATATTTCATAAAGAAAACTTTATTTCATTAAATTTAAACAACTCTTGCATGTAATCGAAACACACTTGCATTAAATGAAATTCACACTTTACTTTGAAAAGGAAATTCACACTTTGTTTTGAAAGGAAATTACTCTTTTATTTGAAATGAAATTAGTCTTGAATTTAAAAATGAAATTACACTTTGTATTGAAAATTAAATTCACACTTTGATGTAAATGAATTACACTTGAATTAAAGAAATACTTCCAAAATATAAACTAAAAAATACCGGTTTGTCTTGATATTCAAAGATAACTGGGCCCTTGCTCCTTCCTCAAAACAAGAACAACTTTACTCAATAATGAAAAGGAATACTAAAATTTATTTCATTATCAAAGGAACACATATAGATATGCAAAACTATACTTGAATGCTTCTTATGATTTATGATTGATTAAATAACTTCAACAATTTTCTAACTCTAAAAAAACTATCCAGAATGAGAAGGAGACATGCATTTAAAGCACATCTCAACATATATTCAAAGAATAAAAAAATATGGAGATATAAATGGCCAAATCTACTTATTCAAAATATAGATAGAGTAGGAATCAGATCCCATGATTATAAGAAAGTGTTGGAACTGACTCAACTAATAATAGATAAAAAAATAATTAACATAGATCTGAAGAGATTATATCTAATATTACATAGTAGAAATATAAATATATCCAAATCATTTTAGACCATTACTATGAATCGTAATTTCTAAAATAATATATCTAAATATGTAAAGTCTATTTATATACAATAGATATCTTTAGAATCACTATCTCGATAAGTAGGATCCAACTAAACATCTTTAGAGCATGCCTGGGTATCTTCAGAGTATTTTGTATAGGTCTTCAGAGCATCTTTGAAACACCTTCAGAGAATCTTCAGAGTTTTTTTGGAGTGTCATATCTTCTAATCTCATTTATCAAATCCTCAAAATTGTAGCCAAAACTATTTGATGTCTTCTCAAAATTATCCCACCATAGGGATGTATTTATGTACACAAAATATGCTCATTTCATCCAAGTTAGACACAATAACAAGATAAATAATCAACAAGGTATCATATACAAACAAAAGACAATTGCATTCATTTATTGCTTAGATAAGACCTTAACTATTAAATGCAATTCAATATATAACCAAAAAGAAACACTTATGGATAGTTTGTATTATATATAAGCTACATGAAATGTTCATCATGTTTCCCCCACACTTAACCTTTTGTAGTTCCTCTTGTAAAAATTGGGATAACTAGTCTTCAATCCAAAAGTCCATATTCTAATTGATGATTGAGATCAGAAATCTAAAAATGGTGTCCCTACTCTCAATGACCTCTAGGCAAGAATCCATAACCCCTTACTACTATGTGTAACCAAGCTTGAAATTCAACTTCCACCTGATTGTGCTAACTCTACCATAGAGAAAGAGTACAAATAATAATTGGATGCCTAAATCTCATTCCAATCCATACACTGGATCCTCCTTCATCTAAGAGCTGGGTGATAATCTATGTAATTTCTTGAGCCCTCCTAAGATTCCACTTGATGGTGGTGGGACTCATGAATTCCTTATGTTTTAAAGTGATAGGTAAAGTCTCCCACCTTGCTATGCTAAAATTGATGCAATTGGTGGAATGTTGTCTCATAAAAGCTTTAAGCACCACCACATTAGATCTCAATAATTCACGATATTTATTCTTCATGTACATATGGTACATGGGTTGAAAAGTAGTAAGAATATTCTGAGCCTCTACAAATTGAGATCTCATACACAGACCTATAGTGTTTTAAATATCAATGGACTTATTTTGTGATTGTTACCATGTTTTCTAATTTCTCATAATATAGAGGAAAGCACGCAATTGTGTTTCCCCTAAAAATAAGTTTACTAGAAATCTAGATTAATAACCTAACAACATGTTAAAAATATATAATTCACAAATTTCATCTTATCTTTCTATGGTAATCTTGAGAAATACATCCATAAACATGTGTTCATCTTTAATAATATGAGAAGATCCAAGAAAAATCAACTACATTTATGACTTGTAGAATTAATCATGAAGAAAAATAACATAGACAAAGGAAGGTTGCCTGCATGATAATTTTTTTTAGAAAGTGCACAAATATTTTGAATGAAGGTCTGAGCTTTTTACAATTGCTGTTGAGACTCTGCTTTAATCTTAGTATTTTCTTCCTCCAACTTATAAATTTTATGTTGGGTTATATTCTAAACTGAAATCATTTCATGGAGTGGAAGGGGAAGGAAATAATAGCTCTTGTAGGTCCTTCAGTATAGACTGCTATTTCCCTCATCCCTCTTTGCATGGATTGTAAAGAGGCTTATAACTCAGTAGTTCAAGTGGTTAGCTCTTGTATTCTAGTAGTGTGTTGAATAATCAATTCAATTTTATCAAAAATAGTCTATCAAAAATTATTAATCTAAGTATCTTTATCAATAATATAATTTTGAAAATAAGTAATTTGTGTATCCTTATTGATGATGTAATTATATAAATTACTCAATTTTTGAGTTTAGGAAAATATTAGATTATGTAATTTAGTCTACTTAGGATTCATTACTATAAGTATTACCTTTTGTGCCCTAACTTGAGTGATAGATTATTCACATCTTCTTTCCAAATTGGAAATAGTTAGGTTCTTACCATGTATAATTGAACATAAAAAATCCAGTTCTTCTTGTTGTCAAATTTTTTTTTTAATTCTGGGATAAATCCATGACATGCTGAAACTCTTATTATTGATTAGAAAGCTAGAGGTAAGATGGACCTTATTTTATATATGGATCTTTACCCTTATCAGTTATAAGGGTAAAGTTATTTCTACTTCTTGAGCCACAATTTCTTATGCAAGGGTTTCTTATTCAACTACAATTTCTTATGCATGAATTTCTTCCTCAACTACTTGTTCAGCATCTATAAATTATATGGGAGAACTTAAGCTTCCCAAAATATTAGTGGCCTATACATCACCTTCTCATTCTTCTTACATAATGAGTTGATGACTTCATTGGAGTTTGACTGGAGAATTAATTTTTTCTAAGGAAATCCCCATTCATCTTTTCAATCTTTGACACAACATCTTTGGATATAAGGGTGTTGAATATGAGCTTTCTTCAATTTGTGTTATGGTGGGAGAAGGAGAAACATGATTTACTAGTTTTTGGATATAAATATGGGAGGATTTATGGAGAAAAGAGGTCCAGACCTTTTCACCCTTAGGTTTTTGCAAAAAATAATGTTGAAAAATGAGAGTAACCAAACCATGGTGTTTGACAGATCTAGTTCCTCTTTTTAATTTTTTAGCAACATTGATTATGACATTGTGAAGAAAAGATGGAAAATTTACTTGGTAATCTACCTTGGTGTCTCCTTTCCTCAAGTTAATAATAAGTCACATGGCATATCCATCGACCACTATAAATTGACCATCATAGGTAAGATATTTCATAACCCAAAATGCAACATTCTATCATGGATATGGAAGGCTATCTCTCATAATTTCACTAGCCACACCTTGTGGAGATTTTTCTAATCTAGGATGGAACACATTTACTTAAATAAATATTTAAATTAAGTCAATAAAACTTAATTTACCTATGACAAATACACCCTCCTCAGGAATTCTAGAGAGTGCACTGATCATAGAGGGATTTACTGGAATGTGTTTACCTCTGACAATAAAATGGTCTTCATCAAAAGTTTTAAAAAAATATTGTACAATTTCTTATTAAAAACCTTAAAACATTTTTAGGAAATTCAACCATCCTACTAGCTCAAAAATATCTCTAGTTGACTAATCTTGAAGTAACACATCTGATGATTCTGGTTCACTTTTATTTTTTCTACCTCCCATCTTCAGAGCTATCACTATTTTCTTGAAAAATTGATTATTCTATGAAAAATGGAGCTCATAATTTCATGGTACATAGATGAAGGCAATAAATTAAGGATATGATGGAACAATGGATAGTAATAACAATGAATAACAAATCAAGATATATTATTAAATGATGGAAATAATTATAGTGGTGCACTTCAGTGCATGTGAGATTTAATAGGAAAGCACTTTTTTAATCATTATCAATGATGTGGTATAAGGGGTCATAATTGGAAACACTTGAAGTAATAATTGTAATGATTTTTTCATCACATCATATCCTTCACATTAAATCTTTGAATACAATGATTCATCACATAAACATGGCATCACCAAAACTTATCCATTTGAATAAGTGTTGACTACCTAATGATTACACATGCATGACATGAAACAAAAAATACCTAACCTTTTGGGAAAGAAATAGAATTGTACCATTGTCATATGAATCTATGCCTATCTTCTAGAGTTTTCATGTGTCTTGCAAGGATAAACAAGTTTGAGAAGATAGGTTAGTTGACAACAATTCATATTTTATTGCAATTTTTTTCTTCTTAAAAGTGTCATTTTTTGGTTTTCACCTTTTAATAAGTTTTTTTTTTCTTTTTCCATTTTTTTTTTAATTTTAAAATTTTAAGGTAGGAGAACCACCATTTGCTAGTTTTTATCACTCCTCCTTTATTGTATGTCTACTTTAAAGATCATTTGGCCTTAGTGGAAGAATCAAGTTCTTCTTCGAGGTCAAATTGGTCTTGATTCTTCTCATTAAACTCTTCCTTACTGAGAGGTCTTATATACACCTTAATCCTATGACCATTGAATAAAAGTGTCCTTTGGTCACCATCAATTCATTAAAGTTGGACAGAGCCATTGCTAAAAATTATTTTGATCAGGTATGGTCCCAACCATCTTGTCCTAAGCTTACCCTTGAAATTCTAAAATTTAGAATCAAATAGAAGTGCCCAATCATCTTCTTGAATCTATCTTTCTCTGATGTGAGCATTATGCCACTGCTTTCTATGCTTCTAGATCATGTTGGTTTGAGTAAGTATGTCCATTATCAGTTCATCTAACCCATTTAGTTGTACTAATTTTTATTTTTATGCTTCATCAAGATCAATTCCCATATCAACTATTGTCTTCAATGTCTATAATTTAAATTTTATTGGTAACAAAGGTTTCTTTCCATACACAAGTTCATATGGAGAGAATCTTGTAGTTGTTTTCCATGTTGTATTGTTGTCCCAAACTGGTTCAGATACTTTTTATACCAAGTCTTTTTTGTGGATGTTCATTATCTTGGTTAGAATGTTTTCTAGTTTATGGTTGGTGACTTCCACTTGCCCATTAGCTTAGAGATGATATGGTGAGAATTTTCTATGATTCATGTGGTATAGCTATGTAAAATACTTGATCATGTTAGACATGAATTGGGTCCCTTGATTAGAAACAATAGATCTAGGAACTCAAAATCTCAGCATGATCTTATAGTATATGAAATCAGCAACCATTTCTTCCCTAGCAAAAGTGAGTGCTTACACTTTAGATTGCTTAGTAACATAATTGGTACATACTAATAAATATTATTTTCCTTGAGATGATGGGTTGATTAGTATAATAAAATATATACCTCATTTTTAAAATAGTTTTAAACTTAATTGAGGATGGAGAGACATTTCAGAGGATAGATTAGGCTTACACATCCTTTGGTAAGGATCACATTACCATACAAGCATTTTTATAGTCTTGTTAAGAGATAGAAAATAATAACCTACACCAAAGATATTATGAATGGTATTTTTTATTGAATAATGTCCTCATCCTAGTTCACTATGGCATTCTCTTATTATGTCATACACTTCATCTTATTTGACACACTAGCGAAGTATAAGATCAGATCTAGTTTTAAACAATATGCCTTTAAACCATTTGAAATGAGAAATAGCTATAACCAAATGTTTTATTTATTTATAATTAAATGAATGAGGGAACTTCCCTATTGATAAGTAATTTACTATGTTTGCAAACCATGGGGAGTATATAGATATATAAAATAGATGTTTATCTGGAAAAGAGTCCTCCATAGGTTCATCTTCATATGTAGTGATCAATCTAGATAAAAAGTCAAAAACAACATTATACTTCCTTGGTTTATCTATAATGATAATGTTAAATTCTTGAAACAATGATATCCATCTAATTATTCTCCCACCTACTACTAGTTTATTTATTAAGTACTTAATAGTTGAATAATCTATATAGTTAAATAACTGATAACTAGTAATGTAATTCCTAAACTTGTTTATAACATAAGTAACAATATTTTTTTCTATATTAGTGTATATATTCTCTATGGGAATAATATTATTGATGATATAATAAATGGCATACATTTTTTTTTCATCATCTCTTTGTCCTAGAATTGCTCCTAATGCATTATTGGAAGCATCAGTATAAATATGAAAATGTTTTTTACAATTAGGTCATTTCAAATTTAGAACAATCATGAGTTTATTATTTAAGGTTCAAAATATTATTGACATTATCATTCCATAAAAATTCATTATATTTTGTTAAGAAATAAAACATAGGTGAGGCTATCTTATTGAAGCCTTCAATAAATCTTTTTTAATATCCTACATGACTAAGAAAACTTTTAACATAAATTTGTGTTTATGGAATGGGAAGATTAGATTTTAACTTAATATTTTTGAGATATATTTTAATTATTTGAGAAGAGATATGATGTCATAAGACTTTTTGATGCCTAAATGTGTAACACAGGTGCCTAGAGTGTTTAGTGAACACTTCTCATTTTTGAATTCTTAAGAATCCAATGCATGAGTTTTAAGTTGTAATAATCTTGTTATCTATTGGTGGAATAGAGGTAGAACAAGTGATTATTTCAAAATATTTATATTAGTTGGTTGTTTAGAGACACCATTGCCAAACAACATATCTATGCAAATTATGAAGTAACTATGAAAATAATAGTGAATTATAATAAAGAACTAAATTAAGAATTAATTTAGGATGGATATTTAGGATGACAAGCTAAACTAAGGTGATCCAAGTTAAAAAAAAAGTAAAAGGAAAGGTAGGGAAGAAATAAATGTTGTTGATCTTTACTCTAGAAATCATGACAAAGTTCAAGTCTCATCCAAGTAGGCACTTAAAACCAATGCATGATATGAAAAAACTTGAGCCCAAATCTTACCATACATCAGGCAAGCTCTTATGGAAGGTGTAAATAATGCAAATAAGAATCAGGTTCACTTTAAAGATTCTACCCTTGCAAGCAGACAATATTAGCCCAAATGAAAGAAGAGTAAAGGAAGTGAAATGATACTAAATTTTTTTAGCAACCTAGCATTTACACAAGTTAACAACTCTAAAATTAAAGGTGCACACCAAGAATCCATAAGAAGCATTCAAATCTAGAAATTAGAACACGAAAATGAGAGAGAAGTGATGATAGCATACACATAGACAAATACTATACAATATTTGTAGAATTATTTTCTTGTATTGATTTCTCTAAGTTTACAAAGTAATGTTGGCTCTAAAAACTCCCCCCTTACAAAATGGTATTACTACCTTTTATATAAAGACAAGGTAGTATATCAGTCAGTTGCAAGATACAAATGTACAAAAAGTAAGGACATCTAACCTTTTTCTACAAAGTTCTAGAATATAATTGATTTTCTAAAATAGACTAACCTAGAGATAAATATTCTAAAAAACTAGAATATACATTTACAAAAGAATATTCCATTTTAAAAATGTTACAATGCTTCACAAAATTGGAATATTAACTAATTGGCTAGTGGGCCCTATGCCTAGAAACTTGTTTATTACTACTAAAAGATGTTTATAGCCTTTTGATGCTCCTCATTAATGAGTCCTAAATCCATATCTAGCCTTAAGAGACACTCTTCTTCCTTGTAAAATACATCATTAAAATCTTTATCATTTCTAGCCATGGCTTCTTTGATGCTTTTGGCCTCAGTGATACTTTCACTTACATTGAAGATCATGTTTAGGATCCTATTATTGTCTACCCTAGACTAGCCTTGGATTTTAATTTTTATCTCATGTGTCACTAAAGTATCAATATGTTTGAATTCATCATCCTTTATGAATGTAGATAGATAACACTCTGTCTCATCCCTATATTGTTGCCTCCAAGCTACCATGTCTTTCAAGATTGTAAATTATTTACTAATATGTTGCAAATGGTCTCTAGGTTAATTGTTCTCACTCAAATCATTATTTAAACTCCTTTCAGCTTGACTATGATCAATCTATGCTTGAATTAGGTCTTTTTATGCAATTTTAGGGCTTTTGAATCTTTAATGTTGATGGCTTATTCAAACTTAGGCTCATTCATGCTTCAGATTTGATTTTGACCTTTTCCTTTATATGTTTACATTTTAGAGAACAAAAGATACTCATTTTAATCACTTTATGCTTTCATGGTACTTATTTAGCATCTAGTTGGCACTTTCATGTAATTTTTCATAATTTACTTCAAAGAAATAGCCATTATTATTTACAATTTGTCCTTTTATTTTGCATTATTGGATCATTTTCCATGGATTAGTATGGACTATTGATCATGATCCAAGATCTCACCTATTATTGGCCATGTTTATATCAATACCCATGGTTGTGCCACTTGTCACCCTCACAAGATTTATAAGATTTTTATTATATATTAGTCACATATTAAATGTGTATTTACCATGTGTTGATCCCACAGTCTCTCAGAGCTCTACTGAATGGTTGTCATCAATTTTGTGTGATTGGATCATCCAATTGTAATGAAGCATGAGCCATTGATCCTAAAAGATACACAAGATTTAATCAGTACATGAATATAGGATGTAACTTAGGATAAAATATTTTAAGATAAGTTTGTTTTATGTTAAAAAACATGTCCTACACTTAGGTTAAAGCATTTTATGCTAAGTTTTGAAACATGATATAAAGTGGCCCTTTCGAATGATATTAAATATATCCATTTACTTAGACAAAATGTTAGATGATATTGAATTTGATGGTCTCATAGACGTCAATGATGGCATTGTAGATGTCAAATGACATTCATGAGAACAACAAATCTAATCTTTTGAAGTTCCTGTATTCCATAGATTTTGGATTCAATTAACTCCATCCATTCAAAATTTATGATGAAGAAAGAGTCATCGATCATGATCTAATTAGTTGCATTCCATTGGTTTGGGTTTCTATTAATGTAAATCTTCATATGCAGGAGCACTATGTGGTGCCTCCATAGGGCTTCCTGGGCCTTTTGACTTTTTATCACCGTGTTCACTCCATTTGATCCTCGACCCTAATGAGGTGAAAGTCATCAATCATGATATGGATTCTCACACATGATTAGTTTGAAATATTAAATTCTCAATTTTATCAAGAGTTCTTTTCTTCATCAAATATTTTGCTCATGATGAGATATGGACCATTAGATCTAGAAAAAAATAAGGTATTTAAGTTAGGACTTAGTTAAAAAGAAAACTTAGGCTAAAGAATTAAGTCTAAGGTCTTGTTCATGTTGAAAAACATGAATGGGGCCTTAGAATTAAGACTTTAGGCTAAAATGGTAATAAAGGGGGACATGTTAAAAAAATATAAGGACCGTACCAATACAAAAGTTAGACTATGTTGGAAATATAAGGAACAAAAAGGGGGAAAATAAATGGGACTAAGCATAATTTTTAGGCTAGGTTTTGTCATGTTAAGAAACATGATCAGACCTTATCATGAAAACTGGGGCTTAAATTCAAAATGAATTTGAAATATTAATACCAAAAGTGTTCTTGCCAATATTTAAATTTGAACTAGGGGTTCAAGTTAGGGTTTACTAAAAGGAAGGTTTCACTAAATGAATCTAATAACAAGATTCTTTATATCAAAGGCTAGTAAAAGCCTAAATGAATATAAATAGTGAGGATCTAAGAATGATCCATTTATAAAAGCTCCATGAAATTTATAACTTATCACATGAAGGGAAACTGTTAGCAACATTAGGTAACCTTAAAGCAAAACCACAAACCAGTAGGCCAACTTTATCAAAGTGGATGATCTTCAAGTTCTAATAATGTTCAAAATAAGCCATGATTTTAGTGTTAAGTTTCAAAAAATCTCAAGGGTCCCAACTTATAGAAATGGGGGTATGCTGACCTCAACAAATGGTGACTTCTAGGGGAAACATAGAAATATGTTAAAATTCAAAGACTCTGGTCCAGAATAATAATTAAGCTACTTATTATTTTTTATTAGGTATCATCATTAAGATCATTTCATGGTTGGAAAAAATATTACATATGCAAAATTACGATCAAACATAAAAAATCAATGATGTTGTGTATGTGCTTTGATTCCACTTATTGATTACCAAAGGATTTAGAGAACAACTTCCAAGTTCATGGCTTTAATCATTAATATTAACTTTTAGCATGTTTGAATATTCATCAAGAACCATGCCTTAGATTAAGTAAGGCTTGGACATTACTCTATTTCTATCCAGACATATATAGCCTGACAGAGATGTCTTTGGCTCCACTCAAGGCCTTGTTCCACTACTAACCAGGTGTCCATAGCCACAATGAAAGATTACTAGAATCACCTTTTCTTTCAAATCTTTTGATTTTGAAATAAGATCTTCTTTTTGTATTGTTTTAGATCATTTTTTGGCCTTTTAACAAAGTTTGAGAACCAAGTTAGCTGGGTTTAAGGATTTGTTCAAGTGTTTGATTCTCAAACAATCATCTTTAGTTGTAAACTTTGTTCTAGGTAATTAACATTTTTTAAGTGCTAACAGGACTGTGCTCTAACAATTTAAGCTTTAATATTGCATGTGTAACCCTTATTAAAACCAAGATTAGATGAGAACAAGGTTTAAAATCTCAAGAAATAATTAATTTATCCACCAGTCTCTACTAGTTTATCTAAACTACAACATCAAGCTCACATTACAACAACCCATGATTAACTAATGTTGAGAAGTCATACCTTAATTTTTGAATTGTGAAGCTTTTAAATAGCCCAGATGAAACTCAAGCTAAGGGATATCCAAAAGGACTTATTTAGAAGCAAGGAACAAATCATAAAAGTTAAATAAATATGTATAGGCATTATATATAAAAAAGGGATAGGAAGGGAAAAAAGAAATAAAGAACATGAAAAATTTTAATCTAAGCCTTATACTAACTTCATAAAATACTTACCTCCAGGATCAAATGGAAAATTATTTAATCTACTATAGAACCTTGAAGCATGATTACTTCCATCCCATGGCCTCTTCTTGTGGATGAGATCATTTGTATGCTTGTGTCCTCTAGGTGATGTAACTTGATCTCCTATCAACCTCCTCAGATGTATGGATTGAAAATATGAGTCTAAGACCTAATTATATTCTTCCAAAATTCCCCTACTTTATAGTAGGAGTGTTAGTTCTATGTCATTGATAAACATATAGTGGCTTATATCATCTTCACCCAATAATGGTAGCTTGGATAGTATCTTTAAATTGATGTATTCATTATGTTCTTTCTAAGATGTACATGGACTACCAATATTTATACAAATATATTCTAATTTATCCCAAAAGGTTTGTTCATCCTGATAAACCAAATGATGTCTATCTAGAATCTCATCATGAGAAACATGTTGGTCCCATACTATTGACCTCTTAATGAAATCACATGATAGTTCCTAATCTAATTCACATGCTTCATATTCATCCTTGGTGAAGAGGGACATATCTTTCATCCAATCAGGCTTTAGCTTATCTTGATTTGGTTTCTCTAAAATAATACCACCTTTTGGGAACTCTAGATCATTGGTGAAATCCTCGGATGAAGCATCCATGTGTTATTCTATCCCATCATCCACCATCTTAAGCTCCTTAATTTCATTCAAGAAATCATGGTATAACTGCTGCTAATATCATCTTCTTCAAGAATATTTTCCATTTAAAAAATAAACCTATGTGGGTTGCCTCCCTGGCTACCTTCTGAATAAATATCATATTTTATTTGATCCATATCCATTTCCAACAACTCTTCTTCTTCATTTGTATATTTACTAATGATGACATCTTGTTGATCTTCAATTACAATCTCTCTTACATCTTCAGGAATACAAGTCATCCCAGATGCAACTTCTTTAATTGGATCATATTTATCTTCATATTCATCACCAAATGAGAAATATAAAAACTCTATCATGAAACATTGGGATGTTCTGCCAAAGCTAGATGTCCCTACAACAAACTCTTGATTAGGTACAATTTTTGACGTTTAAACAATATTACAATGATCAAATATAAAAATATCATAGGAACTTATTTATATGTTTTAAAATGATACATTATTTTTGCTATCATGAAACCTATTCGGAGGCCTATTGAGTCTTTGAGAAGAGTGGTTTTTGTTAGAGCCTTCCCTTATATTTCTTACTTATTTTTTCAACTGAAGAAAGTTAGTGTTTAGTTTTTGGGCCATTTTTAATATCAATTCACTTGAATTTTTTTGTGTCTTAGGATCATGAATTAGAGCATTATTAATATCTATGGGCACTAAATTTCTATGGTTTTATGGATGGGACCCACTTGTAGTGTTTTTCAAGATCTCTAGGTGTTGGCTAGGATATGCATGACTCAAGGAAAAATGGTTCTGAACTAGTGTTAAAGTATGCATACTAGGAATGACATTTTAGATGGACCAATTTGAATTGATATTAGACATGGAATATATCATCTAACCCTGAGGCTACATTTGATCATTAATGATCATAGCTTCAGAATAAGCCTAGGTCAATGTGTTTATGACTAAAAGAGATATTTTCAAGAGCATAGAGGTCAAGGGATCTATATCATCTTTATAAATATCTACGACCAAAGTCTCATTGGGTCTATAAGGGTTTGTATTTTTACTAAAATTTTTTGGAACTGAGCATTAAATGCTCTGATGGTTTCATTAACATCCCTTTTAATTTTGGTAAACTATTGATATAAGACATAAGGACTAATAATTTTTCCAAATTGATCAATGAAGATATTGATGAATTCATTTTAGCTAGTAATGTAGTATTTTAGAAGGTTAAGAAAGAATTCATAGGTATCATCTTTAAAATTAAATGAAAATAACGTATAGGCTATGTCTCCATAAATCACATTCAACAGTCTCAGAGTAGCTTGGAAACTTCTGACATGCTCTTTAGTTGTGACAACATTATTAGGACTAAAAGAAGGCAAACACCTTTTATAATTTTAGGGAAGATCATGTAATATACCTGATATGTTGATTTAAGAACCACCTAGCCAAGCCATACATTAAGTGCATGAGTATCCTGAACTAATGAAGTAGATTGGGAGCCTGAGGATTTTTTCTCACTTCAGTCTCACTTTTGCAATTCCATCTTAAGGACTTTGAATTTTATTTGAAATATGATATGTAAAATAAATATTTATAAATAATAATGATTATATTTGCACATTAAGAAAAAATTTCAAAGATTTATATAAATAAAAATAAAGGATAACACTCTTTAACCAGGTTATCTCAAAGAGGTGTCCAAATATGCTAGTATGAATGATTTTTACATGTTCAAGTCTAAATAAACTCAAATTTGCAAAGTATTTATGAATGTTTGATAAAAATAGTTATTACTAACCATAAATTGGTTGAATTCATATATCTAAATTTATCTTTACCATAACTAAGCATATGTATTCAAAGAATGTCAATCTTTGTTTAAATAATCCCAAAGAGTGGTCTAAAATCATGAAGATCACCAACCTTTACACAATTATTCTAAAAGAAACACAAATATGTAAATAATAGAGTGATATTTGATGAAAATACACCAAAACCAACAAAATTCCTACAAATTCACTAAGAAATGTTGAGATTCCTCTTTCTAGTGCTATTATTGTTGATGCCTAAATGTGTACCAAAGGTGCCTAGAGTGTTTAGTAAACACTTCTCATTTTTGAATTCCTAAGAATCTGATGCATGAGGTGTAGGTTATGGTAATCCTATTACTTATTAGCATAATAGAGGTAGAACAAGTGACTATTTCACAATATTTATATTAGTTCGTAATTGGGAGCCACCATGACTAAATAATAGATCCATGCAAAGTATATAGTAACTATGCAAAGAATAATGAATTATGATCAAGAACTAAATTAATAATTAATTGAGTATGGAAATTTAAAATGATGAGATAAACTAAGGTGATCTAGGTTAAAAAAGAAGAAAAAGGAAAAGTAAATTTGAAAGAAATGTTATTGATCTTCATTCTAGACATCATGACAAATTTCAAGTCTCATCCAAGTAGGCACTTAAAACCAATGTATGATACGAAACAACTTGAACCCAAATCTTACCATACATTAGGTAAACTCCTAAAAAAGGTAGAAATAATGCAAATAAGAATGAGGTTCACTTTAAATATTCTACCCCTGTAAGCAAACAATATTGGCCCAAATGCAAAAAGAGTTAAGGTAGATAAAATGAAGCTAAAGACTTTTATTCAACCTATCATTGACACAAGTTAACAACTCTAAAATTTAATATGCACACCAAGAATCCATAAGAACCATTCAAAACTAGAAATTAGAACAAAAAAATGAGAGAGAATCCATGATAGCAAACACATAGACAAATATTGGATAAACTTTTCAGAATTCCTTACTTGTATTGCTTACTCCAAGTTTACAAAGTAATTTTAGCTCTAAGAACTCCCCCCTTAAAAAATGGTAGTACTACCTTTTATATAAGGATAAGATAGTATACCATTTAGTTGTAAGATACAAATGCACAAGAACTAAGGACAACTATCCTTTTTCTACAAAGTTCTAGAATACACTTGATTTCATAAAATAGATTGACCTAAAGGAAAATATGATAACAAACTAGAATATGCCTTTACAAAAGAATATTCCATTTTAAAAATGTTACAATGCTTCACAAAAGTGGAATATTAACTAAATGGATGGTGTGTGATGTTCCTGAGAACTTATTTATTACTGCTAAAAGATTTTCATAGCCTTTTGATGATCCTCATTAACAAGTCCCAAGTCCATAGCTGGCCTTAAGAGATACTCTTATTCTTTTTCAACTAGATCATTCAACTCCTTATAATTTCTAGCTATGGCTTCTTTGATGCTTTTGGCCTTAGTGATCCTTTAACCTACATTGAAGATCATGTCCAGGATCTTACTATTATCTACTCTAGACTAGCCTTGGATTTTAATTTTTATCTCTTGTGTCACCAAAATAGCCCTATGTTTAAATTCCTTATCCTTCATTAATGTATATAGATACAACTCTCTCTCATCCCTTTATTGTTGCCTCTGAGCTGCCATGGCTTTCAAGCTTGTAAATTGTTTATTGTTATGTTGAAAATGGTCTTTAGGTTAATTCATCTCATGCAAATGAAAATTCAACTCCTTTCATCTTCATTGTGATCAAGTCAAGCTTTAACTAGGTCGTTTTATGTAAGTTTTAGGGATTTTTAAGCTTTAATGGCAATGGCTTCTTTAGACTTAGGCTCATTTGTGCTTCAAATTTAATTTTGACCTTTGCCTTAATACATTTGCATTTTTGAGTGCACAAGATCTTCATTTTTGTTTCTTTGTGCTTGTGTGGCATTTATTTGGCATCTATCTAGCACATTCATGGAATTTTTCATAAATTCCTTTAATGCACTAATTGTTTTTATTTAAAATTTGTTATTTTATTTCACACCATTGGATCATTACTCATAGATCAACATGGAACATTGATTACAATTTAGGATCTCACCTGTTATTGGCCATATTTGTATCAATCCCCATGGTTGTGCCACTTATCACCCTCATATGATTTTTGAGTTTTGTATTCTACATTAGTCACATATTTAATGCAATGTTGCCACGTGTTGATCCTATAGGATCTCAGAGATCCACTAAATGGTCATTAGCAATTTAGCATCATTATATCATCTAGTGTTGATGAAGTTCAAGTCATTAACCCTACAAGATGCAAAAGATTTAATAAATACATGACTATAGAAAGAAACTAAGGCTAAAATATTTTAAGTTAAGTTTATTTCATGTTTAAAAAATGCCCTCAACTTAGGTTAAAGCATTTTATGCTAAGATTTGAAACATGATATAAAGTAGTCCCTATAAATGATATACAATACATCCATTTTCCTAGACAAAATGTTAGATGAGTTGAATTTGATAATCTCAGAGACATCAATGATGGCCTCACATACATCAAATGACATTCATGATAACATCAAATTTAAGCTCATGAAGTTTTTATATTCCATAGATTTTAGATTCAATTCACTTCATCTAATCAAAATCCATGATGAAATAAGAGCTGTCGATCATGATTTGAGTAATTTCACATCATTGGTTTGGGGTTCGACTAACGTTAAGTTTTTTATGTGAGAATACCATGTGGTGGCTCTATAGGGCTTGTTAGGCCTTTTGAATTTTCATTGTTGTGTTTTCTCCATTAAATCCTTAGTCTCAATGCAGCAAAATCCATCAATCATGATTTAGATGATCAGACATGATTGTTTTAAAGGACTAAATGCTTAGGTTTTTTAGGATTTATTACTCTGTTGGATCTTTCACTCATGATGAGGAGTGGACCATCACATCTATAAAGAAGTAAGGTATTTAAGTTTGGAATCGATTAGAAATAAAACTTAGGCTAAAACATTAAGGCTAAGGTCTTTTTTGTGTTGACAAACATGAATAGGGCCTTAGAATTAAGACTTTAGGATAAAAGGGTAACAAATGGGGCCATGATACAAAAATTAAAAGGACCTTACCAATAAGAAAGTTAGACTATGTTGGAAATATAAGGAATAAAAAGGGGGAAAGTAAATGGGACTAGGCATAATTTTTAGGATAGGTTTTGGTCATGTTAAGAAACATGATCAGCCTTTATCATGAAAATTGAGGCCTAAATCCAAAATGAATTTGAAATATCCCCACCAAAAGAGTTCTTATTGATATTTGAAATTGAACTAGGGGTTTAAGTTAGGGTTTGCTAAAAGGAGGGTTTCATTACATGAATCTAATAGTGAGATTATTTAGATCAAAGGCTAGTAAAATCCTAAATGAAGATAAATAGTGAGCATCTAAGCATGATCCATTTATAAAGGCTCCATGAAACCTATAACTTATCACATGAAGGGAAACTATTAGCAACATTAAGTAACCTTAAAGCAAAACCACAAACTAGTAAGCCAAATTTATGAAAGTGGATGATCTTCAAATTCTAATAATATTCAAAACAATCCATGCTTTTAGTGTTAAGTTTCAAAATATCTCAAGTGTCCTAATTTTTAGAAATAAGGGTATGTTGACCTCAACAAGACTATCCCTTCATCAGCCATTATGATGAACTTCTCATGACTCAAAGATAATTGATGTTCCTCACATCTAGTAAGTACTTTATCTAAATTATTTAAATCTTCATCAAATGTAGTACCATGGATAGTGAAATCATCCATGTACACTTCTACATAGTCATTTGTATGATCATAAATGATGGATAACACTTCTCTCTAAAAGGTAGCAGGTGCATTACACAATCCAAAAGGAAGTAGTGTATAAGCATATGTTCTTTAGGGGTAGGTAAATAGTTTTATCTTGATCTTCAGGGGCTATTTTGCTTTAAATATATCCACTAAATCCATCTAATAAAGAAAAATATTATTTTCCTACCAAATTGTCCAAAACTTTATCAATAAAAGGAAAGGGAAAATAGTCTCTCATAGTGGCTTTGTTCAGTTCTCTATAATAAACACAAACTCTCCATTTCCCATTATTTTTAGGCATAATTACTAGAGGTGAAATCCATTGATTATCAAATATGGGTTAAATAAAACCAACTTCCAATAGTTTTTCTATCTCTTTCTTAACAATTTATTTCAAGGATGGGCTAATCCTCCATTATGGTTGTCTAACTAGTCTAATATATTTAGTGTAGTTGTGATGTGTCTAGACACTAGGATGTATTCCTTTCATATCATTGTAATATAAATAAAAATATTTTATGTGTTATACTAAGACATCAACTACTTTTCTTTACTACTATTTATTTAACTAGATATTAATGTTCAATAGTTTACCAAGTTGGATTGCAATCTATTTAGTGCTTATAATAATGGAATTTAACTATTTGTATTCACTCATAAAGGCATTCAATGGACATGTGTGTGGTAGTAACATGTGAATTATATCTATGTCCTTGTAAAAGGTGTCACGTATGGAAAACATAGTAGTCAATGGATAATGAAAATCATGTAAAAATGAATTATACCCTCTTTGATCCCAGTCAACTATGGCTTATTGAATGTATTGTGGACCAGATAACATATTTGGTAAACTTATGGTATTTTTCAATTCTCAATAATAGAGGTGTCTTCTTCTTGTTCATGATTTTTTCATCTTTGAATCATAGCTATCAATCTTCAAAGCTAAGCTACTAGTCTTCATAAATAAGCTACTAGTATTTGGAGCTAAGCTACTAGTCTTCAAAACTAAGTTATCAGTATTATTATTTTAGACTTTAAAACAAAATTATCAAACTTCAGAGCAAAATTGTCAAACTTTGAAGATAGGATTTCTTGGTCTAAATCTTCTACTATTTATTCCTCTAATTTTTGGACATGTTCTTTGATGGTAACCATGGGTAAGGAAGGCACACTAGTCTAGTTTTATTTAGGATGATCCACCCATATTTATTCAAAAAGACCCATTGAAGGTCTAGTAGGTGGATAGAGAGACATCTTTTTAGCATGAATTTCATTATAAATGGTCATGTTTCTAGATCTATAGTCAATTCATGCTACAACTATAGCTAACCAAGGTCTACCAAGAATGATTAGATACCTTACCATTTTTTGTTTAGTTTGAAGGATCATGAAATCCATAAGATATTCCTAGGATTCTATGGTGACTGGAACATTCTCTATGTTTCCTTCAGGGGTAGTAATGGATTAATCTACCATTTTCAAGATTGTAGTGGTAGGCTAAAGCCTTGTAAGATATAAAAAATCTAGTGTATTACTAGTCATTATGTTTATGGAAGCACATAGATCTACAAGAACATTTGTAATAGACATATTCCTAATTTTCACAATCATTAAAAGACTGATAGAATCTTCATGTTTGGAACAAGTATGTTTTTTGCTAGTAAATTAGCAATGTTCCTAGTTAGCTGAATTATTTTAGGATACTACTTATTTCTTCCTAGTGTTTTGATGAAAAATACTTTAATGATTTGATTCAACTCAAGAATATATTTAATGGATATTAGGAGTGTAATTTATATCTTCATCTCTTTTAATCCATGCATCAATTCAAAATCTTCCCTAGATTTCTCTTCCTTAAGTCTCTTAAGAAATGGACCAACAAGGGAATCTTGAATTGTGGTCAGTGTGGCTATGGATTCTAATTTATCTTCAGTTGGTTCTTAGAATATAGGTGGACCAAGAGTGTTTCATAATTAATAATTTTAGTTATGGTAATGGGTGAATCTCCTACTACCTTACTCGATCTAAGTTGAATATTATTACATTTAGCTGAACTACTTGCAACATTTTTATCTTGATCAGATCCATAAACAAGTGTGTTTTTCCTATTCTTAGGATTTGAAACTAGTTAGGAAGGTAAATTTGGTTGGTTTAACTTATTATAAATTTTTTGTGGCTTAGTTTTTGAAGGAAATAAATCATTTTATGGAGGAAACCTTCTTTGTGGCTGATATTGTTGATTTGACCATTGAGGTGGTCACTATTGTACCCAATGTGGTTGTTGGTTTTGATGTTGTACCCAAGATTGATTTTAAGGAATTCCCCACATATATGTCATACATTATTTAGTATTCCATGGTTGTGGTTATGGTGGTCCCCACATTAGTGGTGTGATTTGTCCATCCCATGGTGTCATCCATGGATTGGGAGGAAATCTTGGGCCAAATTGATTTCTGGGTTGAGAGTACTAGTTTTCCATGTCTTTGGATAAATTTCACTATTTAAACTGTATATTATACTTTTTTTACTTGGTTTATTTTGGTAGAAAGGTGTTTTTAATTCTTTGTATCTTGGTCTAGGTCAAAAATATCACATACCTCTATTTTATCTAAGAGGCAATCTTTTACCGCATGTTTGAGTATTCATCTAAGAGAATATATTGACAACTATTCAGTATTGGTAGCATTGGATTTTGATTTGAGACCTTTTAATTTATATGTCAATTATACTAGAATGTTTGTCTTGAAATTATCAAATTCTTCTATTAATTGGTCAACTTTAGGTGATTTTCTTAACCTTGATTTATTTAAACTAGGTCTTATCCTAGAGTAGTTAGTACATAATGTTGAAATTTGATGAAAGGTTAACTTAATAATGTCACCCTTTCCCATTAGGTTCAAATCATCATGTTCATCATCATCTAACATATTCAGTGAGTTGGTAACCATTCCTTTTATGGGTAAATATAAACCTATCAAGGTAATCTTCTAAGGATTCATATTCATTTTGTTTGATCTTGAAAAATTATTCCTTCCATTCTTTGACTCCATAATAATCCTAATATTTTACCAAAAATGTAGATTCCATTTCATACCAAGTGGTGGTATAATTACCCTCAAGGCCCATGAACCATCTCATGGTTGCATCCTTGAGTGTGGATGGGAATGACTTCAACTTGTGAGTATTTGTGACATAGTCATATGTTTGGTAGAGAACCTAAAATTTAAAGAGGAACTAATTTAAATCCTTTAAGGATTTACCTCTAAAATAGGTAAAATACATGGTGAAATATTTTTCATGGAAGCTATATCATCAGGAGATACGCTGATTGGATAGAATTTTTTTGTCTTATTGGGGTTATCGATCAGGGTCTTCCACATGTGAATTTTCATCTCTCATATTTTATTCTCAAATTTGGTTATCAATACAATCTAAATTATCTTCTCAAGTGCTCAACCTATGGTATATATTAGGAGGGGAATCTTCATTGGTGATCAGATCTTATTCTTATAGATCTGGTCGATCAAATCCAACTATTCCAGAAAGGGGATTTTAAAGATCAATTCTCCCTATAGGAGAAGATGTCCTAAATAAGATTATTCTTGTAGGATCTATTTGTGAGGATGAACCTTGGTCAAGAGAGGAATTAAAAAAAAAATAGACAGCTTTCAATTGCCTTTTTTTCACTTCTTGATCTTTTCATCAAGGATTGGATCATCTCTTCTTCTTGATTTATTTGGGATCCATTAGAGAAAAACCATCCTTGAGAATACCTTGAGTGGCTCATAAATCTAAATATTCCTATATTATTTTTGTGTTTTTGAGTTTTATAAATGTTTTTGAATTTTACCTATATAACTCTTATGTAAGATCTCACAAACACTTACTGTCGAGTCCCTGATAACGGTGTCAAAATTTATAGACTGTCATTATACCTCTAATTTA
Source organism: Torreya grandis (assembly GCA_037957365.1). Lineage (NCBI taxonomy): Eukaryota > Viridiplantae > Streptophyta > Pinopsida > Cupressales > Taxaceae > Torreya > Torreya grandis. The sequence goes on along the minus strand of JARHVA010000655.1, from coordinate 1,485,560 downwards.
ACTAATCAATATATTCATGTTATTTTTTACCAGGGCTAGTGTCCAAAGGATATATGTAATAAGACCATTGGATATTGGAGTTTTATAGTTCACTATTTAAGGAGTTTACTTCTATTGTGATGTATAAATCCTAAAAATAGTAATTAATACTCTAACTCTATTTCTTAGAAAAGTAAATCTAAAAGGTTTACTAGCTAAAGATATCCTATGGAATTCACACCATCAACATCTAGAAATTAAACATATGGTATAAGACATTATAATGTCCTCACTCAACTTTTTTGACTAGGTAGGACATTGTGATATTACAAAATATGAGGATGTTATCTATTTTCACTTAAACCACTCTTGACAAATCTTGATTATGAAGATAGGGTAACAAAATTTAATTTTTTTGAAATTGAAAGACATAATCTTACATAAAGAAAAAATTCTTGCATTGAATTGAAAAAACTCTTGCATGTAATGGAAACACACTTACATTAAAGAAAATTCACACTTTGCTTTGAAAAGGAAATTCACACTTTACTTTGAAAGTAAATTACTCTTTTATTTGAAAGGAAATCACTCTTGCATTTAAAAAATAAATTACACTTTGTGTTGAAAAGTAAATTCACACTTTATTGTAAATGAATTATACATGAATTAAATACATACTTATAAACTATAAATTAAAAAGTACTAATTTGTCCTGATCTTTGGAGAGAAGTGGGCCTTTGTTCCTTCCTCAGAATAGGAACAATTTTAATCAGTAATGAAAAGGAATGGTGAACTTGATTTCATTATCAAAGGAACATATATAGATATGCAAAACTATACTGGAATGCTTCTTCTGATTTTTTATTGATTAGCTAACTTCAACAATTTTCTAACTCTCAAAAAACTATCTAGAATGAGAAGGTTACATACATTTAAAGCACATCTCAACATATATTCACAGATTAAAAAATTTAGTGATCTAAATGACCAAATCTGATTATTCAAAATATAGATGATCTAAGAATCAAATCCCATGCTTATAGGAAGGAATTAGAATTGACTCAACTAACAATATATTAAAAAATACTACATAAATATGAAGAGATTATATTTGATTTTATAAAATAGGAATACAAATATATCCAGATCATTTTAGACCATTACTATGAATAGTAATGTCTAAAATAAGATATGCAAATATGGAAAGTCTATTTATATATAATACATATCTTTAAAATCAATATCTTTATTAGTAGGATCTAGTTGTACATCTTTGAAAGATGCCTAAGCGTCTTAAAATTATTCTGTATAGATCTTTAAAGAACCTTCAGAGCATCTTCAAAGCATTATACCTTCATAGATCATTCACTAAATCTTCAAAACTATAACAAAAAAGAGTTGTTAAAACTATTTGATGTCTTCTCAAAATTATCCTACCATAGGGACGTATTTTTGTACACAAAATTATGTTCATTTCATCCAAGTTAGACACAATAACAAGATAAAGAATAAACAAGGTATCATATAAAAATATCATTCATTTCCTACTTAGATAAGACCTTAACTATTAAATTTAATGCAATTATATAACCAAAAGGTAACACTTATGGATTGTTTGTATTAGATATAATGAGATATATGGAATGTTCATCGCCTAACTCTCTAATCCTTGATTAGAAATATTTTGATCTTTATGACTTAAGATCCTAATTCATCTCATTTACATCCTTTAAACATTCACAGAAATCACATTTCTAATATTTTGATAGAGTCTTTAATCACCTATATAGACCTATCGGTGTCTATTAGGATAATTGTCTATGTCTGAGTGCATTTGGTCTTGATATCCAATACTCAAACCTTTATATGGATAATTTTTCATGTTTTTGATTTATTAAAACACTTATTAATTCCTTGAATCTTCCAAACCCACCAACATCTCTATATAAGGCTAAAAATTCAATCGATCGGCTATAGGTGGTTGTCTTGAGAATTTGACTATATACAAGGATTCCTATGTCTCTAAAACTAACCCTAAACCTATAAAAGGATCTAATATATTGTTATTATTACCTTTAAACCTTCTCAATGTTATTAAATTCTATACTTCACCATTATTCACTATTCAAGGCAAATCCTTCCTCAACTAACTGTAGATGACTATTTAAGGTAGTTTAACTGTATGTTTGGAGTTAGCAATTTGGAATAGGTCATTACACCTTATCAATGTTTAAATATCACCAAAATATCACTCTCATTTCATTCCAAATTAAATTATTCCTTTCAATAACTTCATAACCTATGTACTTACTATCAACACAATCACAGTCCTATATGTGACATTAAGTCCTTTAGCTTGGTCTTTTTAGCCACCTCCTAGATTTTTTTTTGGATATCCTTATTAGATAATTAAATTTTATTGTAGATTATTACATTATTTTCATGTATAAGACATTCACTTAAACACTAACAATTTATGCATTGTCATCAGACATCATAGGCATTATAGAAACCATAGACTTTATAATAGACACTTTCTCCCTTCCAGATTTATAAATAGACTTATACAGAAATAAATTCTATAATGCTATTATCCTTCACCTATTATGAACTCAGCTCAGTATACAAATAGCTTTCTATTCTCCCTTAACAACCTTGCATCATCAATCTGCAAGTGATATATATATATATATATCCTTTGCTCATGGCTCAAAGGACATCTAACAGATGAATTACCCTTTAGGTCTATGTATACAAACCAAACAGACACCATATATAAATCTTCTAGAATCATGGACCGTATTCTACACAGGTTCCATGTTAATCCAATAAAAGAATATATAAAACATAGGGTCCATCAATATACAGCCTTGGATCTATATCAATCAATCATAAAATAGATTAACATAGAATCATTACCTACCATAGGTCCACGGCCTTTAAAATAGGCGATCCATACTGATGCTATTCAGAACTACGTATCTATCAAAGGAATTATCCTAATCATTACTACGATTGTGTATGATGATACAACCACACATCATGAACAAATGCTCGTCTCAAAGAAGAACTCTTATTTAAACTTCACGGCTAATGGCTTTGTTGCATAAACCATATCGTTCTCCTCTAACTTGGCTCCATCTAATAGACGATGATATGTGCATCATCCCACGACAAGTTTTCTCATTTTCTCACTTCATCCCATTATGGTATTTCAAGACATAATTTTAGTCAAATGCCACAAATTGGATGACTCGGCTTTTTGTCACCATGGTCAAAACAAGATAATACAGGCCAAATGGCCTTCGTGACTCTTGCATAGTTATAGGCCTACCATCTGCTCCATTACTTTTCTTGTGCTCCTTTTCTAGACTTTCAATATTTGCCCCTTCCTGAGGGTTGGAAGTAGTCCAATTCCCTTCAGGTATCTAGAAAACTAGAAAAGATTGTCCTTGTCCCTCAAATGAAGGATTCTTCTTATCCCCTTCCCGACCTTGAGATTTTTTGTTCAAGTCCAACAGAACCCAAAATCTAGGAAACTTATTCTTCTCTACGTCCCTCTTATCCAATCAATGCATATCTTACTCTTTTTAAAGAGTCTCTTCTCTCCTATGCCCAACTTGGGCACTAAGACCAACAACAAAGATTTACAATCCAACTAATATACTAATTTGGAGAATATTTATCTCAACTAATATCATACAGTTGAAAGATTTCAACCACTCCCCTCATTTTCTCTTTAAGCCAGGATTGGCTTCCAACATGGGGATTCTCTCTTACCTAATTTTACCTTTTCACTTTTCACTTTTGACAATTACATTTACTCTCAAGGTAAAGGTTTGAAATCTAAACACAATTTGGAGGGAAAACAAGAATTTGAAGTTGAATTCATCTTCACGCTAGAACATCATTTGAATTTGCATGTTTGATGAACTCAACTAGTCCTCCATGAAGCTATTGTAGATTCTCTTGCATCATACTTTCCCTATAGAAAAGATTTGAACTTTAGTTCAAATGAAATGCTTCCTCCATGCATTACTCTTCACTATATTCCTAGATCCCAAGGTCTTGTTGCCAATACCAATGCTTGTCTTTGTTTGAAATAGTCTTTGTCCTTCATTTTACTTTTCTTCCTCTTTAGATATGTCCTTCTTCTCATTTCTTTCTCAGCTACCATCTCCCACTTCCATGCTTCTTCATCTTCATACATGTCTTCTAGATCTTCTTATTGTTCTTCTTGTTTCATTGGCTTCTCCAATGACTCATGTATGTCATTCACTTTAGCAACCTTCATACCTATATATAAAACATTCAAAGCCACCTTAGAATCAAAATCTTTAGGCCATGAAGCCTCTTGGTTGCCTTCATGTTCTTGTTCCTTGACCAAAATTGTCTTGGCCTCTTTGCTTTGCAATTATCTTGTTTCACTCTTCCCAATGGTGTCTTCACCATGCCTTGTACTTGTATGTAGCTCTCCTGAAGAACTAAAGAGCTCTTCCAACATTCTCATTTCTTCCTTTAGTGAGCTCTCATCTATCTCCCCATTCACTTCATCAAACTTGGGTCCTTATTTCTTAAGGATTACTTTCCCTTTACTTGTCGTGTACCTCATTTCATTCTTTCTTTGTTCATGCCTCAATTCATTTTCCATCTGATCAATGGTGCCACCATGTTGATATGTGCCTCTACACAACTCTATTAGAGGATTCAACAACTTTTCTATACTCTTCAACTCTTCACTCAACACAAGCTCATCTAAATCTTCATGTCCTATATCAAACTTAGGACCAAATTATCTTTCATTTTCTATAAAAACATTCATCCACTCTATGGTTTCTTCATACAAATCAACTTCTTCATCATCATAAATATCTTTATCAAAAACAATAAGAAAACTATTACCTTGTGTCTCCTTGTTCTTTTCAAACATGTGAACTGATTTCATATCTCCACTTTCATCATCCATCTTCTTAGAACTCTCTCCTTGCTACACATTAGTATTCATAGACATTTTCCATTCCTCATTTTCCATTAAAAGATCATTAAATGATTCAAAAACATCATTATCCCATTCATTGCAAGCAATTGACTTACCTTTCATCTTTATATCCTCATGCTCTACCTTATTATTTTTTGAGAAGTTTTCTTTCTCACCTTTAGCCATCCATACCTTCTTCATAGCTTTAGGATGACACTTGTTCAATTTACCAACCAATTTCTGCTCTTTGACATCTTCATGTTGTCTTGTTTGATAGCTGGCCTTGCTCACTTTGCATTCTACCTCTTCCTTCATGCTTTGTATTTGCTTCTTGCTTGAGTCTTCATTTTGATTGATCTTTATGTCCTTCTTTATATTTGTCTTCTCAAACCATGTAGGCATCCTGCATCCATGCTCTTGTACCAACACTTCCTATTGCTTGGGATTTTGCTTCCTCCACCATTTAGGCATCACATATCCATGGTTAATTGAAAAATACACCTTTCTCTTTACTTCTCTAGCATGTATATCAACAGTTTCATGCTTATAATAAAAATCAATTTTTGAATTCACCTTTACCTCCTTAATGGGCTGCTCCATTAGTTCTTTGACTTGCATAGCTTCTTGATTATTTGTACTTTCTTCTTCCTTTATGTTTGACTGTTCTCTTGCCTCTTCTTGGCATTCAATGGTATCATGGAAGTCATCCTCATCTTCCATCTCTCCTCTTGCTTGTAGGGGTTCCTCAACACCTTCCTCATGCATTAGTCAATGCATCTCTTCTTCCTTATCAACAACAACAAACTTTTTCTTTTCTCTTACACATTCACTTATGCACTTGGTGTCTTCTCTTGCACCAATCTCTTCACTCTCCAAGGCCCTTCTCTTGACCTTCATAATGCTGCTCATACCTGCAATTACCCATGCAAAGACAACATTAGATATAAAAACAAGAGACCACAAGGTCCCTATGAGTGTTCTCTTCACCAACACTCTTATCTTTTCAAGTGCTCTTCATGGCACTTCATCTTTTCTGTCTTCTCTTCTCTTGTTCTCCTCAATGAGAACCTTCTTCTCCACCTCTTTCTCTTGTTTCTCACTTGGCAACCTTCTCATCCTCTTACCTCTATGGGCTTCTCTCTTCATGGCAATCTTCTTTTGCCTTCTTCTCCTCTTCATTAGGAGATCTATTGGCCACTTCATCCTCTTCTTCATTGGCCATACCCATGCTTGCTTGTCCATCTGCATCCAAGACTCATATCTATCTACAAACTTAGCTAAATCTCTTTTCAAACTATCAATCTCTTTATCAATTTCAATACTGGTCATACCTTTCTTCTTCTGGATGCTTGCTTCCTTCTTAGTGCCCTCATGTATCTTGCTGCTCTGCTCCTTTCTCAGTAATATTTACATTTTTGAGATCTTCACCCAAGTCTTTTCCACCTTAGTCTCTTGATCCCTTTAGATCCACTTGTCTCACCCAAGCCTTTCTCCTTGACTGGTATTTTGACAATCTCCTTGATCTCACCTAGGCCTTTTGCATCCTAGTCTTTTGATCTCACTTAATGGTTTTATTGAGATTCACACTGAGTCAATGGTCTGCAATATGACACTGCTTTAAACAAATATCAATAATTTCACAAATCCAAGCTTACCTTGTGTTGGATCTTCCTCTTGAGCATTCACTTGCTCCCTTACTTTCAAGCTTTCTAAGCTTCTCTTCTCTCTTGTCAAGCCTCAATGGCTTTAAGACTTCCTTTTCACCTATTTGCTTCTCAAACACAATAAACTCAAATCAAATATCAAAGGTTACTCATACTTTCCTCAACAGGGTCTTCTAGTGCTCAGATTTACTAAAACTTCCTTCAAAAATCCTATAACAACTCATTAGGAATCTTGATTCAACATAACCATCAACAAATTACCAAATTCCCAAGAGCTTCAAGCTCTGATACCAAAATTGATGCACTGTCATCAAACATCATAGGCATTATAAAAACCATAGACTTTATAATAGATGCTTTCTCCCTTCCAGATTTATAAATAGACTTCTACAGAAATAAATTCTACAATGCTATTATCCTTCGCCCATTATGAACTTAGCTAAGTATGCAAATAGCTTTCTATTCTCCCTTAACAATCCTGCATCATCAATCTGTAAGTGATATATATATATATATATATATATATATATATATATAAGTACTTTGCTCATGGCTCAAAGGACATCTAAGAGATGAATTACCCTTTAGGTCTATGTATACAAACCAAACAGACACCATATATAAATCTTCTAGAATCATGGACCATATTCTACATAGGTTCCATGTTAATCCAATAAAAGAATATATAAAACATAGGGTCCATCAATATACAGCCTTGGATCTATATCAATCAATCATAAAATAGATTAACACAGAATCATTACCTACCATAGGTCCACGGCCTTTAAAATAGGTGATCCATACTGACACTATTTAGAACTGCGCATCTATCAAAGGAATTATCCTGACCATTACTATGATTGTGTATGATGATGCAGCCACACATCATGACCAAATGCTCATCTCAAAGAAGAACTCTTATTTAAACTTCACAGCCAATGTCTTTTCTGCATAAACCATATTGTTCTCCTCTGACTTGGCTCCATCCAATGGACAACGATCTGTGCATCATCCCACAACAAGTTTTCTCATTTTCTCGCTTCATCCCATTATGGTATTTCAAGACATAATCCTAGTCAAATGCCACAAATTGGATGACTCAGATTTCTATCACCATGGTCAAAACAAGATAATACAGGCCGAATGGCCTTCGTGACTCTTGCACAGTTACAGGCCTACCATCTGCTCCATTAGTTTTCTTGTGCTCCTTTTCTAGACTTTCAATCTTTGCCCCTTCTTAAGGGTTGGAAGTAGTCCAATTCCCTTTAGGTATCCAAATAATTGGAAAAGATTGTCCTTGTCCCTCAAATGAAGGATTCTTCTTATCCCCTTCCCAACCTTGAGTTTTTCTGTTCAAGTCCAGCGAAACCCAAAATCCAGAAAAATTATTCTTTTCTACATCCCTCTTATCTGATCAATGCATATCTTACTCTTTTTAAAGAGTCTCTTCTCTCCTACACCCAACTTGGGCACTAAGACCAACAAGAAAGATTTAAAATCCAACCAATATACTAATTTGGAGAATATTTATCTCAACTAATATCGTACGGTTGAAAGATTTCAACCACTCCCCTCATTTTCTCTTTAAGCCAAGATTGGCTTCCAACATGGGGATTCTCTCTTACCTAATTTTACCTTTTCACTTTTCACTTTTGACAATTACATTTACTCTCAAGGTAAAGGTTTGAAATCTAAACACAATTTGGAGGGAAAACAAGAATTTGAAGTTGAATTTAGCTTCACGCTAGAACATCATTTGAATTTGCATGTTTGATGACCTCAACTAGTCCTCCATGAAGCTATTGTAGATGCTCTTGCATCAACAATCATTGAGTTTCTCTAAATGATAGACCTACAAGCCTACAGAAGATGGAAACTACAACTTGTGTTTGAAGTTTCAGAAGTGCCAATCATGAATTTTAGGATTGGAAGGTCATTTTCTTCAATTGTATCAACATATTTAATAATAAATCACAAATATTAGGTCACTTTTGAGATGCATATCTAAACCACTCAAAACACCTCTACTATGTAGATATAAAAAACATAGTCCATAAAAGGTGAATGAAGAATTGACCATTTGGAATATGTACAAAATACTTGAGTGATCACGACTTCATGAATGAATCATGAGGATATTATAAATCTATGAATATTCACTTATATATATAAATCCACTTGGAGAAACTCCACAACATAGAAAAGTTACAAGTCATCTCAAACTATGCACAAGAGAGACTTTACTTGTCAAAATACAATCCACACATGCCAAAATGATGAGTGAATATGTGTGATTTATATAAATACATTTTATAATTTACTCCAACTAATTTTACTTAGCCACAAGTTCACACTTTATTCTGGAGTTACACCAAACTCATCCTATGGGGTTTTAAGCCTTAAAAAAGTAGTCTAGATCCTTACTAATTTTTCATAAATATAGGGACACCAATCCAATTAAAAATATCACAAATTGGAATCTCATATGTGTCCCAAAAATTTTCCAAAATATTATTCCCTAACTCTACTTGTATGACCTATACCATCTGATTGAATTTCGCCTTCACTAGTCTATGAATGGAGTGATGGAAGAGAGAATTGGTTTTCTGCAACTGTGAAAGTTCAAAATTAATTCCAAGATTGTTTTTGATGTTTATAGTCTCAATTGGAATTCTAAATTTATTTTCACTTGCACATGGATTTAACAAGTCCACACAATTTTTCTAACTCTCAAGATGGTGTTAAATTTCAAGAATTTAACTTTGTTATGATTTTATGATAGGTGTAGCAGTTCTATAACTACTCCAAGATATTATTAATGGGTATTTTATGTATTTATCTCTTTGGTTACTTTTGACATACATAAATGTTAGCCAAAATGACATTTTCATACATATTTACCACATCCAAGACCACAAGTGAACCTTAAATATTCCAAAACATCATGAAATGTTATGATAAGATGTTTAAGACATAAAATGACATTAATGAACCCATAATAACCTATGAAACATATTGACCATGCCTTATCTCTCCCTGATATGCTTAGACCACAATATGAACAAAATATGATATTACCTTAACTTCTCCAAACTAACCTTAAACAATGCTAACAAGGTTGTATAAAGACTATAGGGACCATATAATCATGACATGAACACATCACAATACCACAAAAAGTTTTAATTTATATGGGGGTGACCAATTTTACTTGGGTCAAATATGGTCAACATTCTTAGAAATTCATCGGGGTAACATGCCTACAATGCTAATAGGACCAGTAGCCTTACATGTCTATTGGGTAATGGAGTCTCTTACACTTAGTTTCAAACTTGAATAAACTTTGAACATGACACAAGAAATTTATTGACATTCACAACATAAATAAACAAAGACAACAAGACACAAATAAATCAAAACACACACATGTGCTATCTAGCACTTAGGAAACACAAAAACAACATAAGGAAACTAGACTATATACAAACTAACTTGAAAAATAGCTCTTCTTCCTGGATCAAAGGGGAAGCTTGCATAATATTTTTCTCCATGAGATGAATGAGGGAATGAATAAAGTCATATCTTGAGCCTTGGTTTTAATTTTTTCAACTCTTTCATGCTTGCCAATCTTCTTGGCATGATCTCAAATGCAATGATAACAATTGTAAACATGTAACCTATGAAGGTGAACTCATATTTCACTTCAAAATATTATCATGACCTTTATTGATGTTTTTATTTATCTTAATCATGATCACCTCTTGACTTATGGAAGCAACCTCAATCTTGGTAATTTAGAGATTGTCATGTTGTCCTTTAATAAGCAAAACATATTCAAGAACATTTTCAAATTTATTAATAGATAATGCAAGCTCTTCAAGATATTCAAGGATATTTTCATACTCAACCCAATCTTCATCATTTTCATCAATGAAGGCATCTTGTTTAATCTCCTTGTGCACATGACCTTCAACCTTGAAAAGACATTTAATCTCTTGAAGGATCTCAATATGCTTATACCCATCATCTTTATTTTATTTCTCTTCAATAAAAATGACTTATTAAACTTCATATTCTTGGTCATTATGTACCTCATCAAATATAACTTGCTTAATTGAAGAGTCTTCAACCTCAAGGCTAGCTGCAACTTGCACAAGTTTGGATGGCATATGATTTTTTTTAACACACCATCAAGAGGCAAGGCATATTTAAGTGTCTCTTCAAATTGACCATCAGGAAGTGAAATCCCTTAGAGGGAATTAAACTAATCATAAATCTCATTGAACCTTAGCCACATGTCATCTTTATCCATGAATTCATTATCAACTTTGTCTTTGATTGGTTTTTCAAAACTAACCTCTTAATGTTGCTCATGAGTCTCAACCAACTTGGCTAATGTCATGTCTTCCTTTAAAGCTCCCTCTTCCATATCTTAATCAAAATATTCATAAGCAGCTACAACATCATCAAGTTCATCTCTTTATTCACTAAATAAAATTTAATTATGCTTGTCTTCACCAATGGGAGTACCTATAGTGAACTCTTCATCATAGACACTTGAGTCATCTTCTTTATCAACTATAACTTTAGCTTGATATTCTTTACTTATATCCCATAGGATAAGTTATCCTTCAAGAAGGGATGTGGTGGGAGGGCAATGGACAAGTTCATGGGTTGGAGAGGGAGTATGAGGTATGGTGGATGGATCATGAATGGTCTTGAGAATGGAGGTTTCTTGAATGAACTCTTGGGGAGATGATAAGTTGGGTTAGGTAATGGAAGAGGCATCTTCTTAAAAAATATTTTCATTTATTCCATAGACTTCTTGAGGCTCTTCAATAGTTAAAAAATGATCTTAAACGTCTTGGTTTTCCCACCTTTATAATATATCAATCCATCATTGGATATAACATCTCATTTCATGTAAACCATCATTGGTGACACAGTGGGCTTGCTCTTTAACTAACCTCCACTTAATAATAAAGAATTGAGAAAAATTACTCAAATTCTCTACGAGATAAATAAGGATAACATCAAGTTCCTTATAGTATTTTCTCATCACTTTTTTTGAGTTGATCATATTTTGCTTGATTTCCAACAAGGATTTGGATTGAGGTAAAATTAAAGTATGAGGAGGGGAATAGTAGAGATTTTTGTGATCTATAAAACGTTGATTGGATTTCATTATCAATGCTTGGAAGACCTTATATCTTACTTCCCAACCAATGGCATCATTTTATTCCTCATAATAAGGCTGATAGGAATCATGTTGAACTTCATATAGATCATAGGGCTGGTAGGAGTCATATTGAGGCTGATAGGAAGGCAATTCTTGATACTCTTATTGATAGCCTTCCTCATAGTCTTCTTCATAGGGTTGTTCACCAACATCATGGTCATATATAAGGGGAACAAGCTGACCATAGGACTACCATGACTCATAAGGATGATAAAAATCTTGATAGGGTTGTTGAAACACATAATTATGGCCATGACAAGGCTGATAGGAAGGTATTTATTAGAAACTTTCATCATATCCAGCCATGACAACTTCATGAGTTAAATGAAAACATAATATATCATCAAAAAATGTTGTAATATGTACCTAAGATTATAAAACCAATTGATTACAATTAGATTCACCATTGTTGTTTATTAAATGCCTTCAAAGACTAATAAAAAGAAGAACACACCAATAATTCTTCAACTCCTTTGGACCTTATTCCCATTAGGTGTGCCAAAAATATTGTCACTCAATTTTTTAAACTTGGAGAGGTATTTCAAGCCTTCTCCAAATTGAGTGGAATATGGGATTACCCCTAGGCTTATAAGTTTCATATAGTAGAGGTAAACCTCTAGATTAAAGGGCTACCTCCCTAAATTAGTATTTATTGCTCATTACTTATACTTCTAACTCATTTAGATGATAAGGGAGAGAGAAAACATAAAGTAAACCTATCCCAATGAGGTGATGCACCAACTATAACCTAACCAATACCAACCAATTAAAATTACACTTTAATAAAATCCTAACCTACACATGACACTACTCCAAATCTACCTCTTTCATTAGTATTTATCATGGAGGTTTTTGAAGCAAACTTAATCTAGGATAAATAAATAAAAGGTCATAAAATGACACTAGTGGAGAGACAACTCACTAAACTAATGAAAAATTCATTATAACACTACAAGATGCCTATAAAAAACTTTTAAAATTGAATATGAATGTAAATAAGTACAACATGCCAAGGAAGAGAATCTATCACTTAGCAAGATCAACTAGTATAACATACACATTAAATAGTACTTAAAGAAGGTAAACCAGATTGTTTTTTATTACTCAAAGGCTAAAAATGAGCAGGGCTTCACCATACTCAGGTGGAGGATATAAACTTAGCTAAAAGTGCCTCAATATGTAGCACAAGTAAGAGAGAAGAGAAGAAGGGCATAGGAGAGAGAGATTATAAAAGTGTCATGTGAGTTATAAATAAGAGAGGAATTAGGGAACTACCTCAATAGGTCTAAGATGCCATGTGTAACTTCTTTGAAGATGTTCTAGCCCTTCAAGTGGCATGGGAGTTGAAATGCTTGCTTGATACCTTAACTAGCTCTTGAAAACTACCCTTGCCTTGGATTGTTGAAGGAAAAGAGGCCTTAGTGATAGTCAGTTCAATTTTTCCTACCTCTTTTATCTACTATTGACACATCTCAACTGACCCCATGAGGTCCTTTTTGACACATCATCTCTTTCTTTTTCAAGGTTTCCAGATGACTCTTCATCTCCTTAGGTCTATTTTATACACAAGTGTCAAAACTTGTATTTTTATTATTCAGATCATAAAAAATTCATGGATATCCTATCAACATCATATTTGACCTGCAACGATCCATTTTGAGGCCTCAAACTAGCCCTAATAATTCATTCTCTACCAAAATCCTCAAATTGACTTCATTCCTTATAACCATAAAATAATTAAAAAAATCCTTATATATGGATTTTTAAGGATGATTCTAAGAATATAATGTAATATTATAGTATCTAGTATGTTCTTACACCTCTAGGTTCAATTTAATGCTCTAAGAGTGAGTGGATATGTCCTTTTCCACAACTTCTCTCTCTTAACTAGGCCTCAATTAGGCTTCCCTACTAAGAGACTAAAAAATAGATATATAAGATCCCCACACATTCGAAACCCAAAATAATCATGTGATTCACTTAGACAACCTCATCCTTGTTCTCCATGCCAATTTTTAAGATTTGACTCACTATACAGATCTCCCAATAGAAAAAATTAGTCTCTTTGGGCCTATTCTATATGGACCTATACTTAAAAGTACTTGATGGAATTGGATGATACTAATTTAAGTATTGAACATGTTTTGGGTCATTTTAAATATTTTATGATCCATTTTTAAGTATTTTATCTCATTTGTCTCTCATCAGGTCCTTATAGCTCTCCTAGGCAACGTAAAAGTGCTATGAGTTCTTAATGATAGTTCATATATCTTAGGGCATGAAACCACTAACCAATTACAAAAAAAGGAATTTAAATAGGGTATTTAACTTACCCTAAGTTTAATTTCCCATGAAAATCCTATGGACCATACCAAGGAATGAAAACTAGCCTCTTGGGTAGGTAATATGTATTCTAAAAAGTCTAAGCAAGAATGAGGTCTAAAAGTACATTTTTTGAGTTTTATTTGATTTAAAATGAAATAAATTAGGTCTAAGATACCTTCAATAACACCTTTTAATATTTATCTAATCACATTTCTCCTATTATATCATTTAGAATGTCATTATCCTAGGCCTAAGGTTCTTGAGCTTAGTTGTCCAGCTTACCCTGATTGGCTATTGGTGCCTGCTTATCTCTTTGTTGGAGGTTTGAGATCTCATGAGATGTTTATAAATAATATTAACCATCTCATTATGTATCCAAGTCCTCATTTAATCCAAATAAATTCACCAAATTTCTTAGTCTGGCTACCTTATAGGCCTATATGTGAATTTAGGACTGTGTAGGGTTTAGGATAGGGTAATGACTTTGTTAGTTTCCTTCTTGATCAAGTATAAGGTGTTCATGAAACAATTTTAATGAACCTAAAATCATGTTCAAGTACCTTATGCACCCTTTATCATGTTTTTATTTTATACTCCTCAAACAAGCAACTTAATTTATGAACAAGCGGACCTATTTATGCCTTAGATTGAGTAGGTAGAGTTTAGGGTTTCCACCATCTGGCTTTTCTTTGTTGGGTAAAATAGTTGTGTGGGGTTATCTAAACCTTATGAAACATATTTCACATGTTTCACTCCTCTTTATTTTTAATTCTTTTACTTATCTCAAACCAAGTAAGAACTCTGAGAAGGCAAACCTGACTGTGTGTACACAATATGAATTTGTGACCCCTGTCTCTCTGCTCTTTACTTAGAAATATTTTTATATTGATGACTTAATAAATTTATTCATATCCTTTCCATATTTTAAAAAAATATTTTGATATTTATGACTTAATAACTTTATTCATCTCCTTTCCATATTTTAAAAAATCACACAAATCACTATTCTGAGATTTTGAGAGAGTGTTTAGTCACCTAAACAAACCTACAGGTGATTATTAGGACAATTAACTGCATATAAGTGAATTTGGTCTTGATCTCTAAAAATAAAATCTTTAAATGTCTCCTTTTTCATGTTGTTAATGTATCAAAACACTTATCAATTCTCTAAATCTTCCAAACCCACCAAAATCTTTGCTCAAGGTCAAAACTTCAACTGGCTGGCTATAAGTGGTTATCTTGAGAGTTTGACTATATCCAAGGATTCCTAGGTATCCAAAACTAACTCCAAACCTATAAATTTATATAATGTATTGTTATTATAACCTTTAAACCTTATCAATTTTATGAAACTCTTGGCTTCACCATTATTCACTATTCAAGGCAAATCCTTCCTCAACTAGTTGTAGATGACTGTTTAGAGAAGTTTGATTGTATATTTAGATCTAACCTCTTAAAACAAGTCAAGAAACATTATCAATGTTTGAATCTCACTAATAACTCACTCTCACTTCATTCCAAGTTCAATTATCCATTTCAATCACTTCATAACCTCTGTACTTACTATCAACACAATCACAATCCTATAAGTGACATTAGGTCCTTTAGCTTAGTATTTTTAGCCACCTCTTAGATTTAGTTGTTTTAAATATCTTTATTATTCTATGAACTTTAATTTTATATTATTAAAATGTTTTCATGTATAAATAATTCACTTGAACACTAAAAATCATTGATCTTCTCTAAATGATAGACCTACAAACCTGTAGAAGATGGAGACTACAACTTGTGTTTGAAGCTTGAGAAGTTCTAATCATGAATGTTAGGATTGAAAGGTCATTGTAATAAATTATATCATCAAATTTAACAATAAATAAAAAATATCAAGTACCTTTTTAAATGCATATTCAAACCACTCAAAACACCTTTTCTATGTAGACATAGAAAACATAGTCCACAAAAGGTGAGTGAGAAATTAATCATTTAGAAATTTTAAAGAATACTTGAGAGATTAATAATCCATGAATTAATTATTGATATATTATAATTCCATGAAGAGTCACTTATATTTATTATCCCACCTGGAGAAACTCTACAACACAAAAAAGTTACCAGTCTCTTAAACTATGCACCAAGGAGACTTTGCTTGTCAAAAGACCATCTAAACATGATAAAATTATGAATTACTATGTGTGATTCATATAAAAATATATTATTATTCACTCTAACTAATTTTATTTATCCAATACTTCATAATTTATTTTGGAGTTACACCAAACTTAGCTTGTGGGTTTTTAAGCCTTCAAAAAGTAGTCTAGCTTATTAGCAATTGTTAATAAATTTAGATAAACCAATACAATTAATAATTAAATAAATTATAATCTCATATGTGTCCCAATATTTTTATAAAATATTATCCCCCAACTCTACATATTTGGCTTATACGATCTAATTAAATTAGGCCTTCACTAGCTTGTGAATGAAGCGATGGAAGAGAGAAGTGGTTTTATGCAATTTTGAGAATAAAAACTTAATTAAAAGATATTTTTAACATTTATGATATCAATGGATGTTATAAATATCTTTTCACTTTCACATGACTTCAACAAGTTCGTACAACTTCTTTAACTCCTCAAGATGTACTTGAATTTCAATAATTTAACATTGTTTTGATTCCTTAACAGGTGTGGTACATGTTTAACTTCTCCATGATATTTTTATTTTTAGTTGTGGTGTTCAAATTATTAATGTATAACTTAATTATTTTTTAATAAATAATAATACATTAATTAGGTTTATGATATTTATAGGGTTAATTTTATATAGGTTGTTAGTTACTCAAATATATTGTTGGTAATAATATATTCATATATAGTGGGTTTGTTAGTTTGAGGATTATTTATATGAGATATTAGAGGAGATATTATCTCCCAAATTATAGGAATGAATTTCCTATATATTTGTATTGCCTATATGGTTTTGATATAGAAGAAATAATACAATGTGAGAGAATTATTTTTGTTCGAATCTTTCTCTATATAAACTCTAATTTATACCAATATCTAGTATCAAAGTAGGTGTTTTCCATCAATCATGAGAGTCTATAGAGGGATCCATTGAACATAAATATCCTCTATGCATCATGTAGTTTAGGTGCCATAATAAAAGTGCAATTATGTTTTGGATGGAAGTTAGTTGTAGCTATAATTTTTTGTCACCTAATAAAAACATATTATTTGTACCAACTAATCAGCATGTTCCTCTAGATATTCATGACTCATAGCCCAATTGAGTGAGTCAATCAAATTTAAAGGAAAAGAATCTTAATTCAAATCATTCTAGCCAAAAACTAAATCTCTTAGTATTCTACATATTGCACACTCCTATAATTGATATTTCATAACAACATGAATGAGAGAGATGAATATTGGAAGAAAATAAATAAATTCCTATCAAAACTCTAGCTAAATTTTGAATCTCATTTCTATGATATTTTAAAAATTTTAACACTTTTCTGTTGTGTAACCATGTGTTAATAAATTGCCTATAAAAGGATGCATTTTTAGGTGACCCTAATGTCCAAGTTGGAAAAAGTATGTTAGTCTTGAAAATGGATCTTATCATAAATGCCATGCAAAGGATGAGCTTCATGCCTTTACCAGCTAAGTAAGTAGTATCACATATTGGAAGATGGAGGAAATGGAGGATAGAGGTTCCATAGCCTCTCATCAATCACCAATAATGGGGCACAAATGATTTGGTGAATTTTATGTGATATGTTTTTTTTTAATCTTTTTTTAGTGTGGTGTATTTTGTGCCAAATCAGGTAATGCCAAGGTTAGTTCTTCAATGGTAGTGGAAACTATATATGCTATTTTTATTTGGGTGACAACAAACATTAATAGAGGCTACATAAGATGATAATGAGGATTTATTCCTCATGATATTTATTTTTATAATGTTGTATGTTTTTCATTCTCTTATTGGTTTGGAAATCCTTTTTGAAGAAAAAGGAGAGTGTATATATAATGGAATATGGCAAAAATTGTATAGGAAGGAAGCTAAATGTATAAATCCTCTGATTAAAGAGATCTATTGAAAACCTTACTTATTTATGGATGTTATCAGCCAATGACACATCCATTACGATCACATGGAATAAATGTGGGATACATTCATTCACATAGTAGTGGTCATGTGCAACAAGATCTAGACAGTAGTATGTAGACTTAAAAGTATGCATTGGCATATGATTTTGTTCAGGCCAATTCTTGAGGCTATATATTCTCCTCCTGCTCACATTAAGGGGGTGTAGACTAAGATTAATAATGTTCACAAGGGGGTAAATGTTGAGGTGTGGTGTTCACATTGTTAATATATAACTTGATTATTGTTTAATAAACAATAATATGTTAATAAATTTGTGATATATTATGGGGTTAATTTTATATAGGTTTTTAGTTACTCAAATATATTATTGGTAACAATATATTCGTATATATTAGGTTTGTTATTTTGAGGGAGATTTGGGTGAGATATTGGTGGAGATATGATCTCCACAATTATAAGAATGACTTTCCAATATATTTGTATTTCTCATATGGTTTTGAGATAGAAGAAATAATACAGTGTGTGAGAATTATTTTTGTTTAGCTCTTTCTCTGTACATAATCTAATTTATAGCAATATTTTAAAGGGTCTTGTATGGATTTATCTCATTGGGTACTTTTTACATACATAAATATTAGCCAAAATCACATTTCATGCATATTTACCACCTCCAAGACCACAAGTGAACCTTAAATATTCCAAAACATCATAAAATGTTATGATAAGATTTTTAATAAATAAAATGACATTAATAAACCCTAATCACCTATGACACATCTTGACCATGCCTTATCTCTCCATGACATGCTTAGACCACAATATAACCAAAATATGACATTACCTTAACTTCTCCAGACTAGCCTTAAATAATGCTAACAAGGTTATATGAAGACTCTAGGGACCATATAAACATGACATGAACAAATCACAAGACCATGACAAGTTTGAATTTATAGGAGGGTGACCAATTTGATGTGGGGTCAAATTTGGTCAACAATAGTTTTTAGAATTAAAATATGATTAAGAATTTTTAAATACTTGAGTATAGATTTAAATAGACTTGAGGCATATGTATGGGCATGCAAAAAAGAATTACAAGTTACAAGTTTGAAATAGTTATAAGTTAAAAGTTTTAAATAATTACAAGATACAAGTTTCAAAATGTTACAATTTCAATTGGCATTGTATATCAATTTAATAAGATAAATGTGGACACAATTTTACCAATTTTAAGATACTAGCATTGGCCATCCAAAACCAAAGTTGAATTTCTACATGTCAGCCCTCCCATGCTTTTAGAAAATTGCATGGATGGAAATATTCTAAATTTGACACTATATATGCACATCAAAGTAACTCTTTCCACCTACCTAAAGGACCCTACAAAAAGCACTGCACATTGAGAAAAATAATAATAATATTTGCAATTCAAATTATAATTTATGCTAACATGTATAGGCTAATTTTGAAGCTATTTTATTTTAGGAGGGTACTCTTTATTAAACATTTAATCCAATATATCTAGTTTCATTCATACAGAAAATATCAATATTCACACACTCACTCTAGGAGGGATAAATACATTATCTGGAGGCCCTTTTGGGCTATGTAAGAAGCACTCATATTACATGGTGTTTTTTTAAGATAACTCATATATTCCCCTTGCCTAATTCCCACAATTGTATTTAATTTTAATTGTGTTTATTGTGAAGGAGAAAGGGTTTGTATTTTATAGTTATTTTTCACTATAAATCAAGACACACAATCAAACATTAAACCCTCATAGATATTCAGACATACCCAAAACAAAAAATAGTCACATAATTAAATAAGATGTGGCTATAGTAAAAAAATAAGGCCACAATCTACCCTTGACATCCTAGTGCATCCTTGTCCCAATATATTATAAATTTATATTTTTGGATGTGACATAATTTGATGGTTCTTTTAGCCAATTTTCATCAATAGTTAGCTTGCACAATTAACAATAAATAAGATCCAAGACATGTTTGTATTTTATCAATTTACTATCTATAGCTTGTTTTAAATTCTATAAATGTTTTATTTTCCATTTAGATATGTATATTTTTGTATATCTAAATCAATTTTCAATAGTTTATTTCTTCTTAGCATTTCATTTTTAAATTAAAAATATATATTAAACACTGTGTACTATAAAATTTAAGGCACAAACACACAATACTAAGATTTAACAAGTTATAGATGATATACATGAGGTATACGAGTTGGGAATGGGCCAAAAAACTATTTCACCTTCACAATAGGTGTAGGGTATGGTGAAGATCATTATTAAAAATGAAGAGGTGGTGGAGGATGAATATGAGGTATATTTTCCCCAAGAATATGTTGTAAATATTTCTCTCCAAATAACTAGCAAAGGTATTTCCAAAATTTATAAACTTGTAGGTACTATATATAGGTGCACAAAAATGAATAATTCTTAAACATCTATTATATGATGAAAAAATGCATAGGAATTATATGAATTGGATAAAAGGATGAACATTAGGTTTGAAGAAAAGTTCACAAGAGCAAGATAGTGGCTTTAAGGTCAATATAGCAATGTAAAACAACATTGACACACAACCTAACATGGTGGAAATATAAAAATGATCCAAAGAGTGCCTCCCTAAAAGTTATTAGACTATGTTGATGCTCTAACTCAATACTATTTTGTAGGATATAATGAATATGATATCAAATATTTAGTGAGAAGTGTAGCCTATACATAACATTTTGTCGAAGATCAAATTAAATTAAAATAAGAGGCTTACGACAATTAAATTGAATATCTCCATGAGATCTTTAATTTGTTGAAAATACAAGGAGTGATACCACTCATTAAAAATTGGTTGGAATAGATTTTGGTTAGTGAATAGTAAGAATAGTAGGAAATAGGTTGAGATATTAGAAAGATATAGAATGTTAATAATGAATATAAGATCCTGATTGATGTCACCATTTATTGGTGGTAATTTTATGATAAGTTTTTTGATATATGCACCAAAAGTAACATCCTTAAAAAGGATGCTTTAATTAGAATGGGAATATTGAATTTCTAGCCTTCTCAAATTTATTATAATGACAAGTATGCATTCACAACCCAATAGTATATTTCACAACATATCAATGGAGATAATGGGGGCCAAATTTAGTCTAGAATTTGAAGTAATTGAATTTTGATGAATATGAAAAGTATCTGGACTTTCTTGGTGGGCCATGATGTTATGAGAATAATTTAGACATGCACTTTAAGAATATTTTCATGAGTTTTGAGAATGGTGAGTAATCAGTAGTCATCCCTATTGAAAATAGTCAAGACTTTCCCTATGTTGGAAGTGTCGATGTAGATAAAGATATAAAACATATACCACATAAGGAAAGGAGATTATAGATTATAGATAGGGTGGAGTTCTTAGCTAGAAAAGTGGAATATCTACATCAACTACCACAATCATTGATTATGAATGATAGGTACACTAGTGGCCATAAGATAATAAGTTCACATAGGTGCAAGGTAGTTGGCATGGCTACAAAAGTGAACAAGGATAATCTAAAATACATGAAAGTGTGGATACCATGAACTACCTAGAAGGTGAAAATAGTGTCATATTTGACTAAAGGTATATTAGGAAAGTAACCAAGGTATGATGGTTATAAATGCACATCTACACATATTAGCATTATATAAACTTTCCTATTAAATGATGGAGAGCAAATTGTATCCTTATTCCACATACCAAAATAGTATTAACAAACACTTTTGGAATACTCATAGTTGTAATTTTTTAGGTAGGTCATAGTGAAAGAATAAATTTTCACCATCTTTTATTACAAGAAAGTCAAAAATGGGATTCCAAATTATAATGAATACTCACCACTAGATGAACACTTAAGGTTTTGTGAATAAGTCTAGACTCAAATCACAAGTAATCTTCCATTCAACCTTTGGGTTCATAATTTTTATATTACTCTAACTACTTGGGTGAATGCATCGAATATAATTAGTTGGACCCAAAGAGAAATTATTGAATGGGACATAGTGAGGGAGGAATTAATATAAACTTTCACCTTTTCCTCTTATAACCTTAAAATATCCTATCCTCTAAAGTTAATACAAAAATCCATCATGCAAATGATGTGATAATTGAGGAATGTCTCAAGAAAATGAACAAGGAATAAAGATATGTGTTGCCTAAGATATGTAATGGATAATTACATTAATGAGAAAAGTGAAGAAAATAACATGCCTTGCTTTAGATGTGGTGGTCCATTTCATTCAAATAAGGAAAAGCCTAACTAATAGGTAGAAGAAAAGAAAATATATGAGGACATCAACCACCTTAATGTTGAGACATTAGTTGTTGAGATAATAATTTTATACATGTAGAGTGATAATAAAAATTAATATAATAAACCTATACACATAAATAAGTGAATATTAGAACTGGTGTAGAGCCAAATATTGATACTGTGGGGGACTATTGGGTAGATGAATAGCTCACAAGTATCTTTGAGATAATAAATGAGTTATAAGATTTATTTCTTATGAATTATAATTAATAAATAAGTCCATTTATCCTTGGGGAAAATGAAGATTAAATTTTATGAAAGTGTTAGATTAGTCAATAAAAGGCCTTATATAATGAATCCAAATCTCAATGCCAGGGTGAAAGAATAAAATCAAAAAATGTTGATATAATGAGTCATCTATGAATTAAAAGATTCAAAATGGAGTAGTCCCATGCTTATAGGAATCAATAGAAAATATGCATAAGAATATGTGTAAAATTACATGTTCTCAATGAAGCCTATATAAATGATGCATTTCTAACACCATTTATCCTAAAAACCTTATGAGTTGTTAGATCCATACCTTCATGAATGGATTATATAGACACCATAAAGTATAGATAAAATAAGAATATAATGAAAAATTCACATTTATCATAGAATGAATATATTATAACTGTAATGTGATGCATTTTTGTCTTAGGAATGCATATGTCTAATTTTCACACATAGTGGTGGAAGCATTTAAAAAATTCATAAACACATTTTTTAAGTACAGTTGAACTATGTATGGATTTGTTAAGGACCAACACCTAAGGTTTATGTTTGAGAGATGTAGGAAAATGAAAATCTCACTCAACCTCAAGAAGTGTCTTCATGACACCCTTTCAAATTTTTCTTGGACATGTTATATGAAAAGATGAAATGATTATAAATATTGAAAATATTATGGTTATTATAAAACTTGAAGGAAAAAACACTAAAAGATACATATACACATACCTTAGACATAGAGGGTACTATCAAAATTTCATCTATAAAAATGTAGACATTGCAAGGCTAATGTAAGAAATATAAATGATGGGCCTTTTATCTAGATAGAAAGGCAATAATATATGTTTGAAATACTAAAGTAAAATCTTTTTAGGGTGTCAATCATGCTATTTTTGGACTAGAAGACACCAATATATATTCACGTAGATGCACCAATAACCATAGTTGGCACTAGCATTCGAAGATCAGGAGAAACAAATATTGAATTATGATCTACTTTGGAAGTCATAAATTCTCTCTAGTAAAATACAACTATACAAAATCCTACAGATAGGTGTTAAACATAGTATATACACTCTAAAATTTCACTAATACCTATTCACTAGTTGTTCATATTTTTTATGAACCATAAAGTTATTAATTATTTGGTTTACAAAGTTGTGTTGCCTTGAAGGATTTATAGGTGAATTTTTCTCTTCCAAGAGTTTCAACTTTTAGTCATAGTGAAGCTTAGAAAGTAGATTTGTTGACTTGATCACTTGTTTAGGATTAATATAGGGGAAATTTTGCACATTATTTAATATGAAATGATTAATGTGAAAATTTACATGATTTATAAGGTGCTTAAATATTAATTATGGTTTCTATATATCTGACATTGGGGATAACACCTAGTGACTAGAATGTCATTGATAAGTTAAAACTCCTAGTGCATTTGACTCATTATCAATTCATTGGAGGAGGGTTATATAAAATTGGAAGGGATGAGGTGTTGTGTAGATGTGTATTAAAACATGAAAGAGAATTAATATTGTACGAATGTCATAGAAGAATCATTAGTGGTCATTATGATGAAAAAATTACTATAAACAAGATTTCATTTTCAGGATTATGATGGTAAAATATCTATAAGGATGTAAACAAATTAATGTAGAAGTTAAAAATTTGTCAAAGGATTATAAATCCAAATAAGAGGGATGAAATTCATTTGATTCCCATAGTAGCACAAGAAACATTTTAGAAACTAGATATAATGTTTTTTGGGCCAATAATGTGAGTTGCACATTATAATAGAGTTATATATATCATTAGAACCACATTTTATTCGATGATATGGGAAGATGAAAAACATACCCAAAATTACATCACGTAAAAATATGCAATATTATTTTTGAAGAATATCATAAGTAGTTATAGGTGCCCACTCAATTTAAGAAATGAAATGGGTAGTAAATTTCTTAGAGAAATAATGCACTTGCTTCTTAATGTGTTCATGATCATGCACCATGAAACCGCTCCTTATATCCCATAGAAAAATGATATGGTAGATGAATTTAAGAAGATCTTGGGAAAATATCTTACTAAGATTTGTGATGTAGGTTATAAGGATTTGGATGGTGGAGTTTTATCTATGTTGTGTGAAGGGAATCTAGAATTACAAACTAAACTAAGATAACAATTATCAAATGAAGTCTAATATAAACTCAATCAACCTAAGGATAGAGCTACAAATGCAAGGAAACTAAAACACACACTTGCATATCAAAGTACCATGAGCCTCTTCCATTGAAATCCAAAGTGGATTTTCTCTCTAAATATGGTTACTCAATCTTCTCCAATATAAGGGAAACTGGACAATGTTTTGCTATGCAAATGATCCTTATATAGATTGGACTTGATTGAGAGTTACAAACTACCTTGTTAGTACAAGTAAGGATGATGAAAGTGATGGATTACATGTCTAATTATAGGTTTTTAGGAGGTTGATAAAATGGTGGAGGATTATTTGAATATTTATAATTATTCAAATAATAAATGATGGAAAATTAGTTCTCATCCATGAGGATGATGACCAATTCCATAGGTTGACAGGAAAGGGGTGTTTGTTGAGTGAGTCATCATGAATGTTGGATTATTTTAATGATATAAAGTATTATCTAGCTTTATGTTTTGTTAGTTTAATCTAATGTTAGTAATAAATGTTAGTTGGTTCATGGGATATTTAGTTGAGTCCTCTAGTGGAACCACTCGTAAAAGCTTTATGTAATTTGTTACATTTTTTGTAATAATGAATATTTAAGCTTATATAGGGTTAATAGGGTAAGTTATTTATTACCTAGGATTAATTTTATTTACCTAGGTTAATTTATTTTATTGTTGAGAATCTCTCAACAATATATTTGTTCGTAGTATGCGAAAACAAATAGTTTGTTTTCTCTATTTTGTAATCACAAACAAATAGTTTGTTGTCGTGAAACAAATTATTTGTATTATATATACTTTACAGTCTATAAGAAAATAACAAAAGATTAATGAGAGAATACAGAGAATTTTTAGGATTATCACCTATTTTTTAGGTGTGAGAAATATATTTTATTCTCTAGTATTATTTGTAGGTTATTTGTTGTGGGTTCTTTCTCTTGGATTGATCATGTGGATCCTGTGTATCTCCTGCTCATTCTTTCATGGTATTAGAACTTGGAGTTCTAGTTGAAGATCCTCTTCCCTAAATTTTTTTCATCATTTTTTCATCTATTAACATAGTCAAAAACATTATTTTATTGATGTGTTACAGATATTTGTTATTCTCTCACATTCTAGTTCTTGTTTATAATTTTTTTTGGAAATTTCTGTACTTTATACTCATTTATGACTGTACAAATTTCCAAAACCAAATTTTTTTTTCACAGGGTTGTAGAAAATCAAGTTAGGATCCATTTCAACTTGAATTTTTTCATTCCATGTTGGCCGTATAGCTCTTTCATTCAAAAACCGGCTGATTGGTTCCTTTTGACAGACTACAGTACTTGTACGGTTTTATGATGTGGCAGATCGTACAGTCAACTTTTTTGAAATCTGAGACCTGTTCATGAAAGTTGACTATGCTAGATTTCATTCCATATAAATTAGTATGAATTTGGACCAGGCTGTATAGCTTTTTAATCAGTTACAATAGGAATTAAAAAAATTGTTTTTGGTTTGCAGCATAGCCATACGATTTTCTCCATTTTGAAAGCTTTATACTGCATAAAATCAAAATCTAAAAATTTTATGTGTTAGCAAACTTCCCAAGCTTTCATTTCCAGCTAAGAAGTATGGATTTGGATTAGGCCATATAGTATTTTGGGTAGATCTTGTGGAGCCAATTCTGCATTTGCTTGGAGGTGTTTTTCCTTGGCCAGTATTTACAAAATTCCTAAGAAATTTCCCTGATCACCACACCTTGCTAGAACAAGAGATTATTTATGATAAAGCCAAAGATTATTCAGAATTTATCTCACACGTGTGAGTCATTTTGGCTTATTTTCTATTAATTTCTTAATTTTTAGTGGTTTAAATGCAAGTCTCTAGCTTTAAAAGTACAAATTTGACTTTGCTAAAGTGACTAGAGGTATTTTGTTAAAAATTTGGAGGGAGGAAGTCTTGGGGTCAAATCCCTCTACATTTTTTTTACATAAAGCCATATTTTTTTACTTTTGTATAAGCTAAGGCTTTAAAAAAAAATTCAGGAGACATTAAATTGTAACGGGAGGGGTGTTTTGACAAAAAATGAATGTCTAGGTTGTTCTTGTCAATGTCATCATCTTCTTCAAGAATGGAATCCTGATTGTTTGAACCCCTAAACTCCACAAATTACCATGTTTGGAAGCTGAAAATGCAACAACTCCTTTAATCAAAGGGCTTATGGAGAATTTTTTCTGAAACAACACCTGTGGCATTCACCACTAAAAAAGACAAATATGCATATGATTGTAAGCAGGATGAGGCTCTTGGATTGATTTGCCTCAACGTCTCAGATAATCTTCAATTTCACATTGCAGATGCTACAATGCCAAAAGAGGTATGGGAAAATTTTAAAAACCTATTTGGCAAAGTTAATGAGTATAAAATTTTGTAATTAGATGCAGAATTGAGTACTCTCTCTCGATCAGATTTCCCTTGAATAGATGAATTCTTGGAAAAATTCACATGTATAAGGTCACAGTTGAAAGCTGGTGACAAAGATAAAAGTGATTAGGAGTGCATTTTCATGATTTTGTCAAAGTTGAAAGGACCATATAGTGTTTTTTCCTCTGCTTTTTATAATATGATGGATACATTAGGTGATGAATTTAAATGGCCTTCCTTTGAAGTTTTTTGTGAAAGATTGACTAGGGAGCAAACAAAATTAATGGCCTTAGATGCTCTACCTAGTCCTACTCATGATCTAGTTGCTAATTATTCTAAAGGAAAACCTTCACCTAAGTCTAAACAAAATCAAGCACCTTCATATAACCCTCCAGAGTCTACCACCCAAACACCTCATCATTCTAAATCTACTAAGACCAAAAAGTCCTTTAAGCAAAATAAGAAAACATTTGGTCCATGTAATTTTTTTGGTGGTCCTAATCATGATGAAAGTAGATGTTTTAAGAAGATGGAAGCATTAGAGGTAGTAGTTAGACAACACAAAATTTCCATTCCATCTCCATCTCCTTCCACTTCTCCTACAAGAAAAGGGAAAGCACTTTCAGCCAGGGCTATATCTTCATATCATGATCAGTGGATTTTTTACTCAGGTGCTTCTCATCATCTCACACATTCTAAGGATCTATTGTCTTCTCTTATAGATTTTAGTACATCACATATTTTTATGGGTAACTCCTCATAGATTGAAGTTTTGGGATCTAGTACTGTTGACAAACAGGATGGATGTTTTAACAATGTATTGCTTGTACCCCAAATCTCTTCTAATCTTCTCTCTATATATCAAATATGTAATTTTGGTACTAGTAAAACTATGGAGTTTACTTCACTTGATGTTGTAATAAGAGAATGTGATGATCCTAGTGAGATAGTTGTTACAGGTACAACAGACCATATTTCTAGACTCTATACTTTTGATAAGTTTGAGTCTTTTATGTCTTTTGGGTCTTCACTTATAGCACATGGTAATAATCTCAGAAAATTGTGGCATGAGAGATTAGGGCATTTGAGTTATGGATATATGCAACAAATTAGTACAAAACATCTTGTAAAAGGCCTTCCTAAGGTCTCATGTATTGATGGGGTGTGTCTTGGTTGTCTAGTTGGTAAACAACACCAAGATCCATTTCCAATTGGTAAGGTCACATGTGCAAATGCACCCTTAGGGTTGGTTCATAGTGATTTGATGACTTTTCCAACTCATTCTTTTCAAGAGATAAATATGCACTCACATTCATTGATGATTTCACTCGTAAAACTTGGGTATATTTTCTCAAGTTGAAAAGTGAAGTTTTTGAGACTTTTAAGGCTTTCAAAGCCTTTGTTGAAAAACAATCATCTCTTCCTCTTAAGAAGATATGCAATGACAATGGAGGGGAATATGGCAGTAATGCTTTCTATGATTTTTGTATTGAGCATGGGATATAGCACCAATTCACTGTACCACACACTCCTCAACAAAATGGTGTAGTAGAGAGGAAGAATCGAACATTAAAAGAGATGGATAATTATATGATTCACTCTAAAAATTTGGGTCCACAATATTGGGCTGAAGCTGTAAATTGTGCAAACTACATTCAAAACCATATGCCTCATAAATTTGTGCAAAATATGACACCTGAAGAAGCTTGGTTTGGGATCAAGCCTGATACTTTAAATTTTCGCATCTTTGGAAGTCAAGCATGGGCATTTGTTCCTGATGACAAATGCAAAGCATTAGAGAAGAAAAGCCAACCACTCATTTTTTTTGGCTATTATGAAGATGTAAAATCTTACCATCTTTTTGATCCTATCACACATGATGTGTTGTTTCGATGGGATGTTCAGGTTGATGAGTTGCCCACTCCACAAGAGTGTACATCTAGTTCTTCTTCTCCCCCTCCTTCTATCGAGGATAATGAGGATTTGCTTTCTATTGTTGATGATGATGATGATGATGATGATGTTGCACTTGTTTAGCCACCATAGCCATATTCTTCACCACCTTTACCCAAGTGGGCAAAGAGCACTCTACAGGCAGTTGGTTCTTTCATTGGTGCTCCGTTTGATTCTCGTCACACTCGCTCACAGACATCTGGTGTTGCTCTATTAGGACAAGCTTGTACAATGATCCAGTGTTGTATTTTGAGGCCATTGGTATACCCAAGTGGGATGTTGGAATGTATGATGAGTATTCTTCATTGATGAAGAATGATACTTGGGATCTTGTCCCTCTTCTAAGGGAAGAAAACTTGTAAAATGTAAATGGGTCTATAAGACCAAATACGTTGTAGATGGATCAGTAGATAAGTACAAAGCTAGATTAGTAGCTAAGGGTTTTTCACAAGTTGAAGGAGTTGATTACTCTGAGACCTTTTCCCCTATAGCTAAGATGGATTCTATTCGGCTTGTACTCTCTCTTGCTGCTTCACATTCTTGGTCAATTTTTTAGATGGATGTGAAGAGTGCTTTCTTACATGGTGATCTCCATGAGGAGATCTATATGGATTAGCCTCTAGGATTTATGCAGGACTCATCATTGGTTTGTAGACTCCATCATTATCTTTATGGCCTCAAACAAGCTCCTAGAGCTTGGTACGAGAAGATGGATAGTTTTCTTTTGAGTTCTAGTTTTATTCATTGTGAGTCAGATCACAATGTATACATCCTGAAGCAAGGTGAGGAGCTTGTCATTTTGGTTTTGTATGTTGATGATCTCATCCTCACTAGTAGTTCAGATTCTTTGATACATGACATCAAGGACAAGTTGGTAGATAGGTTTGATATGATAGATTTGAGACTTCTACATTATTTTCTTGGTCTTCAAGTTTTTTAGTCTTCTAACAGCATCTCTATTGGACATCAGAAGTATGCGATAGATCTTCTTCATCAATTTGACATGGCTAATTGTAAGCCTATCCCCACTCTATATTAGTCAGGTATTGTGTTATCTACCACTTGTATGACTCCTCTTGTTGATTCAACTTTGTATAGGCAACTTGTAGGTAGTCTTTTATACCTGACTCATACCCATCTCGACATCACATTTGCTATGAACCTTGTCTCTCAGTTCTCACATGAGCCTCATGAGAGTCATTAGCAAGCAGCCAAGTGTATTTTATGCTACATTCAAGGCACCACTCACTTTGGTATACATTACACACCATAGAGTTCTACATAGCTTGTTGGATACACTAACTCTGATTGGGCTGGTGATGTTGACACTCGCAAGTCCACTTACAGATTTGCTTTCACACTTGGTTCAAGTCCAGTTGCTTGGGCATGAAAAAATTAAACTGCTATTGCATTATCCTCTACTGAGGCTAAGTATCAGGGTGTTGTCAAAGCTAGTCAGGAGACACTTTGGCTTCGATAGTTGCTTGGAGAGTTTGGCTTCACACAACAGGGTCCTACTACTCTTTAGCGTGACAACCAAATTGTGATTGCTATTTCACATAATCCTATTGACCATCAATAGAAAAAACACATTGAGATTCACATGCACTTCATTTGACATCTTATTTAGGATGGAGTTCTTTCTTTGGAGTTTGTGCCTATAGGTGACCAGATTGTAGACATCTTCACTAAACCTTTGGCTTCTCCTCATTATCTTCAGTTGTGAGCGATGCTTGGGGTGAAGGAAGTTATCCTTGGGGGGATTTCCCATGAAGTCCTTCCCTTATTTTTCATATATTTTGATTGGTTTGTACATGGGTACCTTATCAGGCCTAGTAGCCAGGACCCATCTTTATTTGTCATTCTCCCTATGTTTCACTTAAGGGAGGGTGTTGGAATAATGAATATTTAAGCTTACCTAGGGTTAATAGGGTAAATTATTTATTACCTAGGGTCAACTTTATTTACCTAGGTTAATTTATTTTATTATTGAGAATCTCTCAACAATATATTTGTTCGTAGTATGTGAAAACAAATAGTTTGTTTTCTCTATTTTGTAATCACAAACACATAGTTTGTTGTCATGAAACAAACTATTTGTATTATATATACTTTACAATATATGAGAAAATAATGAGAGATTAATGAGAGAATACAGAGAATTTTTAGGATTATCACCTATTTTTTAGGTGTGAGAAATATATTTTATTCTCTGGTATTATTTCCAAGTTATTTGTTGTGGGTTCTTTCTCCTGGATTGATCCTGTGGATCCTATGTATCTCCTGCTCATTCTTTCAAAAGCTTTATATAATTTTTTACCTTTTTGTAAAAATATGATTAGGCATAATATAATTTTACATTATTATCAAATAATTTATCCATAATGTAAGTTTATAGTTATTTCTCTCCTATTCTTGGAGACAACAATGGTATCTAGAACTTGGGATTTTGAAGAGGAGGTCTAGAGATTTGAAGAGCCTTTTCCTTTTCTCACAGAGTATTGAAGAATTATTTCTCTACTTCTTAGTAAGAAATCTAATATTTACTATTTTAAATATTTTTGAATTAATTACCTTCCATTTACCAGCATTGGAAATTAAATAAACACACATAAAATTATTCTAGTATAAATTTTTCAAAGCATATGTGATGATTTAAATGCCATAATATGGTGTTTAATAAATAATACAATGTTTCAAATTTGTAAGAATCTAAATAACATTTTTATATATTTTAAGAAAATATGGCCCATAAAAGCATTTATATGGTCCATTATTAAAAAATCAATTTGTATGGTTACTACAAAAGGATTGTACAATCCATTAAAATTTATTGTGCCTGAAGAAAAATAGCCATGGCATTTTGATGAATTTTTTGGAGCTTTTA
Source organism: Torreya grandis (assembly GCA_037957365.1). Taxonomy (NCBI): domain Eukaryota; kingdom Viridiplantae; phylum Streptophyta; class Pinopsida; order Cupressales; family Taxaceae; genus Torreya; species Torreya grandis. Next base: position 1,453,230 of record JARHVA010000655.1, on the reverse strand, counting down.
CTTGCATTTGATTTGAGTGTTGTTTAAAACCCTTGCCTAGCCATATACACTAATCATCCACTTATATAACCTCTACATGTTATAATGACATTCTATTCATCTCAAAATTGATATGTATGTTCTTATTTTACTCTAGTAAGCTCAAATATTTAAAAATTCAATTATATAACCTTGTAAAATGATCTGCACATCCCTGTAGGCTTATTTGATTTCCTATGTAGATCTTCAAGACCTGGTGCGATGCCTCAATTTGGATATAATGTAGTAGTAGCTACAAATAAAATTTTACACAAATATAAAGTTTAAATAAAGGTTTTATAAATATTAGGGTTTCATGGCCCTATAACAGAAGAAATTTTTTTATTTTTAAAAAAATTTCACGGATGGTAAAAAAATACATGACAAAGTAATTTTTTAGTTTCTCCATAGGGAACAATCAAGCTTAAATAGTAAATCTTATATTTATGACTTGTAAATAATTGTAGATCAAATGGTGATAGTATTTTTGTAAGTCACTTACAATAAAAGAGGTTAAGAGTTTAAGTTATCAAAGCATTTCATTTTGTCATGTTCGTCATTGTGAATATTATATTGCGGTAATTTTTTGACTGGTTTTTATTTTGTATGAAGGTGGTCATGCAGCGAGGTGATTTATATTTTTTTAAACATTCTATACACAATGGAATGGTTAATTTTATAATTTTAAGTGTCCTTATATAATTTTTACAATAAATGTATTACAACTGATGTATAAAGGTGAATTTTTAGTTAAAACTATCACTTAAAAATGAAATATTTTATAATGTCACCTCATGCTTGTGCTCTCAAAGCCAATACCATACATTAAATCTCCCAAAATAATTTTGATTGACATCATTTAAGTGATAACTAGAGGTTAGAGGATAATTACCCTCTCCAGTTAGCCATTCACTAGGAGTTTGGGTTTAATGCTTGAATGGAAAATTTTGGCTTGTGTTCTTCCTTTCAATTTCATTTTTGGATTTCTATATTTGATATTCATGAATGGAGTGGATAGAGTTAGTTGTTTCTATTTCTCTTAATACACAACTTCTCACCTCTCACCTAATATGGGGAGAAGATTTAGGCACTGGTTGGACTTCGATCAGTCATCAATGATAGTATGAGTTGATAGGGGTTTCTAACACCATTAATGTTGAGCAAAGGTCATCAACATTTATTGGGCATCAAGAGATGTACCATACAGAGTACAGGGTTTGTCACTTGAATGGGTTCTTATGTGGGATCTTACATGGGTCGATGTGGTCAGACATTTTAGCTCATGTTTTACTATAGTACAATATGATTATCATTAGGGATGAGAAGGCCATGATCATGTTCATCAGCCATTTTTTACCATAACTCATAGGGGTAGGCTTCTTTATGGAGAGGCATAGTTTTTGTTAGTGTTAGAGGTATAATATACCAATTTTAGTTATGATAGAGTTTCTTTGATGAATTCAGAGTCATTGCTCTAGTTCATTCATTTATTATACCCGTTTAGATCAAGGGGGATTTTGTTGGTTTTTTTTAATGATCAAAAGTATTATTTAGATTTGTGTTTTGTTAGTTTAATTCAATGTTAGTAATAAATGTTAGATGGTTCATGGGATAATTAGTTGAGTCCCATAGTGGAACTAGCCGTAAAATCTTTATATAAGTTTTTACCTTGTTTGTAAAAAGATGACTTGACATAATACAATTTTACATTGTTATCAAATACTTTATCCGCAATGTAAGTTTATAGTTATTTCTCTCCCATTCTTGGAGACAACAAAGAATGGGTCAAGGAGGTTGAAATGTTCTAAGTAAAATCAAAAGGTGGTTGATGAAGTTTATGAGGGTGGTTGGATGAGTAAACACATGTTTTAGATAAATGTGGAGGATGTCTAGTTGAGGTGGAAAATATGGATTTATTAATTAAATTTTGATAAAAGTTTTGCATAATTGATTAATTAAGAATTATTTAATTATTCAAAATTTGGAGTGAAATAATGTTAGTTTGAATTCAAATTTGTGGAATAAGGGTTACTATGCGAAATTTAATTTTGAGACTAAATAGTGAATTTAGTTGACAATAATGGTGTTGCAAAGACAGATCATTTTATAGAGTAGTAGAGTGTTGATGATTTGAGAATAAAAATTTTCCCTAGATAAATTAAAATGATTGGGATGATACCCCCTCAAGTGTTAATGTGATAAAGTGGATGAATGCTCTAAATGAGTGAAAGGAAAATGAAGTGTTTATAATTAATATTTTCAATAAATATAAGTATTAAAATTAATAATACACTTGAAAGATTAAAACATGTGTAAATGATCTACCCCTAATGGAAAATTTCTAGAGAATAAATTGGAAAAAGAATATTTCCCATTTGTAGACTACACACTTGGATGGTGTTTAGGACTCAGGGTCACATGAACATATGTATAATTGATATATCCCAATGATGGTAAGTTATGAGTCTGAAAATGAAAAAAAATATAGATTGTCCAATGTGAGTAAAATTTTATGGGATTGATAGTTTCAAGTTTTGATTATGATTTATAGTATTTTGATTAATTGTGGGTTTGAAGTCTAAAAAAGAATGGGTGTAAAACATGAAAATGATAAAAAAGAGAGAAAAATATTTGAACAGGGGGGATATATATAGAGGGATGGGTGATTTTGAAAATCATTTGTGTAAAATTGATTTTTTGAGTACATTTTGATTGAGGACTTTTGTTATGGGGTTTTGGAGGAAAATGGATTATATTCTAGTTTATCTGCATGGTAATGAGTGAGTGAGGAGATACTAGAGATCGAAGAAGATCACGTAGTTGGAAAGTGTAATTTAGAGTTTTGAAATGTTGATTTTTGGTCATTTATTGTACCTTAAATTTGACTAAAATGAATTCATAATTTCCCTATTAGCAATTTTGATAACAAAAGAAACAAAATCATAAAGGGTAATAATGAAATAATTTTAACATGAGGTGAAATAGTTCATAGGGGTAGTGAAATAATTAGGATGGAAATATGTTAGGGTATTAGTGAATTCATACTTGGATATAGTGAAATCATTCAAACTAATAGTGAAATCACTAGGACATAGTGAAGAATGAGAGAATGGAAAAATTGAAGACCTTAAAATAAAAATTACATATGGGTGTAGAAAATGTGTAAATGTCGGCATCAAATTTGACAAAGTTAGTGGAAAAATCATTTAAAA